>JBBBDQ010000200.1:7905000-8348915 GCA_037127315.1 Ascarosepion bandense | reverse complement strand
AGAAAAAAAAACAAACAAAAAACAATAAAAAAACCAAAAAAACAGAAAAAACAAAAACAAAAAACGGATTGCATGCCACGAGAACGGACGCACTTGTTAAAGGAATTTTGAAAAATAATTTGGACAGCAGTGTTATTACTTTCAATACGAAGAAGAAATAAGGAACCGTAAGGATGCAATAAGTTCAGAATTTTTTTTCTTAAAGAAATCAATAAGAACTTATATGCGAAATAAAAGAAAAGAACGATTAATATAAATATGTGTAAAAAATAAAAATAGAAATGAAATGATGTGGAAGGCGCAGTAGCAAAATTATCGACAGTATCCAGTTTTATAATCAGTATCAATGAGTCAATTTCGAATTCCAGTTGAATTTCTTGCATTCACTTACAAGCAAATACCCTTGGAAAAGTTATTAATCCATCTCTTTACCCTCCAGCTATGGATTAAATAGCATGATAGATTGGATTCTATAAACTTGGTTGGCAACTAGTCTACCACAAAAAGTAATGACAACCTACTTCGGGGAAATTTTCTGCCCAGTCAGTCATGTCTCTTGCGAGACATGATCACCCAAGCATGTATGACGTATGACACTTAACATCAGACTGATTCTGACTACTAAAATGCTGATTTAAGGAGGTGAGTCGATCCGAGACCTTTCCAGAAATCCCTCATAAAAAGAAAAATTAATATACGAGGGTCATTCAATAAATAAGGTGAATTTTTTGGTATAAGGACTTCTACGAGGTTCATTCAATAAATAAGGCAAATCTTTCGGTATAAGGACTTCTACGATGGTCATTCAATAAATAAGGTGAATTTCTCGGTATAAGGACTTCTAATACAGACAGAAGCTTACTTTTTTATTTTTTTAACGTAGTCTCCCAGCAGTGTTACACATTTTTCCCATCTGTGCACAAGCTTCCGTAGTCCTTCGGCGTAAAAACTTTGGACTGATGTCTCAGCCAATCGCTCACAGCACTTTTCACTCCATCGTCACTTTCAAACTTCGTGCCTCTCGTGAACGCTTTCAAGGGATCAAACAGGTAAAAGTCTGATGGGGCAAGGTCTGGGCTGTAAGAAGGATGAGGGAGCAGTTCTCAGCCCTGATCGTTGATGGTCTGCATCGTTTGGGATGCTGTGTGAGGCCTTGCAGCTGACCTTCGAGTAGGCAAGGTCATCATGGACAATTTTGTGTGCTGTCCCAACAGATAGGCTCAAAGTCCTTGCATTGTCATCTACTGTCACCCTTCTGTCAGACTAAATGAGGTCATTGACTGTTTCGATCACCCAAGGAGACCTCACTTCTGTAGGCCTCCCAAGCCTGTCTTAATCTTCAACACTGCTCCGTTCTTCTTTAAACAATATAGCCTACTTGTAGACATTTTTTGGCTGAAATATGTGGCATTCTCCTATGAATTTCAACTAGTTTGTACCCTTCAGCAACCAAAACTTGATAAGTGATCTCTGTTCAATCCTGAAGCATGCTTCTTGGTCGGCTATCTTTGTTAATCTCCAAACCTTTCAAAGTTGTTTTTCAATCTGTAAAAAAAGTAAATCCCTTCGAAAAAGGAGTAAAGGAAAAAAATTAAAATGAAGTAAGCTTCTATCTGTATTAGAAGTTCTTATACCGAAAGATTCACCTTATTTATTGAGTGACCCACGTATACATTTAAGGGAAAACTACGAGATTTCGTTGCAACATTCCAAATGAATAATACTCATTTACTGTGTAAAAAAACGCTACAAATATATTTTTTTTTACTCAGGTTGGGGTATCATAACGAGAGACAAATGCAAATGATTTTACCACTTGATATGTGCAAGTACAGATTTAATTTTTTACAAACGCAAACAATCAAAGATTAAACCACATGAAAAGAAAAGAATCAATAAATATTGTTAGACATTTTTTTCCAAGTGATATGATAAAAATTACCTGTTAGAAACCAAATAAAAGAAGCTCTTCCAAGAAAAAAATCACAAAAATGAAGTATCAAGTATGAGCAACTATTTCAAGAAATAAACATTAAATGAATGTTAACTATCTTCTTCTTTTATGTGCCATGTCCTTTCAGGACGTAGGCGATTACTGCTTTCCACGTCTCCCTATCCCTGGTGGCTCTTAGCACGCTTTCTCCTGTTGCATCAAGCAACCTGCGTCCCGTCATCCACCTGATCAGGTTCTTCAAATATGTTATCCGCTGCTTTCCCCTGTCTTTTTCCCCTGTATCTGGCCTGTTAGTATCAGTATCTCCAAGCTCTCCTCCCTCATTGCATGTCCCAGGAACTTTAGTTGTCTCTTCCTGATGCTCAGTATTAATTTCCTTTTCGTCTCCCTTCTTTCCAAAACCTCGTTATTGCTCGCATGCTCGGTCCATGATATTCGGAGCAGCCACATTTCAGCTGATTCAAGTCTTTCCTTCAACTTCGAAGATATTGTCCAACATTCACTGCCATATTGAAGAACCGACATCACATAGCAATCCAGTACAAAAGACTTTAAAATCAGATCAGATTCTCATTTTATTAAAGTCTGAAAGACCGAAACAAAATCCTGTGAAAAGCTGAATTCATATCAAAATCTTCTCACTGAAGACATATCAGTGTGAAGGTATTCGAAATCAAATTTCAAATACCGTAGAAAGTCCTAACTACACTTAGATCCAAATAAGACTGACCTAGGCAACCAGGGTCAAGACGCTTGATACTACATTTAGACGACAATTCCAACATCTTTAGACATCTAAAACAACATACCAGGCTACATGCACAAATCCGTGACGACATCTTCGTCGAAAACACAACCATACTTAAACACGAAAACAATAAACAAAAACTAAAAATACTCGAAGCCATATACATAAAATACTTGAAACCTAACCTGAACAAAATTAACTACGAAATCTCCACACACATTCTCAAATGCCTATAATAGATAAAAGAAGCGATTGGTTATCTTAATGACTTTCCATGCTTAATAATTCTCGCCCCCACTCTCGTGTGGTCATGTGAGACACCACAAGCTGTAGTGCGATTTCGCTTCCTGCATGCACGCACGTTTTCGCCAATCCTCCACACAAACAAAATAGATGACTACTACTATCGTTCGTCCTCGAACTGCCCGTTACAACCAACACTATTTTCATCTTTGATAATGGCTGATGTAAGCCGAAAGATCAAAAAGGATTAAATAAAAGCATGTGTCAATATTGTGATTTTCTTTCCTCTTTCAACGAAAATGCTATTAAGTTTATCAGACGATGTGAAAAAAATTTACATCAAATAAATCGACAAAACTTGTCTATATTATTTAATGAAACATGAATCAATGACAAAATGCTGCATAAATGCACACAATATATATATATTTATATATATACATAAAGAATCACAAGATAGCCAAAACCTACCGCGGTTTCACACAACGGCTCGTCAGGGCTTTATGTGTCTTTGCTCTACTTTTGCTTTTCATTTGTACTTTTGCATTTGTTTGTATTTGTATCGAGCACTTTTTCTTCTTTTTTTGTGGTTGGTTCCATTTGGGTTTTTTTTCTTTACTGCGGAGTATCGTATGTCTTGTCTTTATTCCGCGGATTTCTTTTTTTCCCCCCTCTTATCCAACGCCTTAGTGCGACGGATGTTAACGGAATTAGATTCTGTTATTCGTTTTTCTTAAAGTTTATCTTTGTATAAATTTAGGATTTAGATAATTACAGAGTCTGCTTAGTTATTATTTTGAATATATATATATATATATATATATATATATATATATATATATATATATATGCGTGGGTGGGTGTGGGTGTGGGTGTAGCGTAGAGAATAGCAAACCAGTAAAAACAGAGAGGATAATCCAAAAGATTTTATCTAATTAATACTTTCAGCCAAAAATTATAAGCTTTATATAGTTTTAAAAATTACACGCAGTTTTGCTTCTCCGGGTTCTCGTTTTGTTGACGTTACCTACGGTCGGATGTATCTGTTAATCCCCCGCCGGCTTTCCATTGCTTTTCAAACCAGTTGTCTTTTTTGTGTGTGCTTTTTTTGTTGTTGCATTTTGTTGATATCATCTACGGCCAGATATATTTGTCAAACTACCCTTGCCATTTGTTAACCTTGAAATCACGTTAGCACGAAATCAAATAGATTAAGGTGATGCTGTATAGTTTATTACAAACAACAATTGACACCTAAAATCCGATCTAAAATGAGAAGTCATTAGATTACAAAGGGAGGGAAACATCTCGCTGTATCATATGCAACAGAAGCAGAAAGACAATTGTAGTAGAATGATTATAAAATGATCAATACTGTTTAGTATGCCGCCAATGGACATTATCACCATCGCTTTTTCGCAACATGACGTCCATGAATCAATTTAAAGAAATACGCTAAATGAAAATTTATGTTGATCATTCGCTGAATAATAAGAAAATGAAATTAACAACTATGTGTGGAATTTGAACCCATTTTGTTACTTTGCATTGATTCAGATAATTTTCATTAATTCTCACATTTATTTCCCATACACATACATGTATGTACCTATAAAACTTAATGTAGTATATATATATATATATATATATATATATATATATATTATAAATTATATTTTAGAACATGTACAAATTTTTTAATCCATTACAAATTGTACACCTTGTTTCAACATTGAAATTACAATGTCTCATCAGGTGGTGATTAAAAAAATTGTACATGTTCTAAAATATAATTTATAATAAATATTCACAGCTCTATATTATATATTGAGCACTGTTTTAGATTAATGTTTTGGACGTTGTAAAATTGTTCAGCCTTCCTTATTCACTCGTGTATATATATATATATATATATATATATATATATATATATATATCCTTCACTGTTGTTTTTACATTTTTCTTTTTTTCCTAAGCCTTCAGTAAGTTTATATGCTGAACCTCACTGTTTGTTTTGTTGCTTTTCGTGCGTTTGGTAAAATTTGTGTCCTTTATTGTTGAAATACAGTAGTGTTAAAAGTGCTCAACTGTAAGATAATAGCATATTGATTGTTTAATAATTACTTTTTGGTCCTGATAGGATTAGACCAGTACACATTTTTATTAAAAAGTGTTCGTTCATAAATGAAAAATATTCAAAAGTTCTACAATGTAATTGTAGAGAACACTTTTTAATACAAATGTGTACTGGTCTAACGCTATTAAGACCAAAAACTAAGTATTAAACAATATATATATATATATACCAGAATTGACTGACGTCTACATATAATTATAGAAAGATCGGTGGTAAAATAAAAAAAAAAAATAGAATCTACGACAAGAGATAATTATGCAGAAAATGAATTGCTATCATATAGGAAACTTAATTCTTCTTCTTCGAATTTGCATTTATTTGCCAGACTATTCGTGATTTGTACGCTTTTCCGTAAGGAGTTGGATGTCCACTTTGCTCTTGCATCATTTCGGCAAATGACATATTTTAAAAATTTTAATTTTTTTAAAATTTTTTTTATTCGGAAAATTTTGTAGGGTAAATTTTATTTAGATCTTGAACATTTAGAGGGGTAGACTCGCGATCTTTGAATATCATTAAAATCTAATCTATCTAAACTTATTTATAAATGGAACTTTGTCTGTGTGTATGTGTGTGTGTGTGTGTGTCCGTTACCTATAGACTCCGAAATGGCTGAACCGGTTTTCTTGAGAACTTAGACAGTTGTACTATAAGCGTCTGCAAGTGTTCTTAGCTAGGTTTTGTGTCGAGGTACCACCGATAAATATCGAAAATCGATAATCGAAAAATTCGGGTTATAGAAGGCGTGGTCCGATTTTAATCAAATTTGATACACTCATAGACAAAGACATAAGAAGTTATATTCAGAAGTTTCAAGGTTGCAGTTCTTACAATAGTGCAGAAAATCGATAATATATATATATATATATATATATGAAAGGCAAAAGGTTTGTGTGCATATCAGTTAATCTGCCTGTATGTCTGTATTTATTTTTCAGCCCTTTTATTTTAGTTTAGCTTCGGGTTTGGCTCTAAGTAGGTAGTTCTTAGTCTCAGCCATGATATCATTTACTCAGAGGACTTATTTAGCCTTCAAAATTCAGTTTACGATGAAAAAAACTTTTTTGATATCGATACCGGGAAATCAAAATTTGACTTACGTCCATTCATTTTTTTTTAGTTAACAGTTTCGCTTTAACTGGAAACAACTATTGCTTTTTAGTCTTTCGTGCTAATGACCAAGGAGTCTGAGCTCCAGAACCATGGATTAGTTTTAAAGCTTTCATTACACCCGAGCAACGCCCGGCTACTAAGCAAGAATTGTGCCAAAATGGTCAAAAATAGGCAGGTCAAAAGAGAAGATTGAACACATTTTTAGCAAAAGTTATAAAAGTGTAAGACTGTCTTATAATTACACGGAGAATTGTGAATTTTCTTTCTTTTTCATCTACCCCTTTATAACCCTGCTACTTTCGTGCAGTGGTCAGTCTATTAAGTGCCATACGTGATACACGCTTTGAGCGATCATGTTTCGTCTGTTAAGTGCCATACGTAATACACGCTTTGAGCGATCATGTCTCGAAAGAGACATGACTGACTGGGCAGATGATTATCATGCAGTAGGTTGCCATTGCTTTCTATGGTAGACTGTTTGCCAGCCAAGGCTATAGACCTCGATCTATTCTATTATTTAACCCATAACTGGAGGGGAAAGAAACGTATTATAAATTAGTAATTAGTGGGGGATCAGTTTATTACTTCATAAAAAAGAAAACCGATCCCCTACTTTATGACCGGTAGAAGCCTTAAACATGATTTCAATTCTTATATTCTGTCAGTCAGTTAAGTGCCATACGTGTGCCATACGTGATACACACTTGGGTGATCATATCTGCGAATGAAACATGACTGACTGGGCAGAAGACTATCCCTCAATAGGTTGCCATTGCTTTCTGCGGAAGACTGGTTGCCAAATTTGACGTTCCTAGTCGATATCCACTACACCAAAACGCACATGTAGCAGGTGCATGAAACCAAAATAAGACAAGCTTAGACTTGCTGAGACCACTCATGGCATAGTAAGACAAGCATTGTACCCAGTTACCGCGTGGGCGAGATAATCTTTGACCAGTGGCCTGAATGTCCGAGCGCCCAAGTTTGGATTCCTCCCTCTAAAACCCGACCTTGTGTCACAACTCGGTCCAGCGGGTGAACAGGGTAAATATACCTAACAAGAATAGAATTTATCAGCATTGACCTAAGAGGTTGATCGCCCAGTCATCTCACTTTTAAATTTGAAAACTTATCAGATTATATGTAATGAACATAGTTTATCTGGTACAAGACTAAAATAGTCGTTCAAAAATATCTTGCAAAAACAGGCACACCAATGTCAGGTAGAGTACTTATATTACTATATAGCGGACTTAAGTTAGACACATCCCAGTGTGGCCTTTAGTCAACTATTATCAGTTTACTGTTATGAATATAGATGTTGGCTGATTCTTGGTCATAATGCAGACTATAGCTTTCATATATTCTCCTATATTTTAATATCTGCTTGCTATTCTAGTGAAAGAATATATTTAGTCACAAGGACACTGTTTCGCTCATAAACTCTTTCTACAACATGACAGGTAAATTTCAATTTACTCTTTTTCACTCTGCTGGTTTGACATGAACGTTCATTCACGTTACCAAAGTTTTCATTTTTTCAAAGGTACTCATCTGGAAAGGTAAGTTTCATTCAGTTTTAGGTGAAAGGAAATTTTGGCAAATGGCAAACAGAAAAAATGGTAAAGAATAGGAAAAAGAAAATTGGCAAAGAATGCCCAGGGAAGAAAAAAAATCAAATAATCAGATATTTGCCCACACGTATATCGAAATAAATAAGAATTCATATTTCTGTGCGTCCATTTACTGAGCTCGGTGTTTATGCAACGCCAATCTTTATTATTGTTATCCTTGAGATATAAGTTCTGAATTTTCTGACACAAATCAACACACACCAACAATAAGATACACTTGAAGCATATGATTACAAATCCATGCGCCTGCCCAAAATGTATATTTAGATGACACAGCGGACTAACCATAGATCCTTACGCATTGAGACTGCGTCTCATGATCTCGCAGATATGTAAATATCATGCCCGCATTCAATTCCCACACATACACAGGCACTCACGCATACACACACGCACGCAGAAAATACATATATACACGCGCACGCGCAGTGACAGACTCAAGGACAAAAGAGACGATACAAAAAATAAAAAAAACATAGACGTCCACGATGAGAGAGAAACTGCTGATTTTTTTTGTCAGCTTCCTTTTCTATTTTCTCTCTTCCAAGTAACACAGAAATAAAAAAAAAAGTTTAGATATCAAAAGAAATATTTCTTTCTTTTTAAGCCTTTGAGAATTTTGCCGTCTTTTTTCAACACTGATTACAGCATTTATATAGGATTTCATTTAGTTTCTCGTTACTATTTGTATGAAATGATTTCTCAAAACTTAATCTCGTTTTTATATATTTTTCTTTTAAAAACAGTGTTTCACCCTCACATAAAAATCCGTTATCTCATAGTGTTGTTTATGCTGGAAAAAATATCTTCTTTTTCTTCATCGGTTGTGTCTATTCCGGACATAGGCGATCATGGACTTCCATTTGCAGCTGTCGTTTGTCGCTCTTAATATTTTCCCTCATGGTATCTCGCCCAAACACTGCTCCGCAATCCATTTTCTCAAGCCTATCAAATATGTCTCGCGCTGCCACACTTTTCCTCTATCTGTCCTGTGAGTATTAGATTCTCCAGGCTCTCCTTCCTCATTACGTGTCCCAGAAATCTCAGCTCTCATCTGGATGTCAAGTATGAGTTTTCGTCTCGTTTGCATCCTCTCCAACACTTCGTTGTTACTAACGTGCTCGGTCCATGGTATACTTATCATCCTTCTGTAGAACCACATTTCTGCTGTCTCGAACGTCTCTTTCATCCTTGAAGAGATCACCCAACATTCGCTTCTATACAGAAAGAGAGATATCACAGAGCAGTCTAGCACTATTTTCATTGTTTCCAATGTGATTTTTCTGTCTCTCAGTACTTTGGTCACGTTTTAAAATGCGTCATTTGCTAAGCCAATGCGTCTTCGAATCTAAACTTATTTATAAATGGAACTTTGTGTGTGTGTGTGTGTGTGTATGTGTGTGTGTGTCCGTTACCTATAGACTCCGAAACGGCTAAAACGATTTTCTTGAAAATTTACACAGTTGTACTATAACCATTTGCGAGTGTTCTTAGCAAGGTTTTGTGTCGAGGTACCACCGATAAATATCGGAAATCGATAATCGAAGAAATCGGGTTATAGAATGAGTGGTCCGATTTTAATCAAATTTGATACACATATAGACAAAGACAAAGAAATGATATTCAGAATTTTCAAGGTTGCAGTTTTTACAATAGGGCAAAAAATCGATAATATATATATATATATATATATATATATATATATATATATATAAAAGGCAAGATGTTTATGTGTGTATCTGTTTATTTCCTTGTATGTCTGTATTTTTTTAGCCCTTTTATTTAAGTTTTTGCTTCGGATTTAGGTCTAAGTTGGTATAATTGTAGTTCTTAGTCTCAGCAATGATACCATTTACTCAGAGGACTTAGTTAACCTTCAAAACTCAGTTTACGACGAAAAAATCTTATTTTATATCGATACCAGGAAATCAAAGTTTGACTTACATCTATTCATTTTTCTTTCAGTCTACGGTTTCGCTTTAACTGGAAACAACTATTGCTTTTTAGTCTTTCGTACTAACGTCCAAAGAGTCTGAGCTCAAGAACCATGGATTAGTTTTAAAGCTTTCATTACACCCGAGCAACGCCGGGCTATACTGCTAGTCTCAGTATAAATGAAACATAAACGTGGATTTATCTATAATTAACACACCCATGTCACTTTCACGAATGCTTACTTGTTGTTTTCCATTTATCCACATACATTCTTTTGGTAAAAGAAAGAAATAAAAAGAGAAAGATTTTTAAAAAATATTTTTAAAAAATTGACTCCTTATGTCTTACTGTGAATAAGCTAACTTTGTTGAGGTTTTTCCACGTATCTGATTTGTGGTGGAAGCAAAAGAAATCTTCTGATATGAGATTAGATCCCTACGCAAACACATTAATTCTCAAGGCCCAAAGAAAGCGCATCTGTTAACGATCATAACACGGCTGCCACTCCTCAACATCCAAGAGATTCCGGTCGACACGAGAAAGAACATAAAAAGTAAACAAAACTTGGAGAAAGGTGACAAGGAAACATTTGATTTCCCCATTGATATTTATGTTTGCTGCCTCGTTACGCTTGAATACAAAAACATTAGGTCCAGAATTCAAACAAATTTAAAGCCCATTTGCGCTATCATGTTTTTTTCTCGCTTCGCTTTCCACAAGACCCGCGCTTATATAGCTTATCTTTCTTCATTCATTTGAGCCACTTTTTTGTTTCTTTTTTCTACCCCGAATGTTACCATTTGCGCTATCCTATTTTTCTCGTTTCGATTTCCACATGATCCGCACGTATATAGCTTATCTTTCTTCATTCGTTTGAGCCACTTTTTCGTTTCTTTTTTCTACCCCGAATGTTACCATTTGCGCTATCCTATTTTTCTCGCTTCGATATCCACAAGACATGCGCGTATATAGCTAACCTTTCTTCATTCGTTTTAGCCACTTTTTCGTTTTATTTCTCTTCACCGAATAATCCCCTATTATTTTTATCAATTCTAGTTTATATCATTCACGCATAACTTTTGCTATTCTTCCCCAGATTTTATGCTTTTCTTATCTCTTTTCTCCTTCAGTTAATATATGCCTTTTCTTTTCTGTTCTTCCTTTTTATCCACTTCCCGTTCTACTCTTTCTCATTCTTCATCCTATCGCTTACTCACTTTTATCTTCTTCTTCCAACGTCGCACTTGATGCCATTCCTTCCCTTGATTCTCTCACTTCATTTTATCATATTTCATTTCTCGATTCATCCATCCACGTCAATTGAACAGGTGAAGAGGCTCATCCTTTGTTCCGTGTTTAGTATGTGGTTTCCGGCTTTCTCTTTTCCAATCTTTTCACTCTTTTCTTTTTTCAATTGGAGTAGATAGACTACACTATCGCCCGGTTCACACTCCACCCACTTCTATTGAACAGGTGAAGAGGCTCATCCTTTGTTCCGTGTTTAACATGTGGTTTCCGGCTTTCTCTTTTCCAATCTTTTCACTCTTTTCTTTTTTTTCAATTCGACTAGATAGACTAATCTATCGCCCGGTTCACACTCCACCCACGTCTATTGAACAGGTGAAGAGGCTCAGCCCTTGTTCTTTGTTTAGGATGTGGTCTCCGGCTTTATCTTTTGCAATCTTTGCACTCTTTTCTTTTTTTTTAATTGGAGTAGATAGACTAAACTATTGCCCGGTTCACACTCCACCCACGTCTATTGAACAGGTGAAGAGGCTCAGGGTGTTCCTTGTTTAGGATGTGGTCTCCGGTTTTCTCTTTTCCAATCTTTTCACTTCTACGTAGCCCCCTGCGCTTTAGTAGCGTTACCGCCTTGCTCGGGGTGATATGATTAAAAAAAAAATTTGCTGCTCTTCCCGAGAGTTTATTACTTTCTCGGTTCACATCCCCTTTCTCTTTCCTTCACTCCCACACTGCATTGTTCTAATTCTCTATTATCCCCTCTCTTCACTTTTTCCCTTTTCTTTCCCCATTATTCTCGATTTTTCTTTTTATTTTCTATTTTATATAGTTAATCATTTATTTTTTGTTGAAAATTTTTCTTCATTTTTGTCCAGATATCATTTTCAACGTTTTCATTTTTCTTCACAATATTTGATAAAGTCAGCGTATTCTATCATAAAGGAAGAGAGGATGTAACTTGCAAATAAACATATAAAATTCAATTTTTCTTTTCGAACACTTACTGTTAACATGTCAATAATCATGCGACTTTTTCCGACTCTATATTAAGTCATTCAAGCTAAACTTTTTTAGTTTCTATATTCAGTATTTCTAAATTACAGTGAAACCAATAAAATGTAACCTCAACCTCTACTCTAAAAGCTTCTTTTCTCGCACTTTCCGCCTGTGGAATTCCCTTCAACATACTTGCTCCCCTGACAGCTACAATCTCCAAGAATTTAAATGTAAGGTCAATTATCTTCTCTTATCTTCCTAACTCGCATCCTTTCTCTCGTGTTCTTTTCCTTTTCCACTCTTCTCTCATGCAGCTCTCTTCTATATAAATAGAGAATTAGAATAATGTAGTTTGTTCTCATCCTTCTCTTATCCATTCTCTGACACCCCCTACAACTTGTTTCTGTTTTTCGTGATTCTCCCCCCTATGTAGCCCCCTGCGCACCAGTGGCAGAAAACTGCCTCGCTTGGGGTGAAATGATTATAAAATAATATCCATATTGTAGAAACTACAAAAATGACGGTTTATATTTTGTTTACAATTGCATTTCTCTGCTGAAGTTGGACACTACCTTGATGATTCTTGTATTTTATCTTTCTCAAGCACTGATTAATTAATTTAACCGAATCTTGAAATGACATACAGTAAAGGATTTTTTGTAACATTTAATTGACTAAAACAATATAAACGGCAAGAGGTGTAAAAATGGAATATCGTTTAAAAGACCAAAATTAGTCTGGTGTAAACAGTATTCTTTATGAACGATTAAAATAACATGAGGCATATACAAATATATCTTTTGGTCAAAGCAAAAGGAATTTTGATATAGAGAAAACTTTTATAACACAAATGTTTAGGATGTGGTTTCCGGTTTTCTCTTTTCCAATCTTTTCACTCTTTTCTTTTTTTTTTTTTTCAATTGGAGTAGATAGACTAAACTATCGCCCGGTTCACACTCCACCCACGTCTATTGAACAGGTGAAGAGTCTCATCCCTTGTTCCCTGTTTAGGATGTGGTTTCCGGTTTTCTCTTTTCCAATCTTCTTACTGTTACGTAGCCCCCAGCGCACCAGTGGCGTTACCGCCTTGCTTGGGGTGATATGATTAAAAAAAAATGTTATTAAGAAAATATTTTTTCCTCAGTATCAAACTTTTTTGTCAGATTAGTATTTAATTTATCGTATGCAAACATTTTTATTTCTTCTATTTGAAAAAAAATCGATGAAATTAATAACTAGATAAGAATTACAATAATTATTACCAACAATTAATCAAAGGAATGATAAATTTTAAGCTTTACAGAAACGGTTCACTTGGCAGAATATAATTATCTGTTTTCCATCCAGTAACATATTACCTTACATTTATAAATCAACGTTAGCGTGACCACTGAAAAAAAAATCAACAGACACAAGTGTGTCATGGGATTTTATATAATAAATTCTATCAATCTTTCACTTTTTTCTTGTTTCATATCGTAATACGTTTATTTATTACCTACTTGTAGTCTCTGTTTTTTTCTCTTTTACCTTTCCCGCTTTCTTTCTCTTTCGCCCTTCCCGCTTTCCTTATAATTGTTACATTTTTTCTTTGCCATTCCAACGGCTTTCTATGCCACTTCTTAGTTTCTTTGTTATTTTCTTGCAAATTTATGTAAGTTCTCTGAAAACTGCAGAATCACGATTTTACTCTGCATTGTATGCTGCATACAAAATTCAGAAATTGGTGGATTTTCACGAGTTTGAGTTCGAGTTTTGTTTAACGGCATATCAACACCTCTCTGGGTTATTCAATGCCAAAAAGGTGGGGTTTTAAGGCATTTTTTTAATGTTTGGTTATAGTGATAAGGTTGATTTAATCAGATTTTAATGAAAACTTTTTGTTTTTACCCTTTTTTATTTTAGAAAATTGAAAATGTCTTCGAGTTTTGTATTCAAAAATGTTTTGCTGAGAATAATTTTTTTTTGCCTTCAAAATAATTATTACTTCAAAAATGTATTGTTGTTTATATTTTTCCTTACAAAATGTATATTTTTCTATAAGTGTCTATTTTTATATAAATATTTCTATAAAAGTGTATTTTTATACTTTAATAGTGTTTTGATCCTAGTTTGGGGGTTAACTATTTGCCCATAGCTGGGACCTTAACAAGTGCTACGACACCAGGGCAGGGTGGACCTGGGAATAACAGCAATTAAAAGGTGGTTCCATGCTCCTCACAACCTTCCAATCAGAGGCATTGCTGCTGGATGCAGTTTTTCGTCATGCCCAGGACCAGAATTTTCACGAAGCAAAATAAAAGTATTTCAGTCCATATTTCCCAACGTTGGTCAAGAATGCAAATTTACAGCAAATTTCGAGGAACTATAATATATAAATACACAACTCTATGATAAATTCCTTAGAGATTCATTCATGTCCACACGTATAATAGGAAGGTTGGGTCACTGTGTCGGGCCAGGAGGTTTCTTCCGCCTGAATCCATTATGCACATATACAAATAAACCATCCACTCGTGCAGAGAGGATTGCTGTCATATATGGTCAGGTGCCCCTGCTTTTCATCTCAGTGTTCTCGACAGGCTCCAAAAGAAACTCAGTAAATGGATAGTTACCGACTTGGTGGCTCGACCACATGTAACTTCCTTCTGTCTGTTCTATAAATATTTTCATGGCTTCTACTCTGACGAATTTAAGTCACTGGTGCCCCTGCCACAGGAGTTTACTCGTGCAACCAGACTGGCAACTGGGTCTCAGCCATTCATAGCTAGATCAACCAAATGCAGCCGAAAATTCTATTCCATCAGCTTCTTTTCTCGCACTTCTTGCTTGTGAAACTCCCTTCCATATTCTTGCTTTCCTGATGGCTACAACCGTCAGGAATTTGAATACAATGTCAATACCCATACTTATCCACTTGACTCCAGTTCTTTCTACATCAGCCTGTATATCTTCTTCTTTCTCTCTACCTTCGCAACTGTCATCACACCTGTTTTTCCATCCTTCCCTTTCCCTTTCCATGACACCCCTATAACTAGTTCGTCATTCTCTTTACTCTCCTCCTATCTAATCATTTACTCTTATGTAGTCCCTGCGCATCAGTAGCGTTACCGCCCTGCTTGGGGGAAACGATTATATATATACTGTTTTAGAGCAAAGAATTTATGACTTTAACTGAGCAGTTACATGGTGACTTCGAAGGTTCGTAGGGGACACTGTTATGATGTCTTCACTCGTCAGAGATGTTATTTCTGCTGTTAAGTCTCGGTTCCCATTCTTATTTATAATGTTTGCCATTTTGCAATATTTGTTGTTTGTAGATTATTGTATATAGATATTACATTGAAAAATATTTTATGACGATGGGTCAGCAATAATTCATAAATTGTTCTTCGTCGGTGGTCACCAATTATTTGCAACGAATAATCGTCTAGAAAAAGGAATTAAGATATTCAAACACAAATCTACAAATTTTAGTAATTGTTATTTCTTCTTCTTCTATGTGCCCTGTCCTTTCAGGACGTAGGCGATTATGGCTTTCCACGTCTCCCTATCCCTGGTGGCTCTTAATATGTTTCTCCTGTTACTCCACGCAACCCCTGTTCCATCATCAATCTGATCAGGTTCTTCAAATATGTTATCCGCTGCCTTCCTCTGTCTCTTTTTCCATCTATCTGGCCTGCCAGTATCAGGTTCTCCAAGCCCTCTTTCCTCATTACATGTCCTAGGAACTTCAGTTGTCTCTTCCTGATGCTCACCATTGGTTTTCATTTCGTTTCCATTCTATCCAAAACCTCATCATTGCTCACCTGTTCGGTTCATGATATTTGCAGCAACCTTCTGTAAAACCACATTTCCGCTGCTTCAATTTTTTCCTCATCTTCGATGATATTGTCCAGCATTCGCTGCAATATTGAAGAACTGGCATCACTTATTTCTGCGATATGTTTTTCAGCTATTCTATATCACAAACAGCACCCTCAGCATGAAGCTGTTTCTCAGCTATCAATAAAGCGCAAGAAAAACTGGCAACCCATCTAGGATTTAGAAATATTCGTCTTTTATATACCATGTCCCTTCAAGACGTAGGCGATCATGGCTTTACACATCTCCTTATCCCTGGTGGCTCGTTCCGTCATCCACCTGATCAGGTCCTTTAAATATTTTTCCGCTGCTTTCCCCTGCCCTTTTCCCCTCTATCTGGCCTGTTAATAACAGGTTCTCCAAGCCTATCTTCCTCATTGCATGTCCCAGGAACTTTAGTTGTTTCTTCCTGATGCTCAGTATTAATATGCTTTTCGTCTCCATCCTTTCCAAAACCTCGTCATTGCTCACATGCTCGGTCCTTGATATCCTCAGCATCCTACTGTAGAACCACATTTCCGCTGCTTCAAGTTTTTTTCCTCATCTTCGATGATATTGTCCAACATTTATTTATTCAAGTATTTTTTCTTAAAATTTGTAAGAAAATAATTATTCACAGAATATGTTCTGTATCCGCTTTTAAACAGACCAAACTGTATGCATTGCGTGTGCATGCTGTTAACGGAGAATGTGTTTATGCCTGCGGCAGATGTATACGACCAGCTTGCGCTATGTATGGGAAACTGTAGTAGTAATTGAGCTCATAAGAAGGTCAGATGTATGCTGCATGTGTTGACTAACATAAGGTTAGCGGAATGACATCCCTGTAACGGTTGTGGACTCCGGTGAGGAACCGCACAAAATAATAAATAACCAAAACAGATAGGAAAATAGTCTATATCGAACGTAATGTTCAAACGGATTAATGCCTTTCCCAAGGGTATTTGCATTCACTTACGCGCAAATACCCATGGGAAAGGTATTAATCCGTCTATTCCTTCCAGTTATGGGTTAAATAACGGGACAGATTGGGTTCTGTAGCCTTGGTCGGCAACCAGTCTACCGCAGAAAACAGTGGCAACCTACTACGGGATAATCTTCTGCCCAGTCAGTCATGTCTCTTTCGAGACATGATCGTGTATCACGTATGGCACTTAACTGACTGAATGTTCAAACTGGAACGCGGGTTAGTCAATTTAGGAATACTATTAATAGAAATAAATATATACAGTCTGGAAGTGAAATAGTAGGTCCGGGTAACTGATTCTAGCTGAGTAGAGCTCAGAGCAACTGCAACTACAACTGTGATTCTAGATCCAACTCCAACTAAACAACTCTGATGTTCTCTTTATAGGCAGGATTATATGTACGTTCCGGCGAGTCCATTATTGTGTATAAAGGGGCTATCCCACAACACTAGCTAAACGCAATTTTTGTAATATTACAAACTTGACTAAATAGACGAAATTTGTGAGCAATTAAAATGTGAGAATTTTAGTTCCATTTGATCGAACAGACAACCATGATCAGACTGTGTAGCAAACAAAATAGATTAATATTTATAATAATTTACTACATCTGACAGACTCCGAAAAAAATCTAAAATTTATATTTTTGATCTCTAGCTTATTGGCTAATAAATATTATTCCTCATTTAAATATTCCTTTTAAGAAAGAATAACTATTTTTGATAATATCCTAAGATGATCCTGAAAAGTTTAATTTCATAGAAATATTTTACCATTAGTGAATTCAAAGGAAACTGCGCGTCTCAATTGGCGTTGTTGATTGGCTAATACACTCCTGATCAAAAATTTAAGGCCACTTAAAAGTCCTTAAAAAGACATTTTTTTTTTACACATAGATTTAAACTACTACCATTTAAGGTTACCAATACTACAATCTAAAAGGTTATGGAAACAAAAAGCTACATTCCAAACATTTTATTTCGAAATTTACATTTTTATAAAATGAAGCGATTTACGCATAATCAAAATTATAAGACCAGGGGTATAAATTGTTAGATCTATGGTAATTCCAATGTTTTTAGTTTAGTTAGAGATTAGCAATCACTGCGTAAAGGTATTACCATGCCTAAAGCAAGCAAACTTACCAAAGTTGAGCGTTCTCGAATTCTAGAATTTCATAAGCAAGATTTGTCACAACGGGCGATCGCAGCTAAGGTAAATCGCAGTAAAACTGTGATTTTGCAACTTTCTAAAGAACAGTGAGAATTATGGAAAAGCAAAATCCTCTGGTAGGCCCCAAAAAATTTCTCCTGCATTGAGTAAGAGAATAAGATGGATTGTTATGAAAGAGGCGGGGCTTTCTTCTAGTCAAATTAAGGCACTCACAGATGCTGATTGCAGTCCCGTAACCATCAGACGGCACTTATGACAAAAAGGCATGGTAAATAAAAAGCGTAAACAAATTCCTCAGCTGCTTCCACGTCACAAGGTGGACTACTTAAAGTTTGGTTGTGAATACCAAACATGGGACGTTGAGAAGTGGAAGAAAGTCCTGTTTTCTGATGAGAAAGAATTCAATTTAGATGGTCCTGATGGCTTCCAACGATAGTGGCATAACAAAAACATGCCTCCTGAAATTTTCTCCACACGTCATAGTGGTAGAGAGTCCCTAATGGTATGGGATGCCTTTTCTTACAGAGAGACGGTGGAGCTCCAGGTGGTGCAGGGTTGGCAAACAGCGGCTGGTTATGTTAGCATGCTACAAAACTCATCATTGATGATGGAGGGCCATCGTTTGTGTGGATGGATGGTTATTCCAACAGAATAATGCTGCAATCCACGCTGCAAGACGGACATTGACCTTTCTACAAGAAAATGGGGTCCATCTCTTGGGACATCCTGCATGCTCACCAGACTTGAACCCAATTGAAAATGTTTGAGGATGGATGACAAGAGATGTTTATCGAAATGGCAAACAATATTCAACAAAAAATGAACTTTGTGAAGCCATCTTCAGAAGCTGGAGCAACATCCCCCGCACCTTCATGGAAACGCTTATTTCTAGCATGCCCGACCGAATCTTTGAAGTCATTAAAAGCAGTTGAGGTAGAACTCATTATTAAATTTAGTTGTTGAATGTTTTCATACACTTTTTGTACAATTTCGTAGAATTTTTGTCTCTGGTCTTATAATTTTGATCAATCGCCTCATTTTATAAAAATGTAAATTTCTAAATAAAATGTTTGGAATATAGCTTTTTGTTTCCATAACCTTTTAGATTGTAGTATTGGTAACCTTAAGTGGGAGGAGTTTAAAATCTATCCGTAAAAAAAATATTTTAAGTGGTCATAAAATTTTGATCAGGAGTGTAATTTAGTAATTAGTAATGAAGTAAATACTCACACAAAAAATACATATTAAAAATGTTCTCAGTGACATGAAATCTATTAGCGTATATATATATATATATATATATATATATATATATATATATATTACCGGCCATTATTATTAGTGTTTAAAAAAAAGATGTATTTCACACTATTTGTTAGTATCTATTGCAAAGTGAATAATTGTAAATGGAAATAGAATGAATCTTTTGTTAATATCTCACAATAACATGTGCATGAAATGAATTTATAAATATGTAATAATTATCTATATTGCAGTTTCATCAATGATAGACTATAAAAATTTAGGGTGTTTCCTACGAGTTCATCTTTGCTTCTGTGCCTTGTAAAATTTTGCAAAGTTATAATAATAAAAGAACCATTCTATGTTCATTTAGAAGTTTCCACTTAACAATAAATACTAAAAATAGTATGAAATATATCATTTCTTTAAAAAAAAACTGGGTGGCATAATTATGGCCGGTTGTGTATATATATATATATATATATATATATATATATATATATATATATATGTATGTATGTATGTATGTATGTAGCAATCCCTCTTTTGGCTTCAGTGAAAACAACTGTTAAAAAACTGCGTTTAAGCTTTTAATTATATTATATTCTATATCCGCACAAGAGATATTATTTTTATGAACATGGCAATTTCGTCTAATCTAGTAGGCATTATCAAGATTTTTTATCTGAATAATTGCAAAAACAGCAAACATGCGCCTTCGTACCCGCGAAGGTCCACGTTTTTAAAAAAAAAAAAAGCTACATATTCAAACAGTCAAAACATTCTTGTTATTGCTTATTAGATTATCCAAAATCGCTCGAATCCATTGATTATTCAGACAGTTCTTACATGCTCTATATCACCTAATAAATTGCAAACATTATGTCTGCTTATTTTGAAGAAAATCCGTTCGTACTCACGGATAATCTTTCGGGTAGTAAAACTGAAAGATATAAGAATTGCGTTGTAACTTTCACAGTTGATTTTATTTTCCATTTCTCAATTTTTTTAAGTACTTTTAGTTTCCTTTCAAGATCATCTTCAGGAATGTAGTTTGTAGTAACAAAACCTAGCAGCAAAACTGCGTTGCTAAAACTATGTAAAATAAAAAATATAGAAATTTGTAGCAATTACCATGAAGCTGTTTATAGAAAAAAACCCAGATAAGCTATACTACGGGAATAGGAAAGTTACTGACGCCGAGAAGCCTGGTCTAGACCAATGGAATTGCGGATTCTTTGGATTTTATCAAAAGTCTTTAAATATATAACCGGAGCACTAAAACATATATCACAGCAACAGTCAAAGAATTGAAAAATGTTAAACTTATAAATATGTAAGACTAGTAGTATAGTTGCTCGGGTGTAATGAAAGCTTTAAAACTAATCCATGGTCCTGGAGCTCAGACTCTTTGGACGTTGGCACGTATGATTAAAAATCAATAGTTGTTTCCAGTTAAAGCGAAACCGTAGACTGAAAGAAAAATGAATGGATGTAAGTCAAATTTTGATTTCCTTGTATCGATATTAAATAAGTTCTTTTCGTCGTAAACTGAATATTGAAGGCTAAATATGTCCTCTGAGTAAATGGTATCATGGCTGAGACTAAGAACTAAAATTATACCTACTTAGAGCCAAACCCGAAGCAAAAACTAAAATAAAAGTGCTGAAAAAAATATAGACATACAGGCAGATAAACAGACGCACACACAAACATCTTGCCTTATATATATATACGCATCGCTCATTCAGTGAAATGAATTAGAGCGGTCTATCTATTGGGCGCGTATAATGATATGCGCTAAAAAGTCTGCCTACTTCCACTGAACGCCCATAGCCCAGGGTAGAGTCACCGACTGACGCCATTTCGGTCGGGTTTCAATCCTGGGTAAAAAAATGCAATCGGAGTCTAACCGTACTGATGAGCGAAACAGATCTGTCTGCGGATGACAATATATATATATATATATATAATCGATTTTCTGCACTATTGTAAGAACTGCAACCTTGACACATATAATTTCTTATGTCTTTGTCTATGAGTGTATCAAATTTGATTAAAATAGGACCACTTCTTATATAACACGACTTTTTCGATTATCGATTTTCGATATTTATAGGGGCTACCTCGACACAGAACCTAGCTAGGAACACTCGCAGACGCTTATAGTACAACTGTGCAAATTTCAAGAAAATCAGTTCAGCCGTTTCGGAGTCTATCGGTAGCGGACACACACACGCACACAAACACACACACACATACACACACAGACAAAGTTCCATTTATAAATAAGTTTAGATTCTGGAGAGAAACATTGTCTAAAACGACACAGCGAAACAACTCTCTTAGCGGCAAACCTATTAATTGATTCAATATATTCTTTCCAATTCATATCAGCAAAGAACGTTTGCCCAAGAAGACGCTTTCCACGAGGTGAGTAACCGGTCCTCTCAGACGAGCATCAAAATTACCAAGACGTTCCTTGCCCCCATTAAACAGCAGTTCGTATGTTATGTCTGAGTTTTTGAGTTTTGTTTACCGGCATATCAACACCTCTGTGGGTTATTTAATGCCAAAACGTGGGATTTTAAGTTAGTTTTTAATGTTTGGCTATCGTGAGAATGTTGATTTAGTCAGATTTTAATGAAAATTTCTGTTTTTATTCTTTTTCATTTTAGAAAACTTAAAATGTCTTCTATTTTTATATTCAAAACTGTTTTGCTGAGAATATTTTTTCCTTTAAAAATGTGTTATGCTAATAATTGTTTCTTAAAAAATATATTGATGATAATATATTTCCTTAAAAATGCATATTTTTCTATAAAAGTCTATTTTTATATGAAAACTTAATATTAATAACAAAATCCTATTCCTTGATATATTCATTGATTCTAGCACACATAGATTTACTACTTCACTATATAGAAAACCGACTAGCAGAAACTCGTGTCTTCTTAATTATAATAGTGAATGCCCACAACGATATAAGTTACCTGTTATAAAAAAACTTAATTCAAAGCACACAAAGATATCTTCTTACAAATTCATATTTTATAAAAAATTACATGACATTAAGCAAACACTTGTCAATAATGAATTTTCTAACTCTGTTATTAATCAACAAATTAAAATGTATCTCAACAAACTTAACAATAGCTTTAACAATATTGATAATGTTAATGGTGTACATCAAAATAAACATAACACTATTAACTTCTACTATTGCAACCGAATACATAATAATTATAAACAAGATGAAAAAAACTCTCAAAAACATAATACATAGAAATGTTAAACCAGTGGATAGTAATAATCAAATTAAACTCATCATATACTATAAAAAATTCAAAACAATTGACCTCATAGTCTATAATAACTCTACAAGCACTCAACTAAGATGGCTCATGTGAGCCGAAAGCTTAGAACCAACTTGATAAAAAATTATCCAAATGTTGTAGAATTTTTGTCTTTATTTTCAACTGAAACTAAAGCCAAAATACAATGTTTAGAACGGCTCATGATTAAACATAATATACATTCATTGTCTCTTATATTTAACAGTATATGTTTAGAAAGTCTGTTTTTATGCATATATTTCTATAAACGTGTATTTTTATACTTTCATAGTGTTTTGACCCTAGTTTGGGGGTTAACTATTTGCCCATAGCTGCTACCACTCCGGGTCAGGGTAGACCTGGGAATAATTGCAATTAAGAGATGGTTTCATGCTCCTCACAACCTCCCAAATCAGAGGCATTGCTGCCGGATGCAGTTTATCGTCATGCCCGGGACCAATAATTTATGCTTGAGATCAGCCAACAATTTGAACTTATAGAACTGATCTTGCTTACTATAAAGACAAGATCAGATTTTGACCACCGCCAAAACAAAAAGGAGAAATTGAATATTTTATCAAACAAAAAATTATAGGCACATAAAACCTTTTTTCAAATTACGTGACAAACTAAATAAGGGCAATATACAAACAAAAAAATGAAATCTTTTACCTGACATATAAAAATAGCCACAAAATAAGACAACTGTAATAAAGATATTAAAATCTAACCCAGTAAAAAAGTATAATTGACGTCTTTAAAAAAAAAAAACAACTATAATTCTCCATTTCAAACTATCCTCGACGAAAATATATCAAATTTATAAAACATCAACAAATAACAAGCATCTTATAGGATACAAAATCCTATATTTTATAGCTGTTAGGGTTATACGAACAATTCCGATGAAGATGATGGACCTAGAAAAAGAATATTCCCAGAGAGCTTCATTAAGATTATTCACTGGGGCAGTATTTTGTTCTTATTTAGACATGTTGGGCAAACAAACCTTCAGTCTAATGAAAAATACAATAACAATACCAGTGCAACATTATGGTTCAACAGTGATCATTAGCAGTATCACTCAGGCATGCAAGACCTAAACAAATTCAAATTGTTTTCAAATATTAACACATTTTATCCCAATGTCCTCAGATTTTAGAACATTAGATTCATTTACGAAACACAAGAACTTTTCTTCCAACTGGGCCATATTTGGAAGGTAAATTTATTGATGAATCAATGTCTTCACTACCTATATATAATAATGGTTTTATATAATAATTTATACCCATTATTTTTTATTTTTTTATGCTGTTTCCAAATGAGGACACTGGGTTTAAATGGACTAAAAGTATAAAAAAAACGAGTACATACGATAGGTTTCGGTATTCGAATGTTTACAAATTTCTTTTCGTTGTTATCCCACTCCTGACACGATGTTACGGTTATTCAGATAATTCTGATGAAGATGATCAGCCTGGAAGTGGAATATTCCAGAGCATATGCGAAGATAAGATATAGAACAAAGGAAAAGTTAATCTTCACGTGCGTTTATTTCGAAGGCGCCATGACGAGTCCAAGGGTGTGCGAAGATAACTACAATGTCATATGAACACATTATTTATTTATTTATTGCAAAGTACAGGTTGGTTTTCATTCAAATTGATAGTCCTTAGATCTGGGCGGCATTCACTAGGCACGGATAGCTTTGGTTCTGAGTTTCGGCTCACAGATTTTTTTTGTTATCGTCAGGTGGTTGAGGGATTTATTAGTTACTGAAAGTTGAGGTTGATGATGATTCTTGGGGGTGTCAGATGTACTGGGTGGGGAGGGTCCAGTGGTGTCTTAACAGGCGTTGGAGTGTCATTGACGTCACTAGCCCTGTACAGATCTGGAAGGCTATTATCAAAATTTGTGTTGTGGGTATCTTCGTTTATCTTACGAAGGAAGCGACGATTTCGGAGGGTGGTTCGACGGTTACCATAAACTAAAACACGATTCCACACCTTGGCGGTGTTATTCCAACGCTGAGGGTGATGTCCATGTTGGGCCTGAATAGCCATCGGTTTTCCGACCTTAAATGGTTATAAATGTCTGTCATGAACTTTTTAGTTGCGTTCGCGAAACGTTGGTTGATGGCCTTCTCGCGTAAATCGGGAAGCTTCAGCCATTCTCGACGAAATTTAACAGGGTTTGGTAGGTGGTAATTTAGGGGACGACAAAATAGGAGTTCTGCTGGCGAGGCATCTAGATCAGATGGTGGGGTATTTTCGGTGGTGCAGAAGTGCTTTGTCAAGCCATTGGTCTCGTTTGTTCTGCAATTGTGATCTCATACCAGGCCAAAGAAAAACGTCTGATATTGTCCCTTATGCCGTTAACACCTTCGTGTCTAATATGTAGCCTCTCAGAAAGTTCAGGTTGTATATTTGTGAAGATTAAAACGCGTTCTCCTATAAATATTAGTGCAATGACGACTTATAGGTCACTTTGCATATTCTATATTCATGCTAATAACACCTTTGTGTTTCATATGTAGCTGCTCAATAAGTTCAAGTTTTATATTTCTGGAGAATAAAACGCGTTCTTCCTTGAATATTAGTGCATTGACGACGTATAGGTCATTTTGCATATTCCATTCCTGCTATTAACACCTTCGTGTCTCATATGTAGTTCCTCAATAAGTTCGTATATTTGTGGAGATTAAAACGCGTTCTTCCTGGAATATTAGTGCATTAACCCTCTAGGGCCATTCGTATCATATTTGATACAGTATTTCCCTATAAGGAAACATTTGGTATTTCCCTATAAGGAAACATTTGGTATTCATTGACTGAGCAGTCAGTACTGCTTTCATTTGAAATTTATAAAATATTTCTCTTAAAAAATTTTTCAGGAAAATATTTCTTTCAAGGCTTGTTTTCATACTGTATCAAATATGATACGAATGGCCCTAGAGGGTTAACGACGTATAGGTCACTTTGCATATTCCAAAACTCGCTCAGGTGCAGGAATTTCTTGTGTTCTAGGAAGCTCTGTTCAGTTATCTCTAAAAAGGTTTGATACTTATAATCCAGCTAAGATACAGTCGCTTTCTCACCTAGGCAATGTGGCTTCCCTGTGTCTCTTCTACAAATAATTTCACGGCTTCTTCTCAGATGAATTTAGCTCACAGGTACCCACTATATATGAATTTCCTCAAGCTAGCAACCAGATCCAACCTTTTTACTGTGAAACCGATAAATTGTAAACGCAAATTCTATTCCATCAGCTTCTTTTCTCGCAATTCCCGCCTGTGGAATTCCCTTCCACATACTTGCTTTCCCGACAGCTACAATCTTCAAGAATTCAAATGTAAAGTCAATAGTCACCTGCTGTCTCACTAACTTACATCCTCTCTCTTTCATGGTTTTTTCTCTATCCACCCCACAGATCAGTATTCTCTTCCTTCTCATTCTCTCTTTCTGACACTATCTGTAACCTGTCACTCTGTCTCATAACTTTCCTTCTATGTAACCCCCTGCACAACAGTGGCAGTAAAATGCCTTGCTTGGAGCCACACGATTTTTATAAAAAGTCTATGTTTGTTTCCTACTTTATGCGTGTGAGTTAGTTGGGAGTTGTTTCTTGGTTGTATTGCTACTGTATTCTTTTCTTTATTGCCTCTTCTAAGTCGGTAGACTCAACTGATGCCAGCTTGGAAGTCGGCGCTGAGATATGGGACATCCCATTCGCTCATTCGTTGGTATTGCCGGGTATTGATATAGCGTTGAACCTGTATATGAAGGTCTGCTCTCTAATGTCTAAGACCCGTGGATTCTTTATATAATTTAGGCTGCGATCGTTAAATATCTGCCGGAGAGGTTCGTAATCAATGGCAAGTATCAGGTGGGGGTAGCCCAAAACGAACACTCTGCAATTTTCCAAACCAAAAGTTATGGCCAAAGCTTCTCCCTCGATGGGTGCGTAACAACTTTCTGTCGGCCTGGAAGATCGAGAACCTGCTTAGACAATTTTCCAATGCCCTGGTCCACAAAGAAGATTCACTGTGAATGGGCATTCAGTGTTTTTGGGGGTAGGGTAAATCCTATTCCTGTTCGTTTCCAATCCGTGATCAGGCATGTGGGTCGATTTATCTGAAATGTTTGAACACCATCTTGAATACTGTTCAAAAGTCCAGCTTTGGAATGCTGAAAAAACTGGTCCAAAGTTTTGTCCCAGTATCATTTGCCTTTATGCTTGAGCAGTTCTCTGAATGGTGACATGATGGGTACCTGCATATGAAATTTGGTTGATTAAACCAAAGAAAAATCTAACCCTTGCGATATTTCTCAGGGATGGAAAGTCTCAAATACCTCCTAGCAGCTTTTGAATGGGTTTATATCCTGTTTAGATGATATCAAATCCGGAAAATTCTACGTTGTCTTTTGTAAAATAGAACTTATCTGGGTTAAAGACAATTTCATTCTCAGCACAAAATTTTATGTATCTAACAGTGTGCCAAAATAAAAGCACCACATCGTCATCTCATAAGGTGGGGTCATTCACACAACGTGCTACGCGAGATAAACCTGCAATATCATCGAATCGTTTCCTTGACTACATCGTAGGATGCTTGTAATCCTTGAGAGGCTCGTAGATGTCGATATCTATCCCATTCAGTGATAAGTGTTGTGGAGTCGCATGCCTCCTCGGGTGCGCTGTGATATCCACTCCAGGAATTAAGAACAGTTTTCTTATTTCATGAGGGCATTGTACTGACGATGTTGAACGGGGATGGTGTGTGATGTGTCTCCCGTTTTGTGGCTGTATTGAAGTTCTGTAAATCGACCGTTCTACGTGGATTCTCATCCTTTTTGGGAACGGTAAACATTCTGGAGCACCATGTTGTTGGTGTCCAAGCAGGAACTGGTTCAATGATGTTAAGTGCAACATCTGCATCTAGCTGAGACTTGACAGATTCTTTCCAGTAGTGGGGTAGATTTGTGCATGGCGATAGGTTGGCAATCGTCCAAGAACGAAATAGAGAGTAGTTTGCCTGTCATGGCATGTGTTGAATGCACTGTTGGAAAAATAATATTTAATCCAGTTTTCCAACTCTTCGCAATATTCAGGCGTAGCGGGCGGGGTAGTGATAATGTGTCTGGTACTAGTGGGCAAGGTGATTGGGTGAGACAACCAGATGGTGCTAATGTGGCATTAGTTGTCTTTTGGTCGTTCGTTGTGGCAGCTGTTTCACTTCTGAGTTGTGCTGGAAAGTTGTTATCGACAAGTCGCAACAAAAAGTCTGCCTGTGAAATGTATAAGCCTTTAACCTTTGAGCATATGTAGACCATCTCCGAACAAGTTTCACCATTAAGCGATATAGTGGTAATTAACGCTCCTTGTATTGGCAGGCTATTGTCATTTACGGCACGCAAATGAGGTTTAGTACGCAATAGGGAGTTATGGATGCATCTCAGTTTCACTAAAAGCTCCTCTCCAGCTATGGTTGTCTGAGCCTTTGTATCTGCTACAGTTGTAATTTGAACAGTTCTAGATTCATTTGATTTGACGGTCCTAATTTTCTGTGGATCCTCTCATTTAAGGCAACCTTTACATCAATAAATGGTGGTGGTTATGTTCTTTTGGGTGTCAATTGGTTGTTGGTTCAGGTACCATGTGGGATTCCAACTCTTCCATCTAGTCATGACGGGAGTTGTGTGCTCATGGTTGCTATGAAAGATATACTTTCATTCTGGTTGTTGCTGACAGTGTCCTCTATTATATAGTTTGACGAGACTGTACCACAGTATACCGTAGAAAAGTGGTTTTCTACACCATTCTTGTAGCATGACTTTCCCCATGCAGGGTATTGACTGCGGCCTTTGAGGTGCACACTATACTCACAACCCTTGCACTTTTTTGCATGAGTGTCATGGCTCCCGTTGTTAGGTAGTTTAAGTTTCCTAAATGACTTGTTCCGTTGGTATGTAGACGTAGTTGGGGTAGTTTGATCAGGACTGCACGCCTCTGTTGGTTGGAAGTGGCTTGTGACTCTAGCAGTGGATTCTAAAGTCAGTAGACGTTTGGTTACATCATTCGGGGTTAGCAAAGCAAAAATCTCGGCCCAAACTCTGCTCTAGTGAAATATGTCATGCAGGCCGGCAATGACTTGTGATTTAATCATATCTGCAGAGTATGAGGTTGTACAATGCTGGTCATCGCATCCATTGTTTCTCTGGAACGCACAAAGCATTGCTTATGTTTTCAGGTGGGAAATAAATGTGATGGTTTCTCCATAATTTTGTTTCATCCTAAAAAAACTACTGTCTGTAAACTTCCAGGTGAACGGACTTCACTGCAAAGAATTTAATGTATTCCAGTAGCTATGTTAGTGTGGCATCATTGAGGGTATCAGGGCCAATAAAACTGAAAAGCATTTCGTTTACAGATGAGCTGCGCGTGGATCGTAATTAGTTTCGAATTTCAATAGTGTTAGTCAGCAAAGTCATCTGCTTGTTGCGACTTCATGCGTCCTGAAAAATAATCCATTATTATCAGACGAGTCCACCTTGATTACTGGGCGTTCAGGCTTCACGCACTGAGGGCGCAATCGGATGCCCAGTTGGTAGAAATTGTGCCATAAGACATGTTATTTGTTCTTGCCTAGCGAGTTGCTGTTGTTGCATTTGAAACATAATACTCATTGGATCGATTACAACTCGTTGGTTCCGCGGGGCGTCATCGGGATTATTCAATGGGGAAGTAATTTGTTCTGCTTTAGACATATTGATCAAATGAACTTTCAGTCTAATAAACAATACTGTCTGGTAACAAGATGGCGGTACGACCACGTGCTGACAACAATAAGCTTACTAGTGTAACATTATGGGCCAACAGTGATCATTAGCAGTACCACACAGACATGGTACAAGACCGAAACAAATTCAAAACAGTGTTCATATATTAAAATTGTTAAAAACGAGCACATACTGTAGGTTTCGGTATCCGAATGATTACAAATTTCTTTTCGCAGTTATCCACATCCTAAAACCATGTTACGGTCATGCGGATAATTCCGATGAAGATGATGGGCCTGGAAAAAGAAATATTCACCAAAATGGAAGATAAGATATAGAACAATCGAGAAGGTTAATTTACACGTGCATTTATTCCGATGACGCCATAATGATTCCCACTTATTATCTCTCGCTCTAGAAAGTTCCTGGTTGTGGGGAGATAACTACAATGCGATATGAACAATACCGCATAGTTGAAGTCCCAAAAAAATAGAAAACGCATACACATATAAAATCGGATCAGAACCACTAAAGAGAAATTTCGGTACAAATTACTAAAAACTAAGGTTTAAAACAACTTAAGTGATTCTGGTAACCAATTGGACAGAAAGACAATTGAACTTTCATTACCCCATGTTTATGGTCCTTGGCGCAATATATATATATATATATATATATATATATATATATATATATATTCAGAAATTATTACATGAATATGTTATAATATCACTACAAATTAGCTATTTTGTTTCGACACTTCTTGTATCTTATTAAGTGATGAGGTTTAATTCAAGTTGAAGGGTTTTGAAGGTTAAAATCAAGCAAGACTCTCTTAATCAGGGAGGCATTGTTGCATAAACAGTGTGGACTAATCAGAATAAAGTAACTTTAAACTTGAAGAATATGTGAGAAGACTCAAGAATAATTTTTGGGAGCATTAATATTAATATTTGATCAAATTATCAGCATTATTAATTGACTATTAGATTCACTTTATTTTTATTGCGAATTTAAAATTCTAACTTTAACAAATTATTAGATTTAGAAAATCATTCATATATGTTTACGTTTACGTTTTTGTTCTTAGCTTTTGTATTTGCGTGAGTATATATCCAATTATGTTTATGTGTTCATGCACTGAAATATAATTGTCTGTCATGACCTCATTCATTCAAGGTTAGTCATATTACGAATTCGTTCTTACGTGTATCCAATATTGTAGCGGTTCAGCCAGTTTCCAAAATCTAGCTTTAAAATTTAACAAACAAATAACCAAGTCAATAAAAACAAAATTTTAAAATTTGTGTATGTATATATGCGTGCGTATATTAACCTGTATATGTGTCTGTTTGCCAGTGTATGTGTCTATACTAGTCTAGTTGTCCATGTGTGGACTTTTGTAGGTTTATATGTGTGCATTCATTCTTTTCCTCGTTTAATATAAGAATGACTTTAATATTTTAAAACCCTTCAATTTGAAATAAACCTCGTCACTTGATAAGACACAAGAAGTGTCGAAGCAAATAACTACTTTTGTAGTGATACTATAACATATTCATGTTATAATTTCTGAATAAATATTATTAGCTCTACTTGATTTGAACCCTTTTTAAAGAATTGTGTTTCTTGGAATACAGAATATTATTCCATCCATACGTTTCCTATATTCATACATATATATATATCGCATTCAGTGCCGCTCACGTGATTGAATTAGTTATCTATTTACGTTTTCGGCGGCAGACCAGCATTCAACCAATAAAAGACCCCAGCCAGACTTTAAAAGGACAACAACAACAACAACAACAACAACAACAAGCCACTTCAGCTGACTCCTAAAAATTAACACATGATAAATGAACTTTTTTCCCTGATCATTCATTTCTATAGTTTTTTCTAAAGCAATAACATTTCACTTAAACAAACTTTTAGACCTTTGAAGGTATTTTACAAACATAAAAAATAAGTGATTAAAAACTACCAATTGTTTATTTATTGTGTATATATGAAATATATGATTCTTCTTTTTACTTTTCTACAAAACATTTTTTGTGTTAAGTTTTTCTAGAAAATTGTGATGTGGTTTGTGAAGAGCATATTCGTCATTATCTATTCTTTTTAATACAAGTATTTTGCTCCCACAAAATTCTTAGTAAAATATATAAACAAAAGCTACTTAGAATGCAGAAATAAAATCTATGAAAGGCAAAATGAAAATTGTTTGACATTGCAAGCCGATTTCTTTACACTGTTTAGCAAAAGTATATATATCTGGCGTTCCTCTCAAGTCTATTATTCCCAAAATTTCTACTCGAACGTATCAAAGCAACGACATAATTCAAATGCGACAATTAGGCTAAAAATGTTATATTAGTTTCTCTAGATGTAGATAATCCTTTCGCTAACATGTCTGTAAGTGAAATCCAGATATATTTTAATGTTTCCGATTTATAACCTATTGTTGTCACCAAGTGAAAGGTTTAAGAAATAACAAAACATATGTTATAGAAATATTGTATATTAAAAAATAAATACAACAGAAGAGTATTACACGTTTAGTCGACTGTCCAGCGTTCAATCAATTCTATTGTTCCCGATAGGCCTCCCTCTCCCACTAAACTCCTCTCCTACTAATCCTCTACTACTAATCAGAATAGACTCTTTAGAGAGGACACCACAACACCTCCTCTAAATGTAAAAACCATCATTCTCTTTTCATCCTGAAAGAAATGTCTCGTTATACCAATTACAAAGAGTTCGCCTGTTGGTCCGAAATTTCACCAATGTTAATTGACCTACCAAGATAAGAAACCTTTCGAAACGTAACTAAGCCCATTATATTATATATATCGCTGTTAGTTAAAATATAGATGAAAGCCATTAAGAAACTTTTTAAAAGTAATTCTATCTTCCATTTTAAACATCATTAATAAAATTTGTTCCTTTTTTACAAGCTAAAAACCAAAATTTCGTAACAGGCTTGTATAAAAAGCAACATATATAATTCTTGTTTAAATATATGAGTGGCCACAGGGTTATAAAATTGCTATCATAAAACTTTGATCAAGACAATCACTTTAATTTCTTCTCATAGACTAATTAACAATATATTTCCAAACGATGTACCTGGGGAATAAATAAAATGAAATTTGAAGGACCTGAACTGCACATTCATTATTAAGAAATATATTCTTATTCTGTGTACCTTGTCCTTTCAAGACGTAGGCGATCATGGCCTTCCACGTCTCCCTATACCTGGTGGCTCTTAGCACGCTTTCTCCTGTAACGTCTTTCAGCCCCCGTTTTGTCATCCACCTGCTCAGGCCCTTCAGATATATTATCCGCTGCTTTCCCTTGTCTCATTTTTTCTCTATCTGACTTGTTAGTATCAGGTTCCCAAATCCCTCATTCCTCATTGCATGTCCCAGGAACTTTAATTGTCTATTCCTGATGATCGAGATTAATTTCCTTTTCGTCTCCATCCTTTCCAACACCTCGTCATTGCTCACATGCTTGGTCCACAATATCCGCAGCATCCTTCTCTAGAACCACATTTCAGCTGCTTCAACTTTTCTCTTCATCTTTGTTGATATTGTCCAACATTCACTGCCATAGTGAAGAACTGAAATCCCATAGCAATCCAGTACTCTCCTCTTTGTTTCTAGTGAAATTTTCCTGTGTCTTAATACTTTACTCAACTTCTGGAATGCGTCTTTCGTGACGCCAATTCTCCTTTGGATCTCTGTGTCGCACATTCTCTTTTCAGTTAGAACACTTCCCAGATATTTAAATTTTTGTACCTGCTTGATTTTAACATTCCCCACCTATATTTGACACTTTGGGCTACTCTTTTTGCTGATGATCATGCATTCGGTTTTCTTACAGTTTATTTGTAGTCCTTTCTTGTCACTCTCTTCAGATATCTTCTGTAAGAGGTCCTGCAGTTTTTTCTGTGTCTGCAATCAACACTGTGACGTCTGCGTATCTTATATTGTTCAGATTGTGACCTTGATGACAACTCCTGGCATAACATCTAGGCTCCTCAAATATTCTCACTGTACAAGTTAAATATATCCTGTGAAAATACACATCCTTGTCTTACGCCCCTTTCTATCTTTTTATATCTGCTGAATTCGTTACCTGTTCGTATGCAGGCAGTTTGCTGCCAGTAGAGATTCTTTATCAACCTGTTTTACTGCAGTCAGATGCATCAAAACTAGAAACAAGAATTAATAGCAATGAACGATATTATTTAAATGTACGCATCACCTGATATTAAAGAAAATGCATCGTAAATATGTGTCAGGCATTTTCATAACAAATATTTCACTCATTAAAAATGGAATACAGCTCATTGTTACGCGGTATCTAACAAATTATAACATACATATTTATTTTTCGCTTATATCAAGTCAATCTTAACATGCCGGCTTCCAATATAACACAGGAAATAAAATGATACACTATTTCCATACTTGTATCCACCAACCATAGCAATTCGACGACAGTATCTTTCTCAAAGAGATCAGGTGAATAGACGGAAAACAAGACCCCACGAGCTATTTACGGTGATATATAGCAAGTTCACCTTGTCTCTGGTGATCATGGCGATTGTGTAAAACGAAACTCATATCTTACCGCTTTTTTCCCGCAAGTCTGAGTCAATGTCATTTTGCCTCTTAGCTCCCGGACTTTTATATCCTCGACTACCAATGTCGAGAGTAACCGGTCTACAATACAAATAGACTAACCACTGAAAATAGACTCTTTTATTCAATATCTAAGTGTTAATATTATTATTTATTCCCAATTACTTTGTGTACATTTCATACATTGGTCAAATAACTGCATTTTTTTCTTTTTTACTAATATGCCAGTTGTAAGACAATAATTCCATAAAATCTCATATTAATCAACACAGCAGGCAAGCCATAGTATTCTTGCCAGTATGAGACAAATGCACACTTGCTATCAAGTGAAATGTTTTAGACTTTAAAAACTTTAGGGAAGATAAGAAGATCAGTGTGGGTATAATTAGCTTGTAACCTTTATGGTGTATATTGCAACCAAGTAATTACATATTTAAAAGTAAATTTATACATGAGGGCAAATTTCAAAGAAGGACTATGGCAAATTCTGATTCTCAAAATCACTCGAGGTAACTATAGTTAAGTTGGAATTTGAAAAAAAATCTTTTTCTAGTCTAAGAAGAGAACATAAGATTTTCGAAGTTGATTTTCTTTTTTAATTGCAAACATTGCACAATCTTAAAAAACGATTCTTGAGAAAAATTCAAACGGTTTAAGAGTTGATTTTGTCGGTAGTTTTAAATGTAAAAGTGTGATTTAATACAACAGAAATCACGCGTGACTAAGTGAGGAAGATTTTCTTGAAAACAAACCTATTGCAAAAGATTACGGATGAGACACCTCTGGATGTATCTGAGGCTATTAATAACCCAACTGAATCTTTTAGATCTCTTGAGATGAATATTGTTCCTACTTACAGGCTTCAACTAAAGGTTGGTGATCCATTGTGATTCGTGGAAGTCTCGATAATATTTCAATAGATCGAACCTAGTTATCAAGAGGTTTTCCCTACCTGATCTATCTCGGCATACAGTTTAACTGGGATATTAAAATGAAGGATGCAGATATTACAAAATCACTGTAATTTCAAATACAGTCAGTTAGGTATGTGCCACACGTGATACACGCTTGGGCGGTCATGTTTTGAAAGTGACATGACTAACTGGTTGGAAAATTTACCTCCAGTAGGTTGTCATTATTTTCTGCGGTAGACTGGTAACCAATAAAGGCTATAGAATCTAATCTGTTCTGCTATTTAACCAATAGCTGAAGGGAAGAGACGGATTTATACCTTTCCAACTGGGTAGTTGCGTGTAAGTGAATGCAACGAGTTCAACTGAAATTTGAACTCGGCTCCCCGGTTTCTTGCTCCGAGCTGATATCAACTGCACGACAACACACAATTTCAAATTATCAACTGAATTTAATGGGATTCATTTTCTGGTTAAGTTCAGATTTGCAATGACTATCAATAAAGCACGGGGAAATTTTTTTCAACTATTTTTCTATAGATCGATTTATTTTGATCTTTCTAGGGTTAGAAGTCGAAAACAAGATTTTTCATGATAGTAACTATTGAGAAAATGAATAATATTGCATTCGTAGGTGTCTCGAGGATACACTACGTTTTAAAGCGCTTATTAATTTACAACATTGGTTTTATGTGCATCAGAATATTTTTAAGTCACTGTTATTTTTATGGTTAAACAGTCATTTTTCCATTTATTCTTGAAGAAGAAATATATGCAATATCATGTATTTCAAGTCATTGATGTCCCATAAAGTGCAGGTATCTCTGCTTGTACAACATAAACTGTAAAAAGAAAATAATACTTAAAACCATAATTATTGTTGTAGATCCCGGGTGAGGAACCACACAAAATAATGAACAACAAAACAGATATTTGAGATAGAAAAATAAGTTATATTAAACGTAAAGATACAACTGAAACGCAGGTTAGTAATCCAGGAATACGATTAGTAAAGAATATATATATATATATATATATATATATATATATATATATATATATATATATTCTTTACTAATCGTATTAATCGTATATATATATATATATATATATATATATATATATATATATTAGTCTTTGAAGTGAAGCCGTGCTGAAAGTAGCATGTCCGTGTAATACTATTCTGTCTGAGTGGAGCTCAGAGCTACTAAAACAACTGACGCGGTATTCTCTGTGTAACTTCGGTGTCTCTCGGTCACTTACGGGCCGCTTGCAGTACTCACGGATCGGATCTTCATCTCTCTATGGCAGGAGTATATGTATATTCAAGTCGAATCCATTATCATAGAAAAAGGGGAGATCCCACAACAATTGTAAAAATAAAATGAAAATAATTATATTTAACAAGTCTTTTAACAGTTCAGTAAGCATTAAGCACATCCTCACATTCAACACTAGCGGCGTTGAATTATGTGTACCCAGCTCGCAAGTGACCCTGGTAAAACATGATATTCAATTATTACATTAAAAAAAGACACTTTTTTAAAAAAAACATTTCATCCCAAGCAATGTACAGGGGGTTACATAAGAGAGTTGAAGTATTAGGAAGGAGGAGAGTGAAGACAAAGGCGAACCAGCTACAGTGGGTGAAAGAGAAAGGGCTAGAGAAGGATGTGAACACAGAAGTGGACAGGTAGAGAGAAAAGAAAATAAAAGAAAAGAAAAAGATACACGGGGTAATGTAGAAAGGGCTGGAGTTAAGTAGATAAGAGATGGGAATTTAAATTCCTGGAGATTGTCTCCGCCATGAAAGCAAATATATGGATGCGAGTTCCACAGCGGGAAATGCGAGAAAAGAAGCTGAAGAATAGAATTGTTGCCTGAATTTGGTTGATCTAACTGTAAAAGGGTGATACCTTGTTGCCAGTCTGGTTGACTGAGTAAATTCTTGTGGAGAGGGCACCAGTAACCCAAGTTCATCAGAGCCGAAGCCATGAAAATATTTATAGAAAAGACAGAGAAACCACATCCCGAAGATGAGAAATGTGCTGAAGTCGAACTGCCAGGTCGGGACCAATCACATTACAGATTTTCCTCTGGAGCCTGTCGAGAACACTGAGACGAATAGCAGAAGCGCCTGACCAGATACGGCAACAGTATTCTATGCACGCGCCAGGATTGGAAAAAATACATTCAAAGTTTTCTTTCAAACTACTAAAAAACAAAAAGAAAAAAAAACAAAAGAAACAAAAAAAAAAAACAAACAATGACAGCTGAAATGATTTCCACACACTCAGAAACCATTCTTCCATTACTTTATTTGCAATGAAAGAAAATTCACTAGATTTACCTTATAATTTTCTCTCTCCTCTTCTCTCTTTATCTATTTGCACAGTATCTACTTATTTTGTGTTTTCTAATCTACAGGCAATATACTAATTAACAAACAACAATAAATACATGTTGTTTTAGTAATATCTAAAATGCTTATGAATCAAATTATTTTCTTGCGTTTGAGTCTAAGGAAATGTCAATATATTGAACTATAGTTTTTCAAGGTATGAACATTTCCTTGAAGATCGCGACAGGATTAGCCTTGTGTGGCTTGTGAAAGATTAGGTTAAGCTTAATCTATATCTGTCAGTGACCTTTTGAATAGCAGCTAGCATTTTCTAGATGACATCTTTACAGGCCGGAAATATCATGCCATACATATTGATATTGTCACTGATGCAATACGTTACACACCGCCTAACTGTGATTAAATCCACATTCTGTTCTCTGTAAATGTTCAGCAAGCATCAATGAATGTCAGTGGAGGTTATTTATTGAATAGTACGTATCCAAATCGTATTGAAATTCATATAAGAAGCAATTTTGCTAGATTCCTATCTGTAACATAACAAAAGGAAAAAGAAGCAAAAACTTATGGATTATTGATGTAAATTGGATTATTGATAGTAAATATTCAAACATTATCGGCTAAATTCAGTGTGAAGCTCTGATGCTATGAGCCAATAGAATAAATGAGAAATATAATATTTGAAGCGATAATGGCATAGGAGTGCATTAGTGCATTTCTCATTTCCTCTCATTGATATATATATATAAATATATATATATATAGCCTTTGAGATTTGAAAAAGAAATCACTCAACCGGCGGTCGAGAGCGAGGGAAAATTTATTCGCCCTGAATTCATTTTACTCGACCGACTCCATTTTCTTAATAGTCGCCTTACGTAAAAATAGCATGAATCGCTGACGGAAAACAAAAAATGAAATTTTATTTAAAATTTCGAACGTGTTAGAAAGGATTAAATTTTTTTTAAAAACAACAACAAAATTTGATCTTTCCTTTTAATAATAGCTCAAATATTTTGATAATAAATCTTTGTTTGTATTAACTTTGAGCCCTTTTGACATTATGATATGCTGTTTTTTTTTGTTTTTTTTACAATTCAGTGGAGGTACCTAAATTTGTAGTTTCATTCTTCTGTTTGACTACAACCTCCATCTCATAAATTCATAAAAACATAACGTTCTCGTCGGTGGAAGAGATTAATTTCACTGGACAGCTACTGTCCGCCTCAAGCTGCTAGACCTTAAGGCGTTTTCCAGTCACAGTCTGCCTTCTTCATTGAGTGCATGGAGATTAGGAGACATCTGTACCCGGCAACAAGAAATCTGTGCATAACCAACTCCTTCTTTAAAACCAAGCCTCAGCAGAAGCTCTCTTTGCGACACTCACTCAGAGCATTGGCACCAGTTGGATTTAATCCTTGTCAGACGAACAGCTATTAAGAACGTTCTTCACACTCGTCCTTATCACAGACCGCTTCCTACTATGCTGCAAGATTAATCTCCAGCCGAAGAGCTCTTATCATGACAAGAAGCAAGGGAATCATCGCATTGATTTCAACCAGATTACACAACTAAACATAGTGGAGCAGTTTGCTGAGTGATTTGAGAGTGAACTGAAAACCTCACAAACCGAGGACACTGCCACAGAGAAGCGGACTACTTTACGGAACTCTATGCAACGCACAGCCTTGACCACCTTTGAGAAGAAAACCTCGAAGTTACAGGACTGTTTTGAGCCAAAGTTCACCGAGATGACACACATCATTAATGCCAAGCGCGCCGCTCTAGCGGAGTACAAGCGGTCACCCAACGAGAAAACCCTACAGATCCTTCGGGCTGCCAAGAGCAAAGATCGGCAGACTGCCAGACGCTGTGCAAACGAGTACTGGACAGAGATCAGTGAAAAAATTCAGATAGCAGCAATCACATGCTATTTCAGAAGAATATATGATGGCATCAAGACAGCAATAGGACCAGTGCAGAACAAGACAGCTTCCCTCAAATCCACCACTGGGGTAGTCATCACAGACAAAAGACAACAGATGGAGAGATGGGTGGGGCACTATTCCAACCTCTACTCTTAAAAGAATGTTCTGACGACTGCAACCTTTGGCGCCATTGAGTGCCTACCTGTCGTGGAAGAGCTTGACACTGAGCCAATGATAGAGGAACTCGGCAAGATCATCAACAGCTTGGCCACTCGGAAAGCCCCAAGCAGTGATGGAATTCCCCTGATCTTATCAACCATTGCAAAGCTATCCCACTGCTTTATATCCACGAAGTCCTCTGCCAGTACTGGAAAGAAAGGGCTGTACCACAGAATATTAGGGACGCTACGATCATCACTCTCTACAAGAGTAAAGGTGAACAAGGCGAGTGCAACCATTACAGAGGCATTTCTTTACTCTGGGTCGTGGGCAAAATCTTTGCTCGGGTCATCTTGTTCCATATGCAGAAACTTTCTGAACATGTTTACCCAGAGTCGAAGTGGGATTTTGATCAAAACAATAAACAGTAAACATGATCTTCTCGGTCCGTCAGCTCCAGGAGAAGTGCAGGGAACAGCAGATTTGCTGCCCAACCAATTTGAAGAGCTTGATTGAGTCCTTCTATAACGACAACGGCAACAACTCAGAGCCTTTCAAAATCTGCAGCAGGGTCATATAGGGTTGTGTCCTCGCTCCCATCATCTTCGTCATCTTTTCGCGCTACTTATGAAGCACACATTCAGCACCTCATGGGAAGGGATTTACCTGCATACGAGATCAAATGGCAGGCTTTTCAATCTCGCTCGTCTCAGAGGCAGGACAAAAGTACAAAAAATCTTTATCAAAGACATGTTGTTTGTTGATGATACGGCATTAGCAGGCCACATCCAGCGTGAACTTCAATGACTGATGGATCATCTCTTTTAGGCCTGCAGAAACTTTCAGCTGACCATTAGCTTGCAAAACAAAAAACAAAACAAAAAGACAAGCGTTTTGGGTCGAGCATCACCGGTCATAACAACTAATGACTATGAGCTAGATTCGGTCCATCAGTTTACCTACCTTGGCCCTACCATCATTGACAACCTCTCTCTGGACTAGAGCTCGACAAGAGAATTAGGAAGGCAGCCACAACTTTGCGCGCCTCACAACACGTGTTTGGACCAAATCCAAGCTGACAGTGAAGACAAAGATTTCCGTGTACAACTCCTATATTATTAGTACACCGCTATACAGCAGTGAGACATGGACCACGTACACCAGGCAAGAGAGGCGTCAGAACAACTTCCACGTGAGAACTATTCGCAGCATATTGGGAATATCATGGCAAAACAAGGTGCCCAATACTGAGGTTCTGTCTCGCGCGGATCTACCCACCATGTTCACAATTCTTCGCGCAGACGTCGTTGGCTAGGCCGTGTCCACCGCATACCAGAGGGTCGCATTCTAAAATATCTCTTGTATGGGTGAAGACCCACTGGACGGCCACAGCCGCGGTATCGTGACATCGTAAAACTCGACATGAAGGCCACGGGAATCAATACGGAGTCATTAGAGAGCGAAGCAATCAATTGGTCTAAATGAAGAGGAACAGATGACACGTCGCAAAGTGACAGACCAAAAACAAAACATAAATGCAGCCTCTGTCGCTCTCGCTGCTATTGTCACACAATCCGATTCTCCAGCCAAGCAGACAACCATGATCTATCCTTGACTGATGGAAGCCTATATATATATATATATATATATATAGTGATGATCATCCACGTATACTGTCTTAATATGTATAGGAAAGAATATTAATAAAAAGTTTTGAATTTAAAAATGTACTTTTTTTGAACAGTCAAATTTAAAAATCACTTGTTTCTGATGAAGGACCAAGGACGGTCTGAAATATAAAATATAATAAAAATAAACAAATACTGTTCAAAAAAAGTACATTTTTAAATTCAAAACTTTTTATTAATATTCTTTCCTATATATATAAGTTGGCATATTTCATTCACTAATGTGTTTGAACACCCTCGGCTACTGGTGTGTGTTTACATTGTATATAACACACTAAAGTCCGCCTTCCTCTACCATAGATCAGAGGTAGAATCGCCGACTGATGTCAATTTGGTCGGGTTTCACTCTTGGATAGAAGCAATCGGATGTCTGAAACCCGACCAAATTGACATCAGTCGGTGATTCTATATATATATATAAACCTTTAAAAAGGTGTAAAATATAAGAAAAACTTAAAACACATCAAATTCTTGGAAAAGACTATTAAATCATATTTTTTCTAATATGATTGCTTTAACTAAACATTCATGTATCTTTTAAAAATCATACATAAGAATTTCGATCAAACATTTAAAAGAGTGTCACTTATATATATATCATATATATTTTGATTTATCTGGTACTCATGGACTGCGTGGCGAGTCAATGTTTGATTGGTTGAGAGCCTTTGTTTGCATCAGATTTCTTTGAACTGATTTTTTGGAAACGTGCTTAAATAATATTATTCGATATAAGTGATTGTCAAATTGAAATGTTGGCATTTTTTGTCCGTCAGAACAGAGTGATTTTGAAAAATGATAATCTCATTACATAAGGTTTATTAACTGAGAGAATTGCTGTCAATTAATCAAATATACATGTAAAAATGTGTATATGTAAGTAATCTAAAAACCCTCATCTCGGAACACAGAGGAACTTGCTTTTAGACAGACTTTCTAACTTTCTTGAAATGTAGTCGGACATAACGTTGATTTAATTAAACATTCGTGTATATTTTTAAAATTATATACAAGAATGTCCTCACTGCAATCCTAATTAAAACAGAGAATAACCCTTTAATAAAAAAGCATATTGAAAACAATAATAACATTACTACTAATTGTAATTATTTGCTTAAAACACTACATTACTTCATTATCTTTCTACAGATCGATTTTCATGAATTCAACTTATTTCTTCTTTTTCTTCTATGTGCCTTAACCCTTCGGGGCGTAGACGGTCATGGCTTTTCACTTCCCGCTATCCCTTGTAGCTCTTAACACCTTTTCTCTTGGTATTTCTCCAAAACCCTTCTTTGTCAACCACGTTCTGAAACCCATCAAGTATGTCAGCGTTTCTTTCCCCTGCCTTACTTTCCCTGTGTTTCCTTTTCTATCCATCTTTATCGAAGGACACAATTTAAACAATCTAAGGTACTGACAGCAGACACAGAAAAGAAATTACAAGACACCCTACAGAAGGTAGCTGAAGAGAGTGATAAGAAAGGATTACAAATAAATTGCAAGAAAACCGAATGCGTGATCATCAGTAAAAAGGGCAACCTAATATTCCAAATACAGGTCGAGCATACTAGAATAAGCAGATACACAAATTTAAATACCTGGGAAGTGTTATAACAGAAAACGGAATGTGTGACACAGAGATCTAAAGGCGAATTGGCATGGCGAAGGAAGCATTCCAGAAGTTGGGTAAAGTATTAAGAAACAGGACAATTTCGCTCGAAACCAGGACGAGAGTACTGGATTGTACAGTACAGCTACAATGAAGAGAGTACACAATTGCTATGCGATGTTGGTTCTCCAATATGGCAGTGAATGCTGGACAATACCATCAAAGATGAAGGAAAAACTTGAAGCAACTGAAATGTGGTTCTACAGAAAGATGCAGCGAATATCGTGGATCGAGCATGTGAGCAATGATGAGGTTCTAGAAATGATGGAGACGAAAAGAAAACTAATACTGAGCACCAGGAAGAGACAGCTGAAGTTCCTGAGACATGGAATGAGGAAGGAGGGCTTGGAGAACCTGATACTAACAGGCCAGATAGAGGGGAAAAGAGACAGGGTAAAGCAACGGGTAACATATTTGAAGGACCTAATCAGGTGGATGATGGAACGAAGGTTGCATGGTGTGACAGGAGGAGCTGTGCTAGGAGCCACCAGGGATAGAGAGACGTGGAAAGCCATGATCGTCTACGTGCTGAAGAGACAGGCACATAGAAGGAGAAAAAGAATGAGTATCACATTCTCTAAGCCTTCCTTTCTTATTACGCGTTACAGAAACTTAAGCTTTCTCTTCCTGACGATAAGTATAAGTTTTCTTTTCGGTTCTATTCTCCCCAAAACCTCGTCCTTGCTCTCATGTTCATCATATATACTTCTGTATAAACAGATTTGCTTGCGTTGAATATTTCCTTCATCTTTGATGAGATTGTCTAGTATTCACTGCCTTATTAAAGGAACATGTCTACCAGTGTGTTTCAAGTCCTACAGCAGGTGTCCCTTTCAACCTGAAATGATAAAAATGGGTCTGTCATCCCATCAGATGTATAGTAATACTTTCATACAATTTCAAGAGCCTACAATAATTTTAAATGCCTCTACAAGAAAAGTCCGGAAACTTATTGAAGGCACCTCGTATATCTAAATATTAAATATCTAACCAAAAATACAAAATCATCGCAACATCTCGCTGCATCAACGATCTAATTTGAAATGACATCTACAGATTTTTTTCTCACACCCAAACACATATACACTTATATTAACTGAGGTTACCTTCCAACATACACCTAAGCAGACAAGCGTTTTTACATAAACATACACATACATTATCACACACTTTGTAAAATATTTTTCACATATATTTAAAAATTGTCCATCGCTTTAATACTCTTGACACGTGTATTAATACGCTCACACACATATGTTAACTAACGTTATTGCCCAAAATACACTTACACATGTAAGCAGTTCTACACAAACATACACATAAGACATTATACGTTTTACCATCGAAAGTATTCCACACGCATACATTTAAAAGTTATCTATTGCTGTAATACACCTGACACATATTTGGGTATTTATCAGAAACCACCCCACTGATGCCGGATGTGACACAAGGTCAGTTTTTAGCGTGAGATTTCCGAGCCTTAACACATCTGACACATATCTGATCAATAAGAACTAACTCCAAATCACAAAATACCAGTATATTGTCTCTTTGTTTTTTTTCATTTTTCTTTCGGTTTCTGAAAAAGCTTTAATAAATGTGAAATCAGTCAGTTAAGTGCCATACGTGATACACGCTTGGGCAATCATGTCTCGAAAGAGGCATGACTAACTGGGCAGAAGATTATCCCGCAGTAGGTTGTCACTGCTTTCTGCGGTAGACTGGTTAGCAGCCAAATATATAAAACCCAATCTGTCCTGTTATTTAACCCATGAATGAAGGGAAGAGACGAATTAGTACCTTTCCCAAGTGTATTTGCGCGTAAGTGAATGCAAGGAATTTAACTGGAATTCGAACACCACGCTTCGATTTTACGTTCCGAGCCGATATCCTCTGCACCACAACGCACATCCTTACCACAACGCACATTTTTATATTTCTTCATTTTTCTTTATTTTATCGTCTTACCAGATTCAGATCCAGATATTCAACTCCTATTTGTGCAGTGAAGCTAAACTTATAATAATAGAATTTGGTAGATGTTACGTATGATTACGTTAGGTTGTCTTCTATTTATGGTCTAGTACATATGTGTTCTCAATTAATTGATTCATTCTGTATATCTCACTTATGTGGAACGGGTAGTGTGTAGAATGCACATGTCAATTCTATACCTCTCTGTGGGCATTTATAATTGTCATATTGTTGCAAAGAAGAATTTAAATGATGAATGTTTATGAACATTGTTGGAATTGAAATGTCTGTTCTCCTGTGTTCGCGTTCATTGTATACGCGTCATCAGTAGATTTATTCTGTATAAATAGGAGATTATTGAAGCGGGCAAAACGGCGCTTCGCACAGAGAAGAGTGCCGTCTTTTCTTCTCCACTTGCAAACAAAAGAATACAAAACTTGAGCGAAATATCAATAAGGAAGACCACATCATAGCAAAAGCATTAGGATCAATTTAAAACTTGAAAGGCACAGACTGCTGTAGACAGAAGTTTGGATTAAGGAAGATGGAAAAAAATTCGCTATGATTGCATTCTTAATGAAAGTCAAACTTATTCAATAGTATAGTCTTTTTTCGTATATGTTCTGATTTTCATTAGACTGAAAATTAGTTGCCACTTCCGTTACAATTTCTCTCATTTTCGATAGTAAGTTATAGTTTTCTCGTCTGTCATTCATCAGTTATTAATTGAAAGTGTGACATATTTTGACACTGGCAAACTATTTAATACTTTTCCAATTCTTCAGGTACTTTACACTATCGCAATGAATTTTTACATAGTTAACACTTGCGAGGACAGAGACATCAATTCATGCATACAATACGGGAAAGGTTTTAGATATAACTAGCGGTATAGCCCGGCGTTGCTCGGGTGTAATGAAAGCTTTAAAACTAATCCATGGTTCTGGAGCTCAGACTCTGTGGACGTTGGCATGAAAGACTAAAAAGTTTCCAGTTAAAGCGAAACCGTAGACTAAAAGAAGCATGAATGGATGTAAGTCAAATTTTGATTTCCTGGTATCGATTTATATATATATATATATATATATATATTATCGATTTTCTGCGCTATTGTAAGAACTGCAACCTTCAAACTTCTGAATATCGTTTCTTATGCCTTTGTCTATGAGTGTATCAAATTTGATTAAAATCGGACCACTCCTTCTATAAGCCGATTTATTCGATAATCGATTTTCGATATTTATCGGGGACACAAAACCTAGCTAAGAACACTCACAGACGCTTATAGTCCAACTGTAAATTTTCAAGAAAATCGGTTCAGCCGTTTCTGAGTCTATAGGTAACGGACACACACACACACACACACACACACACACACACACACACACACACAAAGTTCCATTTATAAATAAGTTTAGATTATCATATTTACTTTGTTAAGACAGTTTTCCTCCTCTTTATTGTCATATTCACAACGTTGAGGCTGTTGTGTTTTTTCAGGTGACTAATTTTGAACAGAATTCTTTGTTTTGTTTACTGTGGTACATTGTTCTCGTTCCATGAGTAATGCCACATCCGAATGTCTTAGTAAACTCTATTCAACTTTTGCAATGGGATTGTGGTTTGGTTATTGTATTTTACGGTATGCCAACTCCTATTTTGGTCAATTTATGCCGAAGCCTTTTGTATACAGGGCAGCTATTCTGCATAAAAGGTTGGGAGGTTGTTGGGTTTTATGATCTGTTGTTTTTTTATTTCTTTATAAATTGCTTTATCTTGTGATTCATTCTGATTGTATATCTGCATACCTACACTTATGCGTGTGCATATATATGTATATACATATGTATACATTTACATTTACATACATATACAATATTTGAAATGTTATATTTTGTTGAGGATCTTGATTTCTTTGTGAAAGTTTTATATTTCAGCTGTGTCTGTATTTTTAAAAATTTCTTTTAAGCTTTTTTCCTTGAAATATTTTTGTCTTATTTTAATTATGGTTTTACATTCCAGTAGAATATGTTTTATTGTAATTAGGCTTCTTCAACTGCATTTTGGTGGATTTGTCTTTTTTAATATACAAGAGTGAGTTATATATGTGTGTCCTATATGTATTCTAGTTATGATGTTTTTTCCAAGCGTTTCCAATATTTTTTGCTCATTTTTCTATTTTAGGTTTGATTTGAAATAGTTTATTTCCGGTTTGGTTTATCGATGATACTTGTCATTTATCTTTTATATAGTTATTCATTTTTTGTTTAAATTCCGTTTATGGAATTTGAAGATTTTCATCTATTCCATATGGCGCTGATAACTGTTCCAGACAAGAACAGGAGGTCAGGCTTAGACTGAAGAAAATAGAGCTCTTCTTTTGGAAAGTAGAACCCTTACTCCGAAACCTTCCATTGGTGTTGGAGATTGCATACCTGGGTTCTACTTTTTATGTTGTTTTTAATTGTTTTGTTCGTTTTCAATTTGATTGTTTTCATGCGTATTTTGGTTGGTTTGGCGAATGAATAGTAGAAGATGCACGCATAAATAATATGGGTTGACTGACCCGAAGATATTGCAGTAACAGTACCCTCCATCATTGCATTGAGAGGTTCGACCTGAGACTACTGCACGGTCCAGAAGGATAGATTCCTTCGCAGTTACTCGAAGATTCGAATAACTATCAGGTGAATAACATTAAACTCAGAAAACGGTTACCCCTAGCACCCAATAATGCGGTGTCAAATAACCAAGGAAGAATTCTTGCGGGATGTTCCGAGTGCATGTGTCTCGTCCACTTAGTTGTCAGACAACACACGTCCTTTTTGGTTTGAAACATCGCACCTACCAGTGACCAGTAAGAGATACACGCATAAATAATATGGGTTGACTGGTCCAATTGTAGTAACAGTACCCGACATCATTGCATTGAGATGTTCGACCGGAGACTACTGCACGGTCCAGAAACCATTAAAAAATGACAGTAGAGTAGATCCGAAATTATGCACCTTCTGACAGAATAGACTCCTTTGCAGTTACTCAAAAAGTCGGATCACTGGCTATCGAGCGAATAACATCAAAGTCAGAAAACGGTTACCCCCAGCACCCTTAATGCGGGGACAAAAAAAAACTCATTAAGAATCCAAGCTGGATGTTCTGAGTGCATGTGTTTCGTCCAGCTAGTTGTCCGACAACACACATCCTCTTTGGATTAAAACATCGCTTCTACCAATGACCAATGGTCTCAAGGCATGTTTGCTCATATAAATGATGATTGAAAACATGAGTGACAACTCTTTTCTTGATAAGAGATTTCTGCCGGAGGCTGTTTGGTTTTAAAAACGTCGCCCAAATATTTCAAAGACTAATTACTCAATTCTTCTTCTTCTTCTTCTTCTTCTTCTTCTTCTTCTTCTTCTGTGTCTTGTCCTTTCAGGACATAGGCGATCATGGCCCTCCACGTTTCCCTATTACTGGTGGCTGTTAGCACGCTTTTTTCTGTTACTCCACGCAACCCCCGTTACGTCATCCACCTGCTCAGGCTCTTAAAATATGTTATCTGCTGTTTTCCTCTGTCTCTTTTTCTTTTTATTCCTTCTATTTGGTCTCTTAGTTTCAGGTTCTCCAAACTCTCCTTCCTTACTGCACGTCCCAGGAACTTTAGTTGTCTCTTCCTGATGCTCAATATTAATTTCTTTTTCGTTTCCATCCTTTCCAAAATCTCATCATTGCTCACATGCTTGATCCATGATATCCTCAGCATCCTTCAGCTGCTTCAAGTTTTTCCTTCATCTTTGACGATATTGTCCAGCATTCACTGCCATATTGAAGAACTGACATCACATAATAATTGTGTACTGTCTTCATTGTTCCTAGTGAAAGTTTCCTTTAAGTGGGAGTCCGTCCAGAACGTCAGAGTACGCCAGATACTTTTTAAAACATGCTGGCGTCATTTCAACTTTATCTAAAATTTTGTTATGATGTCCTATCTACAAGAATGGACTCTTCCTCCGTCAATAAATAATAACCTACGTGACTTCCGGGAAAGCAGCTATGAGGCAGTCAAGAGACAGTCGTAAGATAGTGAAGACGCAGCGTACTTATACCGTTCAGACTTACACTTCTATTTGCTCATTACTAATACTTATTATTGTATATATTGTTCTGTTATTCTAATACACTGTTTGAACCTACTTTCTTGTTTCCGTGTCTTTCTTCAGGGCCTAAACAGACCACAACAACTTGGCGACAAAGATTGCGCTACATCACATTTTCTTCACAGGTTTGGCCAAAATACCAGCAACCAAAAATAATCATTGTAAAACTAAAACTAAATTTTTTTATTTAATATCTAATTTTAGGTGCATTTGCTTTTTTTTTTTTAAATCATATCACCCCGAGCAAGGCGGCAACGCTACTGAAGCGCAGGGGGCTACGTAAGAGTGAAAAGATTGGAAAAGAGAGCGCCTGAAACCACATCCTAACCAGGCTATGTAAAAAAAGAATACTCTATCAGAAATATTGTCTCCCAGGGAGTACCGCTCGGGGCCACCGTCCCAACGTGTACCCTCTTTTCACGCCACTGTCCAGAGAATTGTTAGCGATATATTTCGCATTTAAACAATTTAGACATAAAATCGAAGATAGAAACATTGTAATATACACAAATCACAAACCTCTCACTTATGCAATGAACTGCAGTGCAGACAAATACAGCCTTAGAGAAATTAGATATTTAGATTATATCTGTCGGTACACAGAGGTATTCGTTATAATAAAGGAAAACAAAATATTACAACTTATGTGCTGAGACATTACAGATATCAGAACAATCACCGATGATATATTAAGTCATGATTTAATATCTGAAGAACAGAAATGTGACCCACACCAATAGAAATATTATCAAACATCTCTTTAAAGCTGAAATAATTTCCAGTTTCTTTCAGAAATAAAACACTTTATTGTGATATTATATTAACCAATATAGACCATATATTTCTCTATATTAAGGAAACAAATATTTCATCGCTTACATAATCTTTCATAACCAAGTAAACGATTCAATGTAAATATCATAAATAAAAGTTTTCCTTAAGTAAACATTGCATCAGTTATGAAAAATAAGACATCGACGTGCCTAGAATATCAGAGGAGGAAAATAAAAACGTCATCTCAAAACACCAATAGATACACTCAGCAACCAAGATGCAAGATTAAAAAAAACTTACACGTATATCGCGGGTACCCTACCAAACTGATGTTATTCATATATCTTAACTATTGTTCACAGATTTTCAAGCTGGCCTGCCGAAAATTCACTGAAAGACACATCTTCTACTTCAATTGCAAAAGCTATTTTAAAAGATTAGATATCTACTTTTGGAGTACCTAGCTAAAATGTGGTTCTACAGAAGGATGCTGCAGATATCATGGACCGAGCATGATGAGGTTTTGGAAGGGATGGAAACGAAAAGTAAATTAATACTGAGCATCAGGAAGAGACATCTGAACTTCCTGGGACATGCTTGGAGATCCTGATACTAACATGCCAGATAGGGCGAAAAAGCAACTGGGGAAAAGCAGCGGACAACAATTTTGAAGGAACTGATCAGGTGGATGACGGAACGAGTGTTGCATGGTGTAACAGGAGAAAACTTACTTAGAGCCACCAGGGATAGGGAAATGTGGAAAGCCATGATCGCCTACGTCCTGAAAGGACAGGGCACATAAAAGAAGAAAAATGTCATCACCACTGATCGCAGTGATTCCTATCATTCCTTATTCAAGAATTCAGCAACTTGCTGGGAACAAAACATATTAAAACAACTGCATACCGCCCTTGTGCTAACGGGTTAGTGGAAAGATTTCACAGGCAACTCAAAAAATCATTAGCCATGAAGGAAAACGCAACCAATTGGATTAATAACTTACCCCTTATACTTCTTTCTATAAGGAATATTATTAAAGAAGACCTTGGCTGCACACCAGCCTGAATTGTCTTCGGCAGACCCCTATTACTACCAGGAAAATTTTGTTGAAGATGAGGTACACTCTAATTTGACGTTGTATTTCATAAAAGAAATTAAAAAGTATATGAATGTCGCAATTACACATTTACTTCTACTCAAAATTCAACAAAACTAATGTATGATCCAATGCATCTGTAAAACTGCGAATATGTTTTCGTACGAGAAGACGCATTCCAAAACAGTTTATCAAATTGTCACGGTCAATAAAAGTCTCACACAGATCAGACAATTGCTTAACAATACAAACAGGGAATAACTGAGACACTGTCGCTGTTGATAGGTTAAACCAAGCTTTTTTTAGAAAAACAAAATCAACTACATTCATATTATCTTAATACACAAAAACACCACAATTATACATCCCAATCTGACAATACAACAATTGAAACCAAATCAAAGAGAAAAGACTTCAAAACGTATATTTATTATTAATTACTTGATTAGGCTTTTACCTCATGAATTTTTAGAAGAAGGACTTTGTCGCGCCTCCTATATTTTCTACAAAATTTCGAGCTCAGTAAAAACTATAAATGCCCAAACTCAAATCGTTTGAGGTTAACTCCAACACGCTGATAGAGGGAGAAAGAGACGCCACCGACGATGTGATGGGATTACTACCAAGTGCCTAATTTCACCACTTTCTGTCCTTGCTCTGTTAGCAAGCGCAGCGGACAAAAGATACCAGTTTTTGTATATATGTAAGTAAAATATATTTATTCGCCCATACTCAATGTCTCCTTTTGTTTGATGTTTAGGTTTACGTTTGGCAACAAAAACAACAATGTTCTGCCTTCCAGGTTAACCATTTTTGTCTCTACAACAGATATAATGATTACCATGCAAGAGATACCAATGCTAAGATAGATCTTTCATAGTTTGTCATAACTTTTCAACTGAATTCAACTTAGGAATTTTTTATTGTCGAATTTTTATGAAAGACAAATTTTCATAATGCAATTGGTATTAATAAAAAAAAGCATTATTTATTTTTTTTATATAAAAATACAAAAAATAATGGTAAGTCTCCAAAATTTGAAGAGAAACGAAGATGTTGCTCACCATGCAATTAACTTAATTAGTCATTCATTGATTTAAATAATCTTTAATGTAATATTTCAACATACGTCAAATTTATTTTGAATAACAATAATAATTCTCATTATCCGAACAGAAAATCTCATTAGATTGATAACTTTATGCTAGGAAGGAATTCATCCCTCATATATGTATAAAACTAAAAAATAACCCCTTTGATTTAAATGAAAGGAAATTGTTTAAAAATGGCATCATTCCGTGTTTTATAAACTCTGAGGGAGTCGAAGGTCTCAAACGAGAGTATAATTTTTAGTTTAATTTTTATCTCTGTCCTCAGCTATTTAACAGATTACCATGATAGACCTTTTGCTCTTGTGTAGTGGAAAAACATGTTAGGAGTAGTGCCGGTACTAGGGGGTAACGACACTCCTGAATATTTGGTGTAGGCCTCCTACTATTCTGCATGTCAATTTTCATTAAGCAGAATTTATATAAAAATGCAAATTTTAATGAAACCAAATTACGTACAATATTCATAGCGATAATGCTTTATCAGTATCAATTCTAACTGTTGTGAATTCCGAGGTGAGAAACCACATAAAATAATAAATAAGAAAAACAGATATGGAGATAGAAAACTTAAGTTATATTGAACAAAAATATACAAACTGGAACACGGGTTAGTCAGTTCAGGAATACTATTAGTAGAAATAGATATATACAGTCTTGAAGTGAAATAGTATGTCTGGGTAATGAGTCTATATCTAACAACTCCAACTAACTCTGCACCAACTGACTGACTAACTAAGCAACTGCATTTCAACTGCCGTTCTCTGTATAGGCAGGATTATATGTACACATTAGGCGAGTCCATTCTTCTATACAAAAAGGGCGATCCCACAACCCTAACATGGGTAAAAATAATAAATTTTAACATTGTTAAAATAAAAATAGATAATAGAGTAAAATAAAAAAGGAAAGAAAAAAGAGATCATACTCTTGTGCATACTTTTCTTATTTTTCAACTCCAAAAAATACACTTATATTATATATCTTCTTTATTTTGGAACATTTTACCAAGTTTAATAACAATAAATTAGTTCACGCATGAATTTCAATGTTCTAAAAATTTAAAGTATAGAGATTTTGAAGAGAGTTTTTTTTATTTATAATATAAAAGTAATTGTAAATGAATTTGTACAATTCATTCTATGCTTTGAGCTGAACTTACACAAATGTCCGCTTACGAAATATTTAATGAACTATTTTTCAAAATCTGGAACATTAAACCTGTAGATATATTAAAAGATATTTTGTACTTTTTGTACTACTGCCTACTTGACTGGGTCCTACCAAATACATAAGTGAAAAATAGACCAGGCTATCTTACATATTCTAAACAATTGAACTAGAAAATTGGAAACAATATAACACATCACTCAATCAGTCCATTACCTGACATATAGACAGCGCCGTATAATGTTTATGAAGTACTAACCTTCAAATGGCGCGTGACAAAATTTAAGACGAATCGGATTGTTTGTTTACAAATTACAGTGATTTAAGTGAAGCTACTGTTGCAATTTTTTTTAAAAAAAGGAGACATCAGAATTTCGTGTGTTGATAAAGTATAGCTTTCTGATGGGAAAAATACTGCTCAAGCATAGCAATGGCCTTATTTCATGTAAATTCATAATTGGAAATCGCTCTCATTTTAAAACGTTGAAGATGGACAGAATTTGTTTTTTTTTTTGCATTTGTGGGAAATGGACTTTAAAACATTGTTTTCTAAAATAATTTCATGCTTTTAGCCCTGAAAAGTCGTGCGATATATTTATATGGAACATAAATATTTATTGTACACTTTAATTGAATTACGCCATAACGATTTTGAATTATATAAAGTGAATTGTTCTCAGATACATTTTGTGAAACACGCTGAGATTCAAAACTCTTTCATGGAATGATAACATATCATATACAAACTTATATATTTGCTAATATTTGGGTTGATTTTACAATTTTCAAATTTTCTGTATTAAACTATTTTTTCGAATTTTTTCGAATTATGTAAGTAATTTCATGAAAATACTACATCTAACACATCACTCAATAAATCCCGGGGCTAAATGATAAAGCAACAAGTTTTAGGCAAAATTCGATTATACTCATCAACATAGTCTCCTTCTAAGTCAGGCCCGGGACTTATTGAGTGATGTATTAATTAAATTCTTTTGGTTATGATGTATATGACATTTATTTTATGTAAATTCATAATTGGAAATCGTTCTCATTTTAAAATGTTGAAGATGGACAGAATTTTTTATTTTTTATATTTTTTTGCATTTGTGAGAAATGGGCTTTAAAACATTGTTTTCTAAAATAACTTCATGCTTTTAGCCCTGAAAAGTCGTGCGATATATTTCTATTGAACATAAATATTTATTGTACGCTTGAATTGAGTTACGTCATAACGATTTTGAATTATACAAAGTGAATTGTTCTCAGATACATTTTGTAAAACGCACTGAGACTCAAAACACTTTCATGGAATGATAACACATCATATACAAACTTATATATTTGCTAATATTTAGGTTAATTTTGCAATTTTAAAATTTTCTGTATTAAATGATTTTTTTCGAATTCTACTGAAATAGAATCTAACAAAGCAAAAGATATATATTTTCTTTATTTTCATTTTCCTCAAGATTTTGGTCAGCAGTTAATATACAAGATAATTGTGTGTTTTCTTTATGTTGGAACTAATTTATACGAGTGTGAATTCTATGAAGAAAATTTTAGTTCATCTTATATAAGCAATTTCATGAAAATACATCTAACACATCACTCAATAAACCACGGGACTAAATGATAAAGCAACAACTTTTAGGGACACTTTGACTTTACTCATCTACATAATCTCCCTCTATGTCAGGCCCAGGACATATTGAGTGATGGGTAACTAAATTCTTTTATTTTTTTCTTAGATAACACATCACTTAATAAGTCCCGTGCCTGACATATAGATGACGCCACTAATAAACAATCCATATATTTTTAAATAGTAACCTTTAAATGGCATGTGACATAATTTGAGCGCAATCGGATTATTAGTTTACCAATTACAGTTATTTAAGTCAATCTACTGTTGAAAATTTTCAAAACAAAGGAACAATCTGAATTTTGGGTGTTGATAAAGCATTTCTTTCTGATGGGAATGACTGTTGAAGCAAAGCAATGGCTTTATAAGTGTTATTCACACTCTGCTCTGTCAAAAACAACGGTTAAAAGGCGGTATGATGATTTTAAACGCGGTCATACAGACACAAAGGATGCTGAACGCTCAGGTCACCCAAAATTGGCAGTTGTCCCGGAAAACATCAAAAATAAATCTACAAACTCGTTATGGATGATTGTAAATTGAAGTTGCATGAGATAGCAGAGAAGCTGAACATATCAGGAGGCAGTGTATTCAGCATTTTGCATAAATATTTGTCAATGAGAAAGCTGTGTTGGGTGTCACGTTTGCTCACAGTCGATCAAAAACAACAACTCAACGATTCAGAGTGTTGTTTGCAACTGCTTCAACGCAACAAGAACAAGTTTTTGCGTAAATATGTGACAATGGATGGAACATGGATTTGCCACTTAACTCCCGAGTTAAATCGGCAGTCGGCTGAGTGGACAGTAGTAGGTAAAAGCGACCAAAGACGCAAACATCAGCAGACAAAGTTTTGAGCTCCGTATTTGAAAATGCGCTAGGTATTTTTTTCATCGAATACCTTGAGTAATAACGAACTATTGGCTAATATTTTATAGCATTATTAATACGTTTGAAGAAAGAAATCACCAAAAAAACGGCCACAAATGAAGAAGAAAAAGTTATCTTTCACCAAGACAAAGCAGCGTGACACAAGTCAATCGCAACAATGGCAAAACTAGATGAATTGCACTTCGAATCTCCAAATCTGGCCGCCAGCGACTACTAGTTATTTGCAGACCTCAAAATAATGCTCCAGGGAAAGATATTTGGTTCCAATGAAGAAATGATATCGGAAACTGAGGTGTATTTTGAGGCCAAAGACAAATCGTTCTACAAAAAAATTCAAATTGTTAGAGACGCGTTGGAACCTGTGTATCACTCTAGAAGATGACCACGTTGATTAATAAAGTCGAATTTGGCTAAAAGTTGTTAAAAATTCAATAAATGATGTTTTATAGCAATTATTTGCTTCAACATGTTTTAGTAAAAATGAAAATGTAGCAATCCACACATCCGCATAGCCTCAATTAAGTGCTATAAATAGTAGTTTATGATTAAAGGATGTCAAACCTGTTTAGATTGACCGAAGAAAATACATTAACTTTTTCAATTAAAAATAAAGTAATTAACATTTTCGATTAAAATTGGTTAATTTGACGATTAATCAACTGATATCTACAGATTAAAGTTTGCTTTTACCTTAGAATAGAAAAAGAATGCACTTATTCAGACTTGGTTGACATGACAGCCACAAAAGTAAACGATCATGTGACATGCTCTCTTTTAGAACAGGACAAATTTTCTTTCTGAAAAATATATTATGTTGAAATAATTTCAGAGTTCTTTTATACGATATCGGAACAATTTCTTACTCGCAATGAATGAGTTCTATTTTTTGAAAATTGTTGTTGGTCGTTTTACGTTGCGTTGGATAACTGAAAAGGTATTAGTAATCTCTATTCCCTGGTCCAGTCCTCCTTCCAGACAAGAGTTTGTTGCTTTTTAGGCGCTATGGGCTCTTCTCTTTTGAGCGTTGGCGAAAGAATATCTGCTTTTAGAATTTGTAGTTTCTAATGTATTTAAATTAATAATATTTTTTATATTTTATTTTGACTCCAAAAACAAACAATCAGATAAAAAGTATTTAGAAACAATTATTAACTGAGATTAATTCTTGCAAATATATTCAGTGCTTTTAACAAAAAGTAAAAATATATAAATAGATATGTGATATTTTCTTTACTGATTAGCATTTTTTGCAAATCTCTTTTAATAAATGATTTAAAGGCAAATTGTTTGAGTTTGAGTTTTGTTTAATAGAATATCTACCTCTGTGGTTATTTAATGTCAAAAAGGTGGGGTTTTATGGTATTTTTAATGTTCGTTTACAGTAAGTAGGTTGATTTAGTCAGATTTTAATGAAAATGTTTTTGTCTTTATTCTTTTTTATCTTCTACTTTTGTATTAAAAATGTTGTGCTGAGAAGATTTTTCCTTCAAAAATTTGTTATGATAATATTTTTCTTCAAAAATGCATTGTTGGATATACTCCATCTTAAAAAATGTGTATTTTTCTATAAAAGTCTATTTTATGTATATATTTCTATAAAAGTGTATTTTTATACTTGCATATATTTTTTACCCCTGTTTGGGAGTTAACTATTTGCCCATAGCTCGGACCCTAACAGGGTCAGGGGGACCTGGAAACAACAGCAATTAAGAGGTGGTTCCATGTTCCTGACAACCTCCCAATCAGAGCCCTTGCTGCCGAATGCTGTTTACCGTCATGCCAAGGGCCCAAATACAAATTGTATTTTGTTCTTAACTTGCAAACATTTCTGATACTTTACTATTCTTTAAATTACTGTTCAAATTTTACACAATTTACAGTTCTGATTCAATTATAATTAACTTTACAATGGCTTCTTTGTTTGTTGCTATTATATCTTACACAAGAAAATTTACAATCACTATATAGTTAAAATTAACAATAAAATATCGACGACAATACTATTATGTATTATATCAGTCAGTTAATACACGCTTATGCAATAATATATCGAAAAAGACATGATTGACTGAGCGGATTTCCCCGCAGCAGGTTTCTATTAGTTTCTGCGTAGACATTTTGCCAACCAAGGCTATAGAATAAAATTTGTCCTACTATTCAATTCTTTTATCCAGATCAGGCAGATAAGAGCCATACGTGATACACGTTTGGGCGACCACGCCTCGAAAGACATGACTGACTGGGCAGAATATATTCCAGCAGTAGGTTGCCATCACTTTCAGCAGTAGACTGGTTGTCAACCAAGGCTATGGAAAAAATCTATCCTGCTATCCAATTCTTTTAACCAGATCAGGCAGGTAAGAGCCATGCGTGATACACGTTTGGGCGATCACACCTCGAAAGACATGACTGACTGGGCAGATTATATTCCAGCAGTAGGTTGCCATCACTTTCAGCAGTAGACTGGTTGTCAACCAAGACTATGGAAAAAAACTATCCTGCTATTCAATTCTTTTAACCAGATCAGGCAGGTAAGAGCCATACGTGATACACGTTTGGGCGATCACGCCTCGAAAGATATATGAATGACTGGGTAGAATATATTTCAGCAGTAGGTTGCCGTTAATTTCTGCAGTAGACTGGTTGTCAACCAAGTCTACAGAACCCAATCTATCTTGTTATTTAGATCTTTTATCCAGATCAGGCAGTTAATTTTTGTACGTGCCACACGCTTGGGCGATCATGTCTCGAAAGAGATATGACTGCTTTGGCAGGAAATTTCCCCGCAGTAAATTGCGATTACTCCTGTGAATTCCGGATGATGAACCGTAAAAGTAATGAATAACAATAACAGGTATGGAGAGAGAACAGTTGGTTATATTGAACGTGATATACAAACTGGAACGCGGATTAGTCAATTCAGGAATACTATTAGTAGAAATAAATACATACTAATCTTGAAATGAAATAGTATGTCCGGGTAACTTATTCTAGCTGAGTGGAACTCTGAGCTAATCTGGTCTCTGGGTAACTTCGGTATTTGTCGAGACGCCTTGCTCGGGGTGATATGATTAAAAAAAAAAAAAAACAAGTGCTGACCACCAAGTTGAAGTGATTGTGGGGTGGTTTTTTTTAAATTAGACACATTAATCTTATCTAGAAATTTTTCACTGATTTGCGAATAACTGTAACTCTCCACTGTAAACCTGCAACTACAACTGAGATTCCATATCAAGATCACTGTTCTATGGCAGAGTTATATGTACACTCAGTCGAGTCCATTATCATATACAAAAAGGGGAGATCCCAAAACAATTAAATTTTCTGCGGTATACTTGTTACCATATATAGCTATAGAATCTAATTTATCCTGCTATTTAACCTATAGCTAGAGACAAGAGATGGATTAATACCTTTCCCAATAGTATTTGTGCGTAAGTGAATGCAGCGGATACAACTGAAATTCGAAATTGTCTTTCCAGTTTCTCTTTCTAATCCAATATCTACTGCACGAAAAGAGAGTTATAAATTGAAATTTGACACCACGGTATATATCTTTAACGTTTATAACACAAACGTCATAATTGAAAATCACACGTTACATTGATCACATATAAATATCCTGAATATTTCACAATCACCAATAGTTTAATATCATTTGATATTCTGAATATCAAATAAGTTAATATCCTAAATATCATATCATTTAATATCCTGAATATTTCACTATCGCCAATTGATTAATATCAATTAATATTCTGAATATCAAATCCTTTAATATCCTAGATATTTCACTATTACCAATTGTTTAATATCATTTAATATCCTGAATATTATATCATTTCATATCCTGAATATTTCACTATCACCAATTGATTAATATCATTTAATATCCTGAATATCACATCCTTTAATATCCTGAATATTTCGCTATCACTAATTATTTAATATCATTTGATATCCTGAATATCAAATCATTTAATATCCTGAATATTTCACTATCACCACTTGTTATATATCATTTGGTATCCTGAATATAAGTAATTTAATATCCTGAATATCATATCATTTAATATCCTGAATATTTCACTATCACTAATTGTTTAATATCGTTTAATATCCTGAATATTATATCATTTAATATCCTCCGTATTTCACTATCACCAGTTGTCTAATATCGTTTGATATCCTGGATAGCAAATCATTTAATTTCATGAAAAACATTGACTGGCATAATAGTTAACTTCGTGTAGGAATAATAAATTTAATAGATTATAGAAAAATTGAATCAAACAGTTGCACAATTCAGCGCATATATCATTTGATATCCTGAATATCAAATCATTTAATATCCTGAATATTTCACAATCACCAATTGATTAATATCATTTAATATCCTGAATATCATATCATTTAATATCCTGAAAATTTCGCTATCACTAATTATTTAATGTCATTTGATATCCTGAATATCAAATCCTTTAATATCCTGAATATTTCACTATCACCAATTGTTATATATCATTTGGTATCCCGAATATAAAAAATTTAATATCCTGAATATCATTTAATATCATGCATATCATTTAATATCCTGAATATTTCACTATCACTGATTGTTTAATATCGTTTAATATCCTGGATATTATATCATTTAATATCCTGCATATTTCACTATCACCAGTTGTCTAATATCGTTTGATATCCTGGATAGCAAATCATTTAATTTCATGAAAAACATTGACTAGCATAATAGTTAACTTCGTGTAGGAATAATAAATTTAATAGATTATAGAAAAGCTGAATCAAACAGTTGCACAATTCATTGCATACGTCGGATAAAAATGGATAGAATCTGTAGAGATAAGTTAAGTGGTGATAGGTCACAACTGAAAATAACAGTTATGGTCGTCATGGAAGAATTTGGGAAATATTTTCGAACGGTGGATGAGAATTGACTACTACTGCTGCTGCTGTTGCTGATAATGATGACAGTAAACTGTCTGAATGTATTGTAGAAATAATATTGGAAAAATATTTGTAAGAAAATAATTAAATTGTTTCATCAAAATATTTCTGCGTTAATTACGAAATATGAAAACAAATTAATTAAATCTAAGCACTCCCACACACGTATACACACATACATGTGTGTGTTTACTGTTAAAATTTGGTACATTTATAAGGGTAGAGTGCGTCGGGAACAGATCGTATCGGATATAGACATTGTACAGATAGCAAACCACACTGTGTGTTGCATGTCAGTTTAACGTTTCAATGAGAATTTCAGAATAAGTTTAAAGATCGTAATAAAGAGTGGAACCAATAGTCACCATAGAGTTCTGATCCCAATTTACACATACATTCTTTCTTTCTTTCTTTCTTTCTCTGTATATATATACACTTAAATAAAAAAAATTCAAATATATTCCGTCATTTAGAACAACACGGTTATCAACGCACACTTCTGAGAAAAACGCTTGTTGATAACACGTACATACTCAAACAAGAAAATAATAAGCAGAAACTAAAAATCCTCGAAGCACTCTACATTAAACAATTTAAACCTGGTTTGAATACAATCAATTTCGATATTTCCAATAACGTACTCAAATGTCTGTAATCAGACCAGGGACCACAACACCACTATTTTGTCACTGTCTTCGGCCATCCGCCACAATAGGGATGGACTTATATTTTCAATTCAATTCTCTTTATTGTTAATAGCTTAAATGTTCTATGTTTACTGTGTGTTAATATTTACTCTTTGATAATGGCTTATGTGAGCCGAAAGCTTAGACCCGATAAAAAATTCAACAAATACTGTGATTTTTTGTTGTCTTTCAACGACATCACCATCAAGTATATCAGACAGTATGAACGGATCCTAGACAAAATTAATAGACAAAACTTGTCTATATTATTCAATGAAACCTGCATTAATATATATATATATATATATATATATATATATATATATATATATATATATAATTTTATTATGAGTGCTTTTAATGAAAACCTGGTTTACTGCTACATGAGAGCCGTTGTGTTTCGGTGTCTGCTTATCAACACTTCGTCAGGCAGTGAATCTTTTTTCTGTTGGAAATCATTATATACAGAAGCATAAAAACATCACGATTCTTACAATATCCAGACAATTAGGTGGGAGCTTCGAAGGGTTAATCTCAGTTAATCAACAGACAGACAATTCATGAGAGATAAACATTTTTAACAAAAATATTACTATATATAATGCTCTACTAAATATCGAGCACTCTTAAGAATGTAAATCGACACAGATTGTGGATTGCTAATCCATTAGTTTGTACTACTTCAAAGGTGTCAAGTTTTAGCCAGCCTTTTAAAAGTTTTCGATTTATTTCTTCCCGTTTCAGTCCAAAAAACGGGTTTAAATAATATTAAGATCAAAATAATTTATGCTAAAATGTTTTCTCAGTAATAAAAAGAGGGAAAACTAGAAACATTTTAAAAAGACGTGTAAAACTTGACACCTTGCTTTTCTAAATAAATATTTATCTTTTTGTTAATGGATTTCGTTTTCTATCACCCCTGTTTGCCGGCGTTTTCCTTCCTCTTTCTCTCTTTCCTCTTCTTCCTTTTTCTTTATTCTTTTTCTTCTTTTTCTTTTTTCCTTTCCTTTTACTTTTTGCCACCCTTACTTTCCTTGTTTTATACACAACACACTCAAACAAAATACTTTTAATTTATCAAAATGATTACAATAACCGTTGAAATGGCTATACGATCTTGAGAGTTTTGAATATTTTTGTGGCCGACCTAACGATTAACATAGTAATGGACTAACTAAATACCATGTGACTAGTAGTCACCGGGGAGCACCAGTCTGGTACGAGTCAGACGTCTATAGAGTGACTTACCGAACAGAGACTTTTGATATCCAACACAGCTGGGTGGTCAGCTAGACGAACAAGGTTGCATATTGTACTTTTACCCGTTATTTTGTTAGTACAATTGTTTACATTAATCCAGTGTTCCTGTTTCATTTGTGACCCCTTAAACAGGGATACAACATGGGCGACGAAGACTTCGAAAAAGAAATTTAAGCGGGAACCAGACAGAAAAAAAGTAAACATTTTCTTTTAGCCAGTGTCCGCAACACTGGTAACAAAGGATACTTAACGAACTCCACGTGAACCAAAGTAAAAAATATTCCGCCAGGGTTTACAGCACTGACGACGAAGGACTGAGCCTTCACGGAAAGACCCTAAACCAACCCAGTGTCTTAGAAACACTGGCTGACTAAGACATTTTCAATGAGAAACACCAACCAACTACATACAAAACTAGGCAAACGAATGAGTTTTTCACGAAAAGAAAATCAAATAAATTCAATATCACACAACACTGGTTACGTACGAACAAACTTTTCGTCGGAGTATTAACTTAATTCAATGCTATAACACTGACAAACGAAATTCAAACAAAGAATTTTAATTCAATTTTTGGTGTTCACAAAACACTACCGCAAAAAGTTTTATTACAAGTAGACATTTCAAAGTCAATATTCGCAAAATACTGACAAGTGATTTCTAAAGGAAACTTACAAGAAATATATCACAAACGTTTTTTTTTCTCTGTCGAAAGTACAGCGATTTTTGTCTCCCAAATTTTAAAAAAAAATGTTTTTGATAGATAACATACACAACCAAAAAGTGTTTATTGTTTTTGTGTTGTTCACGGGATTCCAGGAAAAAGAGACTAAAGGAAACTGTAAGTACGACGTTTTCCTTTCTCATTCAAATAAATATATTAAGGGAAAAGATATCTCAATTCTTTTTTTTTTCAAAAAAAGTGTAAACCAGTCGTTACAAAAGTACGACTCTAAAAAGATAAAGACAAAAGAAAAACTAATTACTGTTTCCCCCACCCCAAGTTGTTAAAAAAAGTAACAATTAAGACTTTTTTGTCGTACGGCGTTGAAAACCTAGTTTAACCGAACACTCATAACCTTACCCTTCCTTTTTTGTTCTGTTACAAAAAAAAGAAGAAAAATGGGAGAGTTAAAGGATATGTTTACTCAATTTTTAAAGCTACAAATGGAACAGCAAAAAACACAATCGCAGCTACTTGAGAAATTGGACGAAAGACAATCGCAGTTACTTAACCGTCTGCAACGTCCAGAAGAAAGACCAGCAACGAATTGACGAACTACTCTCGCAATCTTAACAAACAATTCAAACATCGAAAATAATACTCGCAGGATTCTATTCGGAATGCAACAGATAATTTCTGTTACGCGCCAGATGAAGACAAAACGTTTGCTGCTTACTATAGAAGGTATGAGGATTTCTTCCGTATAGATTGTAAAAATTGGACTGATCAGAAAAAGGTTCGCTTGTTACTACGTAAATTAGATACCGTAGAATATAAGTTTGTGGATTTTATCCTACCGAGGAAAACTTCTGAGCTAACTTTTACCGACATGGGAAATCTCCTTACCGAACTTTTTAGTGGAAAAACTTCCCAATTCCACAAAAGTTGGAAATGCCTAAACCTTGTAAAAATGACAAGGATGATTTCTCTACTTACGCAGCTGTAGTTAATAAACACTGCAATGAATTCCGGTTATCAGAACTCAATGCAGACAATTTCTAATTTTTAATATTTGCACAAGAGCTTACGTCAAGGAAAAACTCAGAAATTAGACGCCGTGTACTAAGCTGGAGAATGAAACAAACCTGACATTACAAATGATGACAGAAGATTGTCAGAGTCAGTCAGTCAGTTAAGTGCCATACGTGATACACGCTTGGGCGATCATTGCCATTGCTTTCTGCGGTAGACTGGTTGCCGACCAAGGCTATAGAACCCAATCTGTCCTGTTATTTGACTTATAGCTAGAGGGGGAAGAGATGTATTATATCATTAAGTAGTAATTAGTGGGGGATCAGTTTATTACTTCATAAATATAGGAAACCGATCCCCCACTTTATGACCAGTAGAAGCCTTAATCATGAGTCAAACAATTAAATTCAGTCAGTCAGTTAAGTGCCATACGTGATACACGCTTGGGCGATCATGTCTCGACATAAGATTATCCCGCAGTAGGTTGCCATTGCTTTCTGCGGTAGACTGGTTGCCGACTAAGGCTATAGAACCCAATCTGTCCTGTTATTTAACCCATAACTGGAAGGAATTGACGGATTAATACCTTTCCCAAGGGTATTTGCGCGTAAGTGAATGCAATGAATTCGGCTGGAATTCGAACTCGGTTTTCCGATTTCTCGTTCCGAGCCGATATCCAAGTCACCACAACGCACATCCTGTCAAAGAGTAGAGAGCATAAAAAAAGGATTCAAAAGACATTGAAGCTGGCATCACTCAGGTAAAGAAATTATCCAGACAACCAAACACTTACTCAACGAACAAAACCAAGTACAGAAAAAATAATGATTACTCGAATCCTCATGCTCCTAAAACAGGATTCATAAAATGAAAAAATCCCCCTAGCCCGTGTAACCGATGTGGAGGATTACATTGGGTTAAAAACTGTCCATATCTATCCAAACATTCTTGATATGTAAAAAAAATAGGACATAAAAGTTCCCACTGTAGAAATAAAAATAAAATCAAAAGTCGTGTACATCAAACACGAACCTTCAAATATAACAAAGAAAGCCTACAAAAATATGTCTTAGTTAAAATCCTACTACCAGGTAGCTCTGCCCTCTCGGAAACTCTGACCACGCCGTAGTATTCGTCAACATCTCAATCCACTCTTACTCTACCCAAGAAACCCAGACCAGCAGAATATCATACTGCTACCAGAGAGCAAACTGGGATTCGTTCCGAGACTTCCTCTGTGACATCCCCTGGAACAACGTCTTCGGTCTTTATGTCGAAGACTGTGCGTCCGAGGTCTCCTATTGGGTTAAGGCTGGCATCGATGCTTTTATCCCGGCCAGGAAATTCCAGTTAAAATCAAATTCGTCCCTCTGGTTCTCGCCCGCTTGCTCGGCCGCCATTGCCCACCGGAACCATTTCTTCCGGCTCTATCGAAGCTACTCGTCGAACCAAAACAGGCGCCTTTTCGCTTCAGCTCGTAATAAGTGCAAACAAGTACTGAACGAAGCTAAGAGGGCGTTTGCTGCCAGAATGAAGCAACGCATAGCATCCTCTAAGTTCGGCGCCAAAGATTACTGGCGTCTCTGCAAAAGCGTGATCAGCAGGAACAAGACTTCAATACCCCCACTAATCAATGAGTTTGAAGTTTTCACCTACCCAGCAGACAAGGCTAAATAACGTCCACGTTACACCCTTGTTGGTCTCTTAAGATAATCTCAAAACTTGACCCTCACAAAGCAAGCGGAGGGGACGAAATCCCAATCATAGTCCTGAAGAAAGGTGTCCCAGAAGTCTCCTCTGTCCTCTCTAAACTCTATAACCTCTGCCTATCTGCTTCCTGTTTTCCTGCCTATTGGAATTCCTCCTGTGTAGTTCCTATATTTAAGAATTCTGGCGAACCCTCAGACCCCACCAATTACCGCCCTATCAGTCTCCTTCCGATCTTTGGCAAAGTTTTCGAAGCCGAGGTGATTCAGCATCTCACGGTTCACAGGCTTCTCTCGGACAAACAGTACGATTTTCGCTTCACCAGGTCTACTGCTGATATGCTAACGACCATTACCGAGTACATATACCAGGCTCTTGACGAGAATGGCGAACCGTTGCCTTGGATATCTCCAAAGCGTTCGACAGAGTCTGGCACGGTGGCCTATTATGCAAACTGCGGAGCTACGGTATAACCGGATATTTGTTTGATCTCATCCAGTCATTCCTCTCTAACCGCACATTGAAGGTAGTATTAAATGGGCATGCCTCCCAAAACTACCATACGAACACGGGCGTCCCTCAAGGTTCAGTCCTACGTCCCACGCTCTTTCTGATGTAAATTAATGATCTCCCCGACACCATTAGATCCCAAGTTGGCATGTATGCCGATGACACAACAATCTACTCTCGCATCGATCAAAAACCCGGTGTGGGCGACAAAGCGAACCTCGCTGCCGAGCTTGAAAAGGACCTCCAATCCGTAGTGACCTGGAGTAGGAAATGGCTAATAAATTTCAATGCCTCTAAAACGAAGCTGCTATCAACTAACCACCACAGACAATCGCATCTACCTCCCATTAGCATGGAACAGGCTTGCCACCCAGAGAGTAAAACACTACGCCTCCTTGGCCTTACACTCTTGGCGGACCTCAAATGGAATGACTATATCGAATTCATTGCCAAATCCGCCGCTATGAAAGTCGGTTCTCTGTGCAGGGCCCGGAAGTTTATCCCGCCTGAATCTATCCTGCACATATAGAAAATCTACCATCCGCCCGTGTATTGAGTACTGCTGCAACATCTGGTCGGGTGCCCCAGCTACTCGGCTTGGGTTTCTTGACAAAATACAACGGAGAATCTGTAACGTGATCGATGATGACTTGGCAGACCGGTTGCAACCACTCTCTCACCGGCGTGATGTGGCTTCCCTGTGCCTCTTCTATAAATACTTTCATGGCTTCTGCTCCGATAAACTTAGATCATTGGTGCCGCCTAGGTATGAATTTACACGAGATACTATATTAGTAACTAGGTTCCACCTTTTTACAGTAAAACAGATAAGATGTAACCGTAATTTCTACTCCAACAGCTTCTTTTCTCGCGCTTCCCGCCTGTGGAATTCCCTTCCACGTGTCTGCTTTCCCGACGGCTACAATCTCCAGGAGTTTAAATGTAAGGTCAATAGACACCTCCTATCACACTAACTTGCATCTATTCTCCCAACACTTTCACCATCTACCCAACCCTCATTCTCGGTATCCTTACCCGTCTATCACCCTCCTTCTGACTTTTCCTATATCTAACCATTCTTTCTAACCACTAACCATCCTTTCTCACCACTCTATGTAAGCCCCTGCGCAGTAGTGGCAGTGAAATGCCTTGCTCGGGGTGAAACGATTATAAAAAAAATCTATGGTAAAGACATTAAGTTACAACTCGATTCAGGCTCAGACCTGTCAATCATTAATGTACATACGTGGAAAAGACTAAATAGGCCCACGATGTTAAAATCATACAAAAGAGACAAAGCCGTTAATGGCACAAAAATAAATTTCGAAGTAGAATTTATCACTGTCACACAACGAAAAAACTAAAAGACTACGTATTGAAGAACACAGAAAACCTGTTCAGACTGACTGAATACAGGAATTTAACTTGTGGGACCTGCCAATATCTACCTTCTGTAAAAAAAGTAGAATCACTTTTATCTGAGACTGAAAAACTGAAATCCAGCCTAAAAAAGATTCTGCAGAGGTGTTCACACCTGGTCTAGGTAAATGCACAAAAATGGCCGCTAAACTAAAGTTGAAACCAAATATTCAACCGGTTTTTAGAGAAAACGCAACGTTACGTTCGTGTATCTAGAGAAAATGCCCTTTCTGCAAGTGTATAGGATCACTCCGAATCCTAACACATCATCAGCTCGGTCAAAAAATAAGGTCGGTCTTTGAGAAACAGTTGCCGGGACAAACTAAGCAAAGTAAAATCTCTACGTTATAATCCTGGGGATAAGGTTTATTTCAAAGGCTACTAAAATAATGTTTCTTTATGGGAACTGGGAAAAATTAAGGAAAGGATCGGCAACATGATCTCTATAATCTAGGGACCCAAATTTGTACATAACGTTTAACTGAGGACCAAAATGATATGCCTCACGAAGATGTAGAGGCCATAGAATCCGTCTACGACACTTGTGATATTGAATCCCCTCAAACTACGCCAAAGCCACGTGATCTGAAAGGAAGAAGAAATTTACAGATCCGCTCTTGACTAATCCTAAAGGAAAGAAATATTGATACTTCTTCGGAGTAACAGCTTGGGAGGGGGTGTTGAGGCGGACCTACCCATTAACATAGTAATGGATTAACTCAACCTGCATAAATACCATGTGATTAGTAGTCACCGGCAGAGCACCAGTCTGGTACGAGTCAGTCATCCATAGAGTGACTTACCGAACAGAGACTTTTGATATCCAACACGGCTTGCTCGTCAGCTAGACGAACAAGATTGCATATTGTACCTTACCGTTATTTTGTTAATACAATTGTTTACACCAATCCCGTGTTCCTGTTTTATTTGTGACCCCTTAAACAGGGTTACAACAAATATTTTATATGTAAATATATATATTGGCTCTGTGAATAAATCACCTCTGGGTGAAACTGTTTAAATATTTAATTTTTAATAATTATTATTAAAAGGATCTGAGAATTCACCATCGAGCCGCGTCCTTTTGCATATATATATATATATATATATATATATATATATATTAGTCATTCACATACAAGCTTGTTTCGCTCTATTACAGCGCATCAGTGTGTTTAGACATCTACTTGTTTCTAGCCGGATTCAAAACTCGAACGATGTCAGTCCCTTGCTCCCCAAGACATAGGCACATGGAATGAGAGAGGGGAAATTTTAGCGTGTTATATACACACGTTAGTCACCCAAACAACCCAATTCATTACCCTGGAGTAACGCGTGAAGCGCAGAAATGGTAACTGTTTTTAAAATTTTCCCCTCTGTCTGTCTGTCTGTCTGTCTGTCTCTCTCTCTCTCTCTCTCTCTCTCTCTCTATATATATATATATATATATATATATATATATATATATATATTACAAAAAGGAAAAGAACACGTAGATTAAAAACTTACTGTTCAAGCATTTACTTTATATAGAATGCTCGATACAGAGTAGACCTTAATAGTGTAATTTTGTTACTACACTGGTTTATACAAGCATAATATCACTACACAAAAATTTTGATGTTTCAGAACAAAACTGTTCCTCTTCAGGTGATATGTTAAAAAGTTTTTAACATATCACCTGAAGAGGAACAGTTTTGTTCTGAAACATCAAATTTTTTGTGTAGTGATATTATGCTTTTATAAACCATTGTAATAACAAAATTACAATATATACATCTATATATATATGTGTGTGTGTGTGTGTGTGTGTAGAGAGAGAGAGAAAGAGAGAGAGAGAGAGAGAGGAAAAATCGATCAATTTTAACATTTAATGAGAAAACGAGTTTCCTTTTATGTGAAATAAACGACAGAAGAACTCTCACTGAAGATTTGTAAATACCAATGACCATGACTATGAGGCCTGTGGCTTTTTTCAAATATATTTTTAAGTTTTTTGTTTTTTTTCTTGGCTAATGCGAATTTTAAGCAATCTAGAGAAGCTGAAGTTTATGAAAGTCGCTGTATCCTCCAGTTGCCCATAGCAAACAATGTGAAAAGCATTTGGTATTTGAGTTAATGTCATACAACGATTTTTATTTTTATCATCACTTTAATAGATGACAATATTTCAATCCTTTTGTAGGTTAAAGCAAAATCTTTTAGTTACTTTTCTATAGTTGTTCTTAATTTTTTAAAAATTTCTTCGTCTAACTCAATGCATTTTTCAAACGTTTCCATTTCCTTGTTAGCAAATATGAAATATGACACGTTCAATTGATTTTTCAATTGATTAACTTCAAAACTAACAAAAATTGACTAATTCTCTTATTTCTAGCCCGGAAAGATTGCAAGTTGAAAACTGAAAAACATTTTTTAACGTTTATTCGGCATAATATCCACCTCAAATCTCGTTTAAAATCTCGTGATTAAAGAGGAAAGAGTTGTTATAAATGTCAGAGAGCGTTGCACTAAACTATTTATGATGAACTATATTTCTCTCAAGTGACATCCCCATACAGAAACATAATGATTATTCATTGTGAAATAATGGATATTTGTTTCATACTCATAAGTTCATATTTCCAGATAGACTTTTGAGGTCAAATAAAATGATTATAGATAATAAGTAAAAGTGAAGCGAGGATTAAAGGAAAAGATAAATAACTAATAAATTAATAAATAATGAAGTGCATAGCGAAGTAGATTCAGAAAACAGTGTATTCGCATATCTGTAGATTCAGAAAACAGTGTATTCGCATATCTGTAGATTCAGAAAACAGTGTATTCGCATATCTGTAGATTCAGAAAACAGTGTATTCGCATATCTGTAGATTCAGAAAACAGTGTATTCGCATATCTGTAGATTCAGAAAACAGTGTATTCGCATATCTGTAGATTCAGAAAACAGTGTATTCGCATATCTGTAGATTCAGAAAACAGTGTATTCGCATATCTGTAGATTCAGAAAACAGTGTATTCGCATATCTGTAGATTGACACAATATTAACTGTATTTTCAACTGAATCGTTTACGATATTATGTTCGATTAACGTATTTAATATTCACAACTGAATTAAGTACATTAATAAGAAAGAAATTAGGCTGAAAATAAATTTCTTTTTTAAATCTAAAATAAAATGTTTATGTACTTTGCATATGAAAATGATGATGAATTCTCCCGTCGATTGCGATATATGAGAATCCAATAAACACATAGTTTTTGTGTCGTATGTGAAACTTCGGTTGCGCTAGTGACCTTCATACAAGTTTCGTTATTTTGCAACAGCGGGGATCTCATGACATACCAACAGGAATATTTTCTGACGCATTTCGCCTTTGTATTTCGTTTCTTAGTCGGTAAATATAATTGATTTTCAAATTTTTAATACCACTCTGGCACAAATATTGCAAGTTACTTCTATCAAGGCATCTCGCTTTTATCAAGGCATCTCGCTTCTATCAAGGCATCTCGCTTTTATCAAGGCATCTCGCTTCTATCAAGGCATCTCGCTTTTATCAAGGCATCTCGCTTCTATCAAGGCATCTCGCTTTTATCAAGGCATCTCGCTTCTATCAAGGCATCTCGCTTTTATCAAGGCATCTCGCTTCTATCAAGGCATCTCGCTTTTATCAAGGCATCTCGCTTCTATCAAGGCATCTCGCTTTTATCAAGGCATCTCGCTTCTATCAAGGCATCTCGCTTTTATCAAGGCATCTCGCTTCTATCAAGGCATCTCGCTTTTATCAAGGCATCTCGCTTCTATCAAGGCATCTCGCTTTTATCAAGGCATCTCGCTTCTATCAAGGCATCTCGCTTCTATCAAGGCATCTCGCTTCTATCAAGGCATCTCGCTTTTATCAAGGCATCTCGCTTCTATCAAGGCATCTCGCTTTTATCAAGGCATCTCGCTTCTATCCAGGCATCTCGCTTCTATCAAGGCATCTCGCTTTTATCAAGGCATCTCGCTTAAAGTTAGTATGAGCTAAATTGACAACTGAGAGTTTACTATATACCTAAGTGACAACCGTCCAAGAATCATTTTTTTCATTGTCTAAGCAGTAAAACCTTTAATATTCTGACGTCACTGATACCCACAATCTGAAAAGGCCAGAAAAGTTGTGAATATATAAAGAAAGTTTCAATTCCACCACTGTAACAGTTCGCGTGATCAGTATTGTCAAAAGCATAGCCACAGATCGCGTGGATACAACTTTTAGGTAGAACTTAGATCACTGGTGCCCCCTAGGTATGAATTTGCACGAGATACTAGATTAGCAACAAGGTTCTACCCTTTTACAGTGAAACAGATAAGATGTAACCGCAATTTCTACTCCAACAGCTTCTTTTCTCTCACTTCCCGCCAGTGGAATTCCCTTCCCTACACTTGCTTCCTCAACAGCTACAATCTCCAGGAGTTTAAATGTAAGGTCAATAGACACCTCCTAACACCCTAAATTGCATCCATTCTCTCAAACACTCTTCCCATCTCCCAAACCTCATCCTCGGTATTCTTACCCGTCTATCACCCTCCTTCTGACATTTCCTATATCTAACCACTTTTTCACATCACTTTCCCCTATGTAACCCCCTGCGCAATAGTGGCAGTAGAAGGCCTTGCTTGGGGTGAAGTAATTGAAAAAAAGCAATTCAGATGGTTGATATGGGCCCGATATGGGGGTATATTCTGATCTGATTCTGACCCGTACAACATTGTACTCAAAACAGCTGCTCTATAAACCCGTATTTTTGGTCTTGGGCATGATAGTAAACCGTATCCGGCAGCAAGGGCCCTGATTAGAAGGCTGTGAGGAGCATGGAAACACCACTTAATTGCTGCTGTTCCCAGGCCCATCCTGACCCCGAGTGATAGCACCTGTAAAAGCCCCAGCTATGGACAAATAGTTAACTAACAAACTGAGGTCAAAACACCATGAAAGTATAAAAATACACTTTTATAGAAATATATACATAAAAATGAACTTTTATAGAAAAATAAATAGAAAGGAAAAACATTACCAACAATAAATTTTTGATGAAAAATTATTACCATAAAACATTTTTAAAGGAAAGAAATATTCTCAGCAAAACTTTTTTGAATACAAAACTAGAAAACATTTTCAGTTTTCTAAAATAAGAAAGAATAAAAACAAAAAATTTTAATTAAAATCTGACTAAAGCAACCTTCTCAATATAACCGAAAATTTAAAAAAATGCCTTCAAACTCTGTCTTTTTGGCACAGAGATTGATATGCCCTTAAACAAAACTCAAACGCAAAACGTATTTTGAGGTTCAATTTGATTCCGCTTTCATTTCATAGGCGGTGGCGAAGCTTCCCAAATGGAGTTGTAGCTTTGGCGACCCGATTTGTGATCTCGTCATCCACGGATGGATTTGTATTCATTTCACTTCATACATGGATAAATTAATTCACATACATCAGCTCTTCCCATCAATCTGTGTAGGAGTGTCTGAGAATTGATGAATTGTATATATATATATATATATATATATATATATATATATATATATTATGAAATGAATTGTTTGAACATTATTTTTTATCTATACTCGTATTTAAGTAGATATTCTATTTTTAATGAAACAGTATTATATATTTATTTCTTGCGATGACTGGGGTGTGTATACACCGCATATATATAACGCTTTAAACTCTCCCTTCTCTAATTGTATGCGTATATGGTTCAGGGAGTAAACTAAATCAGTCGAGTTTCGATCCCGGCTGGAAGCAACTGGATGTCAGGTCGCTTTGATGAGATGTGATACAGCAAAATAAGGATATATGTGGATGATTAATATATATATATATATATGAAATGTTTGAACATTATTTTTTTTTTATCGATTCTCGTATTTAAGTAGATATTCTGTTTTTAATGAAACAGTATTATATATTTATATCTACCGGCCTGATTATTTACGATAACCTTTTTTTACGAAAATGTATGCCATTCGGTAGGATTCGAACTTGCGACCACTATCTATATATAGGGGAAGCTACCATCTGATCTGATAAGGTCTTAGACCTCTCGACCACGAACAGCCTCCAGTGTAAACGAAGTTTTTATCAAGCCTATATAACACAATTTTCGCTCCATCGTAAACAAACATATCTGCTCTGAAATTCGTGGTCGAGAGGTCTAAGACGTTACCAGATCAAATGGTAGCTTCCGCTATATAGATAGGGGTCGCAGGTTCGAATCCTGCCGAATATATTATATATAAATATATAATACTGTTTCATTAAAAACTGAATATCTACTTAAATACGAGTATCGATAAAAAATAATGTTCAAACAATTCATTTCAAATTGTCGGTTGCTTATAACCAAGTTTCGTTAAAAATCGTTGATTTTGGTAACATGTTTACATTTGTTGACATTACGGTACATTTCAGAGCAGATATGTTTGTTTACGATGGATCGAAAATTGTGTTATATAGGCTTAATAAAAACCTCGTTTAGACTGGAGGCTATTCGTGGTCACGAGGTCTAAGACCTTACCAGATCAAATGGTAGCTTCCCCTATATAGATAGGGGTCGCAGATTTGAATCCTTCCGAATGGCACACATTTTCGTAATAAGAATTTATCGTAAATAATCAGGCCGGTAGATATAAATATATAATACTGTTTCATTAAAAACAGAATATCTACTTAAATACGAGTATTGATAAAAAATAATGTTCAAACAATTCATTTCAAATTGTCGGTTGCTTATAACCAAGTTTCGTTAAAATTCGTTGATGTCCGTAATATATATATATATATATATATATATATATATATATATTATTATTATTATTATTATTATTATTATTATTATTATTAACAAATTGTCGCCACATAAAACTTTTTAAAAAAGTAAAAAATAAATTAATAACAAGATTTAATATAGAAAAAATAATACAAGGAAACATGTCCGCGTGGAAAGGTGTGTGCAATATACGCAATATGAGAACCGACAAAAGCACTTAACCATTGTCCGTTGTCTAACATCACAAATAGACTCTTTTTTCTTTTTCTTTTCTCTTTCTCTCTCTATCTCTCATATTTCTCATTCTCCTTCTTTTTATTTAGTTCTATTCTTTTCTTTTTTGTCAAGTGCATAGGAGTGGCATTTAGCTACAAGCTTTGACTTCTTTAAGTTGCAATCTTGTGTTGCTAAGAGTTGTTCATTTCCATTTCGTAGTTTTCGATAGCATAAAAGTTATCTTTCTGTTGCAAAACATTAGCATTGAAATGACTGAGGTGTTCTCAATTTTTCTTAACTGGAAAAATATACATTTATATTTGGTGATCGACACAATTGGTGATTCACTGTTGCTTTTTGGCTTGTGACTATTTAGTCAATCGAATATGCGGCATGAGATTAATGTGGATGAGTTGGATATAATATTCGGCCTCTACACTTCGCAAACTCCAGATCTGTCGGTGATATATGAAAAAAGAGTTTTCATTACTCGACGTCTGCAAATCAATTTAACTTTTAATATTTGTGAATTTGATATACAATTTGATGTTTTCGTTCAGTAATCTATCATCTTGATTTGATGATAGCATAAGAAGCAGGCTTCGTCATTTTATATCTGCAGTCTGATTAAACGTATTGCTCCCGCGCAATTCATCGAAATGGGTCTCGTGACTCCCAACGTGTGATGTGCTACTTTGCGCTATCAGCCTATTGTTCTGGGGTAGTTAACACCCCTATATCCATGGACAATATGGATTCGTCTGGTTTATATAATGCCAGACATTTCTACCTTCAAGCAGAGGAGTACCCTTGTACTCACTATGACACTGTCAGCTCTCTGCCTTCGGATAGAGAGCACTAACCCAGACGTGGTTCCGCCGAAGGGTAGAATCACGACTGGGGAAAAATAGACAGATATTTTTGGCCTGGCTATATGGCCGGGAAGACCCACAATAAAAAGACCTTGTGTCGCATCTAGCCTTGCGTGGGAAGGTTGGTAAATACCGAGGTGTACACTTGTAGTTTAACCGCTCACAGTGAACACAGGACTCTTTCACCTTATAATTGTGATCCCTTAAACAGGACCACAACACCTATCCTGTTTCCACGGATGACTATTTAACTTTATATGTATTAACTGTTGATTTCGTAAAGCTATCAGAGAGAGAGAGAGAGAGAGAGAGAGAGAGAGAGAGAGATTGAGAGAGAGTATGACGGGATAGAAAGTATATAAAACAGATAAAGACGGAGAGATAGAGAAAAGCTGAGACACATATTAGAGTGTAGTAGAAAGACAGAGAAAAGAAGAAAATGGCCAAATGTTATAACTCGTTCCTAGCAAATATTATATTTTGTTAAGGCTGGTCGCCGTAACGTCATAACAAATGATCTTCGAATGATACAAACGGACTAATATTTTTTGTAAAAAAATACAACAATCTTGCACAAGGCCAAAGTGAGGATGAGAAAGATTGATCATTGTTTGTCTTATCTTAAACATAGCTAGCCACACTCACCGACCCAAACAAACTATACATTATTCCTTTTACCAAAATAACACATTCTTACTTACCATTCTTACTATAACCATCATAATATATCAAAGTCCCTCTGAAGTCGTTATCACTGATCATACGTACAAATTGTCTGTGGAGGTGGAGAATAGAATAAAAAACATTTAAAAATGAAAACGCTAATGAATATTTAAAGTATGCATACTACTATATAGACAAGAAATTAAACAAACTGCTGTTAGTAATAAAAGAAACACGCTTTTAATTATGGCAGACATCATTTAACATGACGGAATTAATGCAGGATTTGAAGGAATTAAATTCAATTATTAGAGCAACCACACACAAAACACACTCATCTAGACACAACAACACTAACGAAAGAAAACACTTGAAAAACAAACCTTGTCCCACATTTACAAGAGAATATAATCACCTAACGTGGGTGAGGATGGGGAATTAAACTAAAAAATAATGGCAACAAAAGTAAAAGTGGCCATTGAGCACAAATATCCTAGCTATGTTAACTTGGGGTAACGAAAAAAGAAAAAAAAAAGAAAATGATTAAAATACCTTATCATAGGCTAGGTTGCCAGTGTTTATTATATAGTTCTAATATTCTGATACCTAAAAATATCCCACTAAAAGTCAGATTTCACTCGACATATACTCTCACCTACGTTTTGCCTAATGCTAATAGAGGGAGTCCTCGACCTTCTGTCCTGATCTTGATTTTAAGCTGGTGCTTAAAGAAAAAGATCAGTTAGAATAAGTTAAAATTCTCGTTTCCATTACAATTATTCTATCACGTTTATATTCATTCAGTTAAGTAACATACGTGATGCGTGTTTTGGGCAATCATGTCTCGAAAGAAACATTACCGACTGGGCAGTAGTTAGCCATTGATCACTGCTGGAGACTGGTGGCCAGCCAAGGCTATAGATCCCAATCTGTCCTATTATCTAACCCATAACTGGAGGGAAGAGACGGATTAATACCGTCCCCACGGGTATTTGTGTGTAATTGAATGCAAGGAATTCAACTGGAATTCGAACTGGGCTCCCAGAATTTTCGTTTATATTACGACTCGTGTAACACCTAGTAAGCACAAGAACACATCGTGCTCAGTCTTAGTCATCGAATTTACCACATTGCTAAAAAAACAACTGACCAATAATTTCCCGCGTTTCATGCGAACCATGATGACTTCAATGAACTTATACAACGAGATTACGCATTTGGAAGAATTTCTCAAACCGCTGAAGGATGTTTTGTCGACCAAGAGGGACTTTCACATCACCAGCCAGCTATGCGATGCCTTATTGTTAGTAAGGCATTTCAACGCAGACGCCCCACGCCATATCGTGCTAGCCTCTTGATTCTTTAAATTGAGATCATCAATCCTGAACAGACCCCTCACTAACACCTGATATAATGCCTTACAGCACAACTCGTGGACGTCGGAGAGGGCAGACGTCGCTCGTATTATGAATCTTAGAGCTAACTGGAATTCACGATAGAAAAAGCAGTTGCCACAGAGTAAATGGTGAGTCTCCCTATCACATGATTAAACACTTCTCAAGAACAGGATTTTTCTATTGGGGTCTTCCTTCTAGAATTCATAATATCATCTGCTTGCGAACACATTCGGTCTATGAACGCGACGCGAAGTGTATATTGACGATTTCCAACGCTATACATAGCCAGACAACATTCAAAAGGGGGACACAACAGACCTTCCGACATACACTGGGAACCTTACCTACCCCCAAGAAAAAGAAGAAGAAGAAGACCATAACTAATTGCATTAGTATGGAATACGGGAGTGAAAGCACAGAGAGTTGGTAAAGAAGAATTGGGTAGATATGCAAAACACATACTTCCAACTTCCACTTGAAGGAAAGATTCCTCCAGAACCACAGACAAACTGCACCTTCAATCTTCTCTCGCATTTCTGACACATTAATTTCTAGCAAGAAATCGGTATAGAAACAGACGTCTAGTAACTTGACCAGCCCGTCCGCCCAGAAGAAAGGCTCAAAAAGAGAAACTTCCATCCATGTGCTCAACCGCAAGCTAAACAAACTGCTCGTCGTTGATCTTAGACCCTCTCACAGCCTTGTACACTGATCTGTTTGCCGACGGTTTTAATCTCAGTCCTGCTCCATAGAAGAACCGAAACGTCATCAGTAATAGACGGAGTAACTGGCCGAGATGAAACCACAAGGTAAGGAGATTCTGCGAAATAAAGACCCCAGTGCAAGAACATAAAGCAAGGGCGAAAGCGGACAACCTCTACGGATGGAGTGTGACAGCGCAAAAGGCACCGATCGTTCTCCATTCATTTCCATCAGCGCACCGGGAGATGCAGAAAAATATTAGATCCAAATGCGAAAGTATGGCCTGAAATAGGTGACCGAAAAAAAAACAACCGTCAGAAAAAGATTGTCAACTTTATGGAATGCCTTGGACTGATCTAAATTTATAAGCGCGGCTTTATTGCCGACTTTTTCGTTGATCAAGCATATCAAATGAAGGTTAGCCTGAATAGTTCTACCTTTCACAACATAAGTCTGCTCAGAGCCGATTAGACTAGACAGCACAGTCTGCAAGCGGCTAAGATCTTAGTTAAAATCTTCAACTTCCTAACTCCCTACTCGACTTCGTCAAATGCAGAAAAGGTAACTATCCCATACCCACCGTTCTTATTTATGTGTAGTAACTTGATAAGCGGCCCTGGTGAAGCGTTGAGTTATAAATCCCCAACTGCTTTATATAGTTGTAAATCAGTTACAAGGCAACAAGAACGGGCATCTGCCTCAAGCACAGTTCGTAAGGAAGACTATTTAATCCAAAAGTTTTGCCCAGATTAACCAGCTTCAGCACTTCCCAGACTTTAGAATCTTGAACTGTACTCTCGCACCCAGCCGCTTCAGCTGCCTCAATGCGGGGAAGGTCGGGTAAATGGGCATCAAAATTAGTGGACTCAGCTTGCTGTCCATTCTTAACTGATTTAGAAAATAGTCAGGAAAAGATTTGCATACGCCTGTTGGATGCATTTTCAAATTTCTCTGCGCGCAGTTCAGTGACCATATTCGTTACCCCAGGAGACATTTTTTGACCTAACCATAACTACAAGAGCTTGATCCTTCTTGATAAGCTAAGGCTACTTACTTATTATCACTGGATTTAATCACTCGGTCAACTATTGTTGTTTGTCCTGCTAGCCTAAGTAGACTGAGTCGATGGTTATAATCAGCAACAAATGACCTAACTTTAGATTTCAGTAAACGTCACCATTTATTCCCAACCTCAGCCCCCGTCAGTCCCCGCTGTAGTATTAGTAGCAACTGGTCCAGGAAATATGAGTTCAATTTCTAGTAGCAAGCCATTTAAAATTAGGCATATATAGGTTTACAGGAACCCAGACGAGCTTATGATGTGAAAGAACTATAGAACGAAAACTAGGACAAGATAAGGGCCTTATATCAACTGCCTTAGCTAGAACTCGGTTGGGTTAGCTAGAACTCACCAGTGAGTTCCATCTGCCTCGATTAGTCCAAGTTCACACTACCTCCAGAGAGTTCTTCTTACTATACTGACAGGTAGAATCTAACTTGTTCATAAAGTTCCGAAATGGTTTCATACCCGGGTTGTTTTCCCTATACGATGTATATATCGGGGTCAAGGATGACCGCTGAAACTACGAGATGAGATGTCGCCAGGACTGCTCGATCTGCCCCAAAAAACAGGCCGCTTTGTCTGGTCATTGGTCGCGACAAAAAAATAATAAGAAATAAGATCTAGCACGCAAAATCTATCCGAGATCTGCAAAAACAAGAGCACATGCTGCATTCAAAGACTTGCCGACTAGCTAGAAAACACCACTCGATCTTCCATCAAAGACTTACTGAATAGAGTACATACCTTGTAGATAGAATTTATTCATGTTCACGAGTTGAAAACCTGGCCTTTATGCAACAGATATTGATTTTTGTTGGTTGGTTGTTTTTATGGAAAATCAACCTCGGCGGGTCATTTATTGCCAACTAAACTTTATTTATTTATTGCTGGTAATACCTTTTTCTTTCAACAATTTATTGTTGCTTTTTATATAAGTTTTTGTGCTTAGTAATACATTTTTTCCAGTATCAAGATTCATTGGGATTTGTTTTTAAGGGCAGGGTCCCCAAGTCCTACCCTTCTTAATTAACCCATAACTGGAGGGAAGGGACGGATTAATACCTTTCCCAAGGGTACCAGTTCTTATGTGAATGCAGCGTATTCAACTGGAATTCGAATTCGGCTCACCGATTTCTCTTTCCGAGCCGATATCGACTGCACCACAACACCCATCTGTCACTATACACTTACAGCACCTGGTATTCCCAAGCTGTCACCCATCTAAATACTGACCAGGCTCAACGTTGCTTGACTTCGGTGAGCGAGCGAGAACCAGTGTATTCAATGTGATAGGCCGTATACCTCAGCGGACATTGAAGATCGCAAGCTAGACGCGAATTGCTAAACTTTGACCTCAGGCCTCCGCCATGCCAACCAGAGAGACATGATCAGTCCAGTTAGAATTAGGGATCTGCGTTACATATGGCTGGAACATCGACATCCTGCCTCATTGAGCTATGTCTCATCGCTCAGTTGATGGTGTAAAGAAGAGTCAGAAATTTGTTCCCTTTAGGGCTTTACAAAGTGGGGTGTTCACAAAAAACGGAAGCGTCCCTGAACAAAATTGATTTAACTTTCTAACATTGTCATTATAAAAAAATAACCAACGGCGTCAATGTAGAAAATAAATCATTTGCTTCTTGTAGCATCACTCAAATATTTGTTAGATCCCTGTCCAGACTCCTAATCCTATTGTCAAAACACGTATTGCTTTTAGAAAATTGTTAGGTTTTTTTATTGAAAGTTTAGCAGAATTTTTAAATCATTTAGTTTTCTTTGATTGTGTAATTGTTTTATCTACTTGCTCAAGTGTTACTCAGAATACGTTTTCTCCGGTATTGTCAGGTGGGGGGTTAATTTTATCTTCTTTTTGTGTGATGGACTGCGTTGTCTATTTTAATTTTCCAACTTCATTGACTTCATGGGTGTAGGTTAAGCGGGTAGATTGCGAGTGAATACAGGAGTGGTCGTTTTGTTGGTAGAGATTTGGTAGTGGGAACCCTTTTAAGGGTAGTCATTTTGGTTGAGGTGGTAGGTAATGATTTAGTCATGGCGCCGTTCGGCTTTTTTTAGTAATGGGGAGGAGGGTGCCGAAGAAAAAAGAGCCGTTTTTTCACAGATGATTTTGGCGCTCTTTCAGCCCCTAAATGTCTCTTTAGTTGCTCCAATCTTTCAAAGTCCTCGAAGCTGTACTTGTATCTGTGTCTTTGGATATTTTCCCTATATCTTGCCGGGACATCGCTCTTGGAAGTGGTAGAGGAGGTGGGCCGATGTGTGCTTTTTGGCGTGGTAGATTTTAGGGACAGAGGTATCGTAGTCTGGAGATTCTCTTTGGTCTTACGAACGACCTGTCATCTCCGCTTTTCCTTTTCCAAAAACGCATAAGCAGTGAGCAAAGTCTTTTCACTAAATTGGTTCGCGAAATGGACCCAACATTTTTTTTTTGTTTTTTTTTACAGCGGTTCTGGTCGCTGGCATGCCTATTACAGGCAAGATGGAAATAACATACACTATCAGAGAAAGGTTTTGGTCGGTGGGGGTCAGAATTCTAGAGGCCTTTATATCTGGGCAGGAAGAGGAGAGTTGACATGTCTCTCCACACTTCCAGAAAGTTAGTTAACGGCTACAAAACAGTTAAAAAATGAATCACGTAAAGTAAAAAATTACCAAAAAAATTTAAACAAACAAAATAAAGGGAAAGAAAACGTTACATTACATTACAATTACATTACATTACAAAATTAAAGTTGGCTTAAAGTTTCGGTGGAGATGAGTAAAAATGAACTTTACATCACAAAAAAGAAGTAAAAGGTAGAAAATTAAAACAAAAAGGGTTATGAAAAAAGAGAAGATACAGATAAAAATAAAATACAGTTTACGGACGAAGGCTGAAAAAATAAAAGAAACTAAAAATTAAAATACATTATACATAAAATTAATTCAATAAACAAGAGAAACTAGATGTTACACTAGCAACAAAAATAGAAAGTCGAGGAGGGTGAAAAAAGAAAATGAAAAAAATTTCACAAAAATTCAGTAAAAGCTGTAAAGATAAAAATAAGAGATAAATTTACATAAAATATAAACGTTCTTCAAACAAAATACGGGTTCCGATAAGTTCTCGACAAAACATGTGGTACGTGTGTCGAGACTTGAATCGTTTTAATGAATTTCGGGACTGACTCTACCGGCCATTCCTTGACTCACGTTGAGTTCCTTATTTAAGGCGTCATAACTAAATTACTTGTGTTATTGGGGTTTTCTTATTTACTCCAGAATATCACACTTTTAAATTTTTTTTCACTAATAAATATTTTAAATTATTTTAGTATTCCTGCTTCCTCTTTATGGAAAGTTCACCGTATACGTAACTTTGTATTTCTTTCGTTCTGGGAAAACCTTTGTTTTTTTTCTCTACGTTTCCTTTTGCTGGTAATTATACTTGTATATAAACTAATTTTAGGGGTGTTAGTACGTCAAAATATATTTTCAGTAAGTTTTTTTAAAAAGATTCCAATGCGTTTTATGTTCTCATTTTCCCCTTTTATCATGTACATCATTTTCCGGTTCGTGACCTTATTAAATCATTTTCCGGTTCGTGACCTTATTAAATCATTTTCCGGTTCGTGACCTTATTAAATCATTTTCCGGTTCGTGACCTTATTAAATCATTTTCCGGTTCGTGACCTTATTAAATCATTTTCCGGTTCGTGACCTTATTAAATCATTTCCGGTTCGTGACCTTATTAAATCATTTTCCGGTTCGTGACCTTATTAAATCATTTTCCGGTTCGTGACCTTATTAAATCATTTTCCGGTTCGTGACCTTATTAAATCATTTCCGGTTCGTGACCTTATTAAATCATTTTCCGGTTCGTGACCTTATTAAATCATTTTCCGGTTCGTGACCTTATTAAATCATTTTCCGGTTCGTGACCTTATTAAATCATTTCCGGTTCGTGACCTTATTAAATCATTTTCCGGTTCGTGACCTTATTAAATCATTTTCCGGTTCGTGACCTTATTAAATCATTTTCCGGTTCGTGACCTTATTACCGGGTTTCCCCACATTTCTTTTCTATTTTTATATACCCTGAAAAGCATTTTTACACCTATTTTGAAAAGAAATTGTATGTTTTTTTGTTATCCATTTTTATATCTTTTTTTATTTTACCTACTAACTAGTTGTCGAACACCAAATAATTTTTTCTTGCGAGCATCAATTCTGACGGTGGCGTATCAGTGTATTGGGAATCGCTGTTTTCCGGTAATATTAGTAGAATTTTTGTAGTGCACTTTTGCTTGCTTTTCTTTACTTGCTTTTTAAAAGCACACTTAAAATTATCTACAAACCTTTCCGCTTGTCCGTTTGATATTGGGTGATATAGGTGAGTAGTAATATGTTCAATCGAAAACAATTTACAAAACACTTTAAATTCTTAAGCAGTGAATGGCGTAATATTAACCCATTTTAACCCAGTGTCCTCATTTCAGAACAACATAAAAAACTGCAAAGAATAATGGGAATAAATCATTATATAAAATCATTATTATATATAGGTAGTAAGGATATATTGATTCAGTAATAAAATTACCTTCCAAATATTGCCCGTTTGGAAGAAAAATTCTTGTGATTTATAAATGAATTTAATGTTCTAAAACCTGAGAACACTGGGTTAAAAAGGGTTGACCGAGATTGTAACATCCGGAATGCCATATCATGGAAACAGTTCGTTTGAGTTTGAGTTTTGTTTAACCCTTTGTTGCATATTGGTTACATTTGTAACCAATATTCAACAACGGTTAGAGAAAGGTTACAATTGTAACCAATATTCAACAACGGTTAGAGAAATGTTACAGTTGTAACCAATATGCAACAAAGGTTAGAGAAAGGTTACAGTTGTAACCAATATGCAACAAAGGTTAGAGAAAGGTTACATTTGTAACCAATATGCAACAAAGGTTAGAGAAAGGTTACAATTTTAACCAATATGCAACAAAGGTTAGAGAAAGGTTACAATTGTAACCAAAATGCAACAAAGGTTAGAGAAACGTTACAGTTGTAACCAATATGCAACAAAGGTTAGAGAAAGGTTACAATTGTAACCAATATGCAACAAAGGTTAGAGAAAGGTTACAGTTGTAACCAATATGCCACAAATGTTAGAGAAAGTTTACAATTTTAACCAATATGCAACAAAGGTTAGAGAAAGGTTACAATTGTAACCAATATTCAACAACGGTTAGAGAAAGGTTACAATTGTAACCAATATGCAACAAAGGTTAGAGAAAGGTTACAATTTTAACCAATATTCAACAACGGTAAGAGATAGGTTACAATTGTAACCAATATTCAACAGCGGTTAGAGAAAGGTTACAATTGTAACCAATATGCAACAAAGGTTAGAGAAAGGTTACAATTTTAACCAATATTCAACAACGGTAAGAGATAGGTTACAATTGTAACCAATATTCAACAACGGTTAGAGATAGGTTACAATTGTAACCAATATTCAACAACGGTTAGAGAAAGGTTACAATTGTAACCAATATGCAACAAAGGTTAGAGAAAGGTTACAATTTTAACCAATATTCAACAACGGTTAGAGATAGGTTACAATTGTAACCAATATGCAACAAAGGTTAGAGAAAGGTTACAATTTTAACCAATATGCAACAAAGGTTAGAGAAAGGTTACAATTTTAACCAATATTCAACAACGGTTAGAGATAGGTTACAATTGTAACCAATATGCAACAAAGGTTAGAGAAAGGTTCCAATTTTAACCAATATTCAACAACGGTAAGAGATAGGTTACAATTGTAACCAATATGCAACAAAGGTTAGAGAAAGGTTACAATTTTAACCAATATTCAACAACGGTTAGAGAAAGGTTACATTTGTAACCAATATGCGACAAATGTTAGAGAAAGGTTACAATTTTAACCAATATGCAACAAAGGTTAGAGAAAGGTTACAGTTGTAACCAATATTCAACAGCGGTTAGAGAAAGGTTACAATTGTAACCAATATGCAACAAAGGTTAGAGAAAGGTTACAGTTGTAACCAATATGCCACAAATGTTAGAGAAAGTTTACAATTTTAACCAATATGCAACAAAGGTTAGAGAAAGGTTACAATTTTAACCAATATTCAACAGCGGTTAGAGAAAGGTTACAATTGTAACCAATATGCAACAAAGGTTAGAGAAAGGTTACAATTTTAACCAATATGCAACAAAGGTTAGAGAAAGGTTACATTTGTAACCAATATGCAACAAAATGTTAAGAAGTAAAAGTAAATTATAAAAATATTGCTGCAGTTTATTTTGACAAATTGTACACAAGAATTAATGATTTATCAACATAGCTTCTTTTTACAAGTTTCGTGTTAGGATCAAGTATAAAGCCTGGAGAATTTAGGGATTTTGATTTTGTTAATAAATAAAAATCACAATAGAATCTCACAAAAGAACCTCAGCCGGAAGGATATTTATCCTCTCTAAAGCAAAACTTAATGTTATATTTATTGGCTACAGGTTTTCTATTGAAGGTTTTAGCATCAAACATTACAATAATCGCTCAAATCAGAGATCACATTATTAGACATTAATATGATTATTTTTTTAAATTTCTTTAGGGTGAATACTGATGGTCACGTGTTCTGAACAGGATCAATTACAAGATAACATAGAATTAACAATTAATGCATACATCTTACTGTTAACTCATTCGGTTGTCCTCGTTTCTTTGAGTTTTGTTTAACGGCATATAAACGTCTGTGATTTATTTAATGCCAAAAAGGTGGGGGCTTAAGGTATTCTTTTTAATGTTCAATTATAGTAAGAAGTTTGATTTAGTCAGATTTTAATGAAAATCTTTTGCTGTTATTGTTTTTGATTTTAGAAAACTGCAAATATCTAGTTTTGTATTCAAAAATGTTTTGCTGAGAATAATATTTTTCCTTCAAAAATGTGTCATGGTAACAATTTTTTTTCTTCAAAAATGTATTATTGGTAATATTTTTCCTTCAAAAATGTGTCATGGTAACAATTTTTTTCTTCAAAAATGTATTATTGGTAATATTTTTCCTTCAAAAATGTGTCATGGTAACAATTTTTTTCTTCAAAAATGTATTATTGGTAATATTTTTCCTTCAAAAATGTGTCATGGTAACAATTTTTTTCTTCAAAAATGTATTATTGGTAATATTTTTCCTTCAAAAATGTGTCATGGTAACAATTTTTTTCTTCAAAAATGTATTATTGGTAATATTTTTCCTTCAAAAATGTGTCATGGTAACAATTTTTTTCTTCAAAAATGTATATATTGGTATTATTTTTCCTTCAAAGATATATATTGTTTTATAAAAGTCTATTTGTATGTACATATTTCTATAAAAGTGTATTTTTATATATTCATAGTGTTTTCACCCCATTTTGTCTGAGGCTTTGCTGCCGGATGCAGTTTACCGTCATGCGCACGACCGCAAACGGTTCGTATGAATAATTCACTGCCACTGTCGATTTTTTTAATTTACAAATTTCAGGCCATTTAGTTTAAGCTGTCCTCTGCCAACAGATAATGTGATCAGTTTTTGAACGTGCGAAATCTATGTGCAGTCTTGGCCACGGATTATCTGTTTTTGGCCATGGTTGTTATTTCATGGGAGGTGATTTTTTTGCCAGTGCAGAGTCATTGCAGGCATTTCCTAATTTTTCAATGTCTTCATTCATTTTAGGCCAGTATTCATAAGAGATTTCCTCCTTGAAATCCCCGGATGTCTACTATGAAATCCACTTAATATCCAATTTTGTAATATAATAGGTATTGCTACACTTAGTGCAAACATCCGTACACCGTCTCATAGCGAGTAAACGTTCAAGACTGGATTGCGTTCTAGCTATCGTCTATCTTTCTTAGTTATTTTAGTCGTTTTCTTTTTTATTTTCGAAATAAACATGTTTCGTTCTGTTTTTACTTTTATTTCTTCTAGGCTAACTGGTAGTTTCGTACGACGAAGCATAATATATTTTTACGTTTTATTTTACTTGTTAATGATGTAATAACAGTGTTCTCAAACGGTTCAGTATTTTCTGGTATCAATCTTGATAAACCATCAGCATGTCCTAATTTTTGGAGACGATTGGTATTCTATCTTGAAACCTTAATAAGATGGTACATTAAAGTTGTAATTTATTTGCTGTGTGCGTAGAAATTCATTTTTTCGAACCATAAATTGATAATAGAGGACAGTGGTCTGTAAAGGAAACCCCTTTCCGTGTATAAATATGTGAAGTTTTCGCAGTAAATTTTACTAACGTTTCTTTTTCGATCAGGTTGTAGTTTTTTAAGCAATGTTTTCAGTGGGACTCTCAAATTTTGCATATTAGATTTGATAATAGTTTGCTAGTCCTTGAAATGCTGAAACCTAGTAATGTTTGTTGGAGTAGGCATATTCTTATTTGCATTTGGCCTCGACAAATCTGGTTGACGATCATTTCTGTCAAGGATTTGTCTTAGTTTTATGATTTTTGGCAAAAGCAATTTGCACTTTTCCTCCCTGAGTTTGAATCTATATTTTCTTATTTTTTCAATAAGTCTTTTTACATGTCCGATATTTTGTTTCTGTGATACGCCATTCATTAAAATATCACCCAGACAAGCAAATGCGAAATCACTCTCTGCGAGCAGAGTATTCATAGCTTGTATAGATCACGACATTTTTATTATAAAAAAAATGGTTGAATTTATACAAATTTTGTGTTGATTTATAGTTTTTCAACTCTGAACATTCCTCTTCAACCTATATTTGCAAATACGCCTCTAAACATTCTTTGCGCCTTTTAAATTCGCAAAACTTTTCTCTGGACTTGGTAGTTGGCAGATATGAGATTCTAAACATTTGTTTAATCTTGTCGAAAAATCAGCACAAACACTAACATATTTTCTTTTCAAGTGCGTCTAATTCGACGTTGATGTGATCCAATGCTGCGAATGTTTCATTAAGTTTTGGTTTAAAAATTTGCGTCAACCCTTTTTACGCTTGGAATTTCTCTTTTATTCTGGAACACCGACACAACTCATGAGACTGAACAACCGAAAAACATTTTTGCAATTCTTATTTTGAAATTTGACATGATTTTTTTAAAACTCTTCCTTGTCTACTTGTATTTTTCCAATAAATATTTATAGGTAGACCACACAACTCAAATAATTCCATCCGGCCAGTAGCGAATAAGTTAGTAATACTTATTTACAAACTATTTCACTAATGAAAAATACTTTCTCACTCGAACGCTAACAGAGATTTTCAAAGTTTTTAAATGTAAGTTTTCAATTTGTTTTCCATATAACTTCGTTGGTTATTGAGATATCACTATAAATGTCTAGTTGCATTTTATATTCACATTATTAATTTTCGGATACACAACTTTTCTTTTCTCACATTTTCCTTTTGCTTGTATGTATGCACATTCGTCTTCCTCAACTTCATCCATATTGCTTCCTAGATTTAGGATTATCTAATATTCATCCGATATCTCTTGTATTGCTATTTTTTTTTATTCTATTCAATTTTCGTTAGAATTCTAGAACGTATTACTGTGTCGTATTTTTTCACCGTTCAATCTTGAATGAAAATTAGCTCTCTATACATATCTGGAATCAGTTCGTTTAATATGAATCTTTCACACTCCTTGTTACCGATCCTGGCAGACATGACAAATTCTTCGTCTTCTTTTTTTTTGTTACTCTCAACGAATATTGAATATGGAACTTTTCTTGCTAAAATGTCAGAATATAGAATGTGTCTTCAAAGCAAATTTCCTTGTTTCTTTGGTAGTACAAACTACAGTATTTTTTTATGTTCTACTGGTATAAAATTATTAACAACAGCCTTGTTTATTCCCGTCTTCCCAGTCGCTGCATACTTCTCTGAAAATTTCTTCGTATCTTCTAAAAAAGCAGAAAAGGTCATTACATCATCTGAGTTGTATGTGAATTATTTATTTAATTTGCCACCGAATCGGGAGTGAAACAACTTGGCAAATTTTCTGTTTTTTCCATATTATTTTTATTTAAATGTTGTTGTTTTTGGAGTTCCAACAACTGTTGTTGATTTTGATGTTTTATTTTTACCCTTTGGACTAATAAATTTGCATATCTAAAGAATAGGTTTTTCTTTCCTTTTTATACACACAAAAGAAAAAAAATTACACCCACGTGGTTCTAACTTCTCGTTGTTACTGTTATCATGTGCACCGAAGGAAAAAAGTACTTTTCTTATTTCAGATGAGAAACTGACCTCGTTGTCACTAATATAACTCTCAGCGGTTATACTGTTATGTCTCGCTTAGGCTACCCACCGCGACGTTATTAGAAATTATCCCCGACTGACTCGAACGATCTTCTCTTTATGATTTTGAAGGCATCTTGCATAATTTACTTGTGTTAACGGGGTTGGGGGGTATTTACTCCACACACACAGACGCAAAAGATGAAAAAGGTGTATGGATAGAAGAGGAAGATGAAAATAAATAAGAGAACGGAAAAAAGAAATTATGAAACAAGAGAGCCGTAAATAACTAAGAGATAAAATTCGAGAGAGCTAGATAGATGGAAAGGGGAGGGAGAAGAGTTGGTTTTCTAAGCGTTACTTAGGTGTGGCACAAGGTCGAAAGTATGGGCTATCCAGTGAGGATCGAGCTCACTACTTAGCTGTAATTATTCTAGCGAGACGAGCTTTCTAACCATAAAACTAAGTCGAGATGTGCATTTGATTTTCTAAACATCGCTTAGATATGGCATATAGTTGAAAGTATGGGGCACCTAAAAAAGGATCGAACTCACTAGTTAATTGTAATAGGTCCTAGCATAGCAAGCCATTACATCACGTCAAGGTGACCAAGGAGGGAGAAGAGTTAAAAGTATGTAAAAAAAAGCCAGGAAAATATATAAACTAACAGATTTTAATCTCACGCTTCTCGCCTGTGGAACTCCCTTCCACAACTCTGCTTTCCCGACAGTTACAATCTCCAGGTGTTTAAATGTAGGGTCAATAGACACCTCCTATCACACTAACTCCCAACTATTCTCAGAACACTCTCATCTACCCAACCCTCTTTCTCAGTATCCTTACCCGCCTATCACCCACCCTCTGACATTTCCTATATTTAATCAGCCTTTCTCCACTCTACGTAGCCCCCTGCGCAGTAGTGGCAGTGACATGCCTTGCTCGGGGTGAAACGCTTATAAAAAAAAAAAAAAAAAGAAGGAGAGAGAAGTGAGTGAAAGAAGAGGAAAGGAAAAAGAAAGATGTCACGTCCCGGAAAATTTATTTTGAAATAATCTATCACTTGTCTTTATGTTTGCTGAGAAGATCATAATTCCGATAGTAAAGAATGAATTTGTAGCAGCCACAGATCTATTTCCTTTCGCGAATCAATGCCCCCGACGGGAGATTCGGTCACTCACTAACCAATCAACTGGCAGAGCGCATTAATTCCTTCTTCCTCTCTAGAACTATTTTCCTCGTCCATTTTGGTAGAACGGACAAAAGGCAGAGAGCCATGAGCCAGCGGGAGAAACAGACGTCTCTCTCACATCGCTGCCACTGATTCCCCTTGGAACACTTTCGCTGAAGAAGACGCTGCCGCTAGCTTCGCACACTCTTCCTACAAACCAAGTACCAGCCTACCGACCAGCGAACCAAACAGACACTTATACACTATCCCTCTTGTACGCCTACTAAGAGAATAAACCATTCTTTGTTGTTGTTTTAAAAAGGAAGTTTCGTAATTCATTTGTGTTGCCTAAAAATATAGTGTTGGAGAAATTAATCATTTCCCTTAACCCTATAAATTCCTTCAATCTGATTATATTAAATGATTTATCTGCCTTATTTAAAATAACCCCAATTTACTTTCTGTAAGAATTCTTCAGCACAGGTTTAGGAATAAATTCAAGTAAACTTCTCTCCAGTTAGAAAGTAAATTTACATAAAATCTTGCGAACAGTAAGCAGTTTTTATATTTTTTTTACTGAAAACTTCATTGAAAGAAACCGAATAGTTTATATACTTACACTACCGGCCATAATTATTACCCCCCCCCCCAGGTTTAAAAAACTAATATATTTAATACTATTTTTAGTATTTCTTGCCAAGTGGATAAGTCTAAATGAAAATAGAATGGCTCTTTTTTTAATACTGCATTAAATGAACTGTTCTGGTGACCAGTTTTTGTTCTCTCTTCCCTATGCTAGTCTCTTCTTCTTATTGGCTGGCCGAAGCAAAGACTTCCTGGTTGCCTTGTAAAAGTTTGCAAAGTAATGATAAAAAAGAACCATCCTATTTTCATTTAGAATTACCTACTTGACAATAAATACTAAAAACAGTATGAAATACACCATTAAAAAAAACTGGTATGGCCTAATAATTATGGCCGGTAGTGTATAAAATTATTCTTTCTCACTCATTTCATCTCAGGAATGCAATGAAGGCAACATCCTTATATTTATGGTATTATGCAATTAGTATTAAGACTGCAAGTTTTTTACATATTAGTGATTGTAAATAGGCCTTTTTCCTTAGTTAAGAAATTTTAAACCATATTTTTTAAATTTTTTTATCATAATTTTACCTAAGCAATGCAAGACCGCCACTTTTGCGCTGGGAGTTACAGAGTGAGAAAAAGAGTAACAAGGTACAGGGGATGTCGAAGAAAGGATAACAGATGGATATTAATCAATAAGATAGACGATGGCAATTTATTTGTATTTAAACTCTTGAAGAGTATAGCTATGAAGCAAGCAAACGGAAGAGAGTTCCGCAAACGGGAAGTGTGAGAAAAGAAACTGTTAAAGTAGAAGAAAAAGTTAAATTTAACTATTTCGCCGGTAAATATGTGACCGCGATGTCGATCTCGTATCAAGCGCAAATACATGTGGTCGATGAACCGGAGAAAGAAAGCTCATCAGAGCAGTTGCCATATCAATAAAGCATTCTAAACTAAAGACTTTATTAAATGTTTTATTTTAATTTAAACAAAATACATAATTAAATTACCGTGCGAAATATCGTGTGTAAGATTCTTTTTTTGAAATTCTACAAAAACAATATCTCGAGTAGATCTTGTAAGATTCTATCATTATATGGTTTATTGCTATTAAGGAACAAGAGTGAATTCCCAAACGAAATAAAAGACGGGCAGCGTTTGACCGTCGTCAGAGAATTAAGATGACAGAGCAATTATAGGTCCCTCGACAAACATCAAGGGATCGTTGTTATTATTAACACTATCTTTCCCGCTCAACTCTCACTTCATTCCTTTTCACCATTCACACTGAGCGATACCTTCAAAGACAATCCTATTCAACAATAAACGCTCATACATATATATATATAACATATTACATTGCATTTGACTAGATGGTTTTGTTGTCATTTCGCGCTATCCCGCGGTGTGACGTCATAAAACCGCATCGCAAATTTAAGAACTGCGTTTATTATTTTTGGGAAGTATTGCCGTTGCCTAGCGGAGTTTTATGTCAACACAAAATAAAATCGTCGGTGATGGTGGATTTTATAATATTTCAGTTTAAACTACCTCTCTGAAGATGGCTCATGTGAGCCGAAAGCTTAGAAGAAAACCAACAAATAATTATCCAAATGTTGGAGAATTTTTGTCTTTATTTTCAACTGAAATTAAAGCAAAAATACGACGTTTAGAACGGCTCATGATTAAACATAATAGACATTCATTGTCTCTTATATTTAATAGCATATGTCTAGAAAATTACTTGCTGCCTCGATATACTAAATATATATATATATACATAGGTTCCTGCCTACGAACATATAAGCCCACTCTTGCAAGGACGACTACTAACATATCACCGAACTCTTGATACATTTAAACTCTTAATACTATTTCTCTTGGAACGTTTAACTTCTACCAATTCATTTTATTCTTTTCTATCAATAAATTTCTATTTAAACATGCAAAAGGTATACTTTTATTCTTTCACACATTCCAATCTCTAACCTTCTGAAGATAACGAGTAAACCTCTAATTTGTAGGACGTTCGGTTAGGTATGACACAAGGCCGATTTAAAAGACATTAATCGTCTCCCTACTTCTTCAATCGCACATTTTACGATTTCATCGAATCATATATCAATAAAGCATTCTAAACTAAAGACTTTATTAAATGTTTTATTTCAATTTAAGCAAAATACATAATTATTTTAACGTGCGAAATAGTGTGTGTAAGAACCTTTTTTTGAAATTCTACAAAAATCTCGAGTAGATCTGTGCAAGATTCTACTAAAACAGGATTCTATCGTTACATGGTTTATTGCTATTAAGGAACAAGACTATTTTTTGATTGAAACGTGTTTATAAAGCCACAAAAAAATAATACATAAAACCAAACATTAAACATTATTAATATATACTTGCTACGTGTTTTGTGTAATCACATCCGGTAGTGAATTCACAAACTTGTAGAAAAGATAACACATTCAAAATATTTAGAGCAGAAAACACAGCAGGAATCTCATATGCCTGTTTTGAACTGGCAAACAGGAATGAATATTTGATATTTAATTTAGGCTTCAGAAAGTAGGTAACATTGACAATGGATGCAAAACAAACATGTTAAGAGGAAACTTTCAGAAACCCCTGTAAAAATGCTGGTACCGGCATTTAAATTCAGGAAACTACAGGCAACTTTGTAATGGAAAAGATATAGAGATGTCAACCGCTTAATTCAAATGAAGGAAAGATGAAACTAACTGAGAATCATCTGGGAAATTTTATAAATGCTGTGAAATTTTAAATAAATATCAAAACAGCAAGCTATTTAGAAATTTAAATCGGAATTTAGATTCAAGGCTTTGGTCCCCGACTCTTATAGCTGTGTCGATTCGGTCGATTCGGTCGTACGTGCGGAGACACCGCTTTCAGCTTTTTTTCTGCAAAGGTGTTGGATTGAAGTGAAACGCAATTTAGTCGCCTACAATAGAAAATTCAAACCCTAAGTTCATATTCTTCATCTATGTGCCCTGTCCTTTCAGGACGTAAGCGGTCATGGCTTTGCACGTCTCCCTATGCCTGGTGGTTCTTAGCACACCTTCTCATTTTACACCATACAACCCTCGTTCCATCATCCACCTGATTAGGTCATTCAAATATGTTATCTGTTCCTGTCTCCTGTCTCTTTTTTCCTCTATCTAGCGTGTTAGTATCAGGTTCTCCAAGCCCTCCTTCCTCATTGCATGTCCCAGGAACTTTAGCTGTCTCTTCATGATGCTCACTATTAATTTCCTTTTCGTTTCCATCATTTCTAAGACCTCATCATTGCTCACATGCTCGATCCATAATATTCGCAGCACCCTTCTGTAGAACCACATTTCAGTTGTTTCAAGTTTTTTCTTCATTTTGATGATATTGTCCAGCATTCACTGCTATATTGAAGAACTGACAATACATAGCAATCCAGTACTCTCTTCTTTGTTTTTAGCGAAATTTTCCTGTTTCTTAATACTTTACTCAATTTCTGGAATGCTTCCTTCACCATGCCAATTCGCCTTCGGATCTCTGTGTCACACTTTCCGTTTTCTGTTATAACACTTCCCAGAAATTTAAATTTTTGTACCTACTTGATTCTAGTATCCCCGACCTGTATTGGGCATATTGGGCTGCTCTTTCTTTTACCGATAATGAAAGAAAGAAAAGTATCATTCATATCAATTTTACAGGAACAGAAAACAAGAAAAATGGAACAAACTTTAATTTCAGCGAATACAGGAAGAAACTTTCAACAAAGACTAAGGTTAGTAGTAGAATGCACAAATTAAATAAGAAGGAATAGAAAGTGATTCCTCAGTGTCTCACAGTTAGGCAAGTAGAAAGAAAGATATCAGAAAACAGAAAGAGCAGAACAATTATGAATTTGTATTGGCTGGGGCCCAAATTGTAAGAAAGAAAAGACACTAAAAGTAAAAGATGCCGTATATAGAGTAAATACAAAGAAATGAACAGAAAATCAAAAAGGTAGAAAAAAGTAAGCATTAATAGAAAAACAAAAGAAACGTACTGTAAGAAAAAAAAAGGAAATTAACCTACTGGGTCAACATAACCCACTATAACCACCAGAAACATAAGGTTTTACGTACGAAACCAAGTCAAGCCAAGCCAAGGCAAGACAAGCCAATACAGTTCAAGCCAAGCCAAAAGCAAAACAAGGCAATACAATTCAAGTTAAGCCAAGGTAAAGTAAGCCAATACAGTTTAAGCTAAGCCAAGCCAAAGCAAGACAAGTCAATACAATTCGAGCTAAGCCAATCAAAGCAAGTCAAGCTAATACAATTCAAACTTAGCCAGGCCATAGAAAGACAAGTTAATACAATTCAAGTGAATCCAATCCAAAGCAAGACAAGGCAATGCAATTCAAGTCAAGCCTAGCCAAAATCAGACAAGCCAATACAAGCCAAACCAAGCCAAACCAAGCCAAAGCAAAACAAGCCAATGCAATTCAAGCTCAGCCAACCAAAGCAAGAAAAGCTAATACAATTCAAGTACAGCCAAAGCATAGCAAGACAAGTCAATACAATTCAAGCAAAGCCAAGCCAAAGCAAGACAAGTCTATACAATTCAAGCCAAGCCCAACCAAAGCTAGACAAGCCAATACAATTCAAGCTAAGACAAGCCAAAGCAAGACAAGCCAATACAGTTCAAGACTAGCCAAAGCAAGACAAACCAATAAAATTCAAGCTAAACCAACCAAAGTAAGACAAGCTAACAGAATTCAAGCAAATCCATTTCAAAGCAAGAAAAGCCAATGCAGTTCAAGATTAGCCAACTTAAAGCAAAACAAGCCAATACAATTCGAACTAAACCAACCAATGAAAGACAAGCTAATATAATTCAAGAGAAACCAATTCAAAGCTAGACAAGCCAATATGATTCAAACCAAACCAAAGCTAGATAAGCCAATAAAATTTAAGCCACGCCAAACCATGCAAATTAGGACAAGCTAATCTAAACCAAGCCAATTTCCTCTATTATGTTTTCAGAATGGCTTTCAAGCTTCGTACTAGTAAAATGTATAAAAATTGTTGAAATTCCTACTTAATCTTATGGAAAACGGTTTCAGAAAAAAGCAGAGGTTTTAAAACGAAATAGTTATGTAAAACATTCAGTAGGTAGTTATGTTGTCTCTGCATGTATTTTTCCATATTATACAGCTTGGAAATACACATCAAAACATTTTAAATGCGTATACAAACAACCAAGGAAAAGAATCTTCGACAATCATCACCATGAACATAAACAAACTGAGTAGATGTTACTTCTTTAGAAAGCGTCAGCACTTTTTCAGACATAATTAAAAAGAAATAATACAATAAAAGTTTGATTCATATACGTTATCGTGTAGTGAACAAAACAATTTCTTGGTTTAAATCTTCAAATGCTAAGCACAGATTCATTGATTTTGGGATAAATAAACAAATATTCTCCAATTTACCAATTTTGCTAAGCACTCAAAAAACTCGTGAAATTTTGCACCTCGATGCGAAATGTGTGTCGTCTAATGGAAAAGCCAGAATCACATCCGGGAGCGAATTCCCAAACGAAATAAAAGACGGGCAGCGTTTGACCGTCGTCAGAGAATTAAGATGACAGAGCAATTATAGGTCCCTCGACAAACATCAAGGGATCGTTGTTATTATTAACACTATCTTTCCCGCTCAACTCTCGCTTCCTTCCTTTTCACCATTCACACTGAGCGATAACTTCAAAGACAATCCTATTCAACAATAAACGCTCATACATATATACATACATAGGTTCCTGTCTACGAACACATAAGCTCAATCTTGCAAGGACGACTACTAACATATCACCGAACTCTTGATACATTTAAACTCTTAATACTATATCTCTTGGAACGTTTAGCCTCTACCAATGCATGTGATTCTTTTCTATCAATAAATTTCTATTTAGACATGCAAAAGGTACACTTTTATTCTTTCACACATTCCAATCTCTAACCTTCTGAAGATAACGAATAAACTTCTAATTAGTAGGACGTTCGGTTATGTATGACATAAGGCCGATGTAAAAGACATTAATCATATCCCTACTTCTTCAAACGCACATTATACGATTTCATCGAATCATATATCAATAAAGCATTCTAAACTAAAGACTTTATTAAATATTTTATTTCATTTTAAGCAAAATACATAATTATTTTAACGTGCGAAATATCGTGTGTAAAATCCTTTTTTTGAAATTCTACAAAACAATATCTTGAGTAGATCTGTGAAAGATTCTACTAAAACAGGATTCTATCGTTACATGGTTTATTGCTATTAAGGAACAAGACTAGTTTTTGATTGAAACGTGTTTATACAGCCACAAAAATAATACATAAAACCAAACAGTAAACATTATTGATATATACTTGCTGCGTGTTTTGTCTAATAAAAATTTAGTTTGTTGATTGCAAATACTTTGCAAAATATAATCTATTAATGCCACGGTTCCTGGGAATGTAAAATAAAATTTTACCGCACTCTAGTGCAAGATTGATCGAGCGCTTCTCTCTCTTTCTCTCTCTCTCTCTCTCTCTCTCACACACACACACACACACACACACACACACACACACACACACACACACACATATATATATATATATATATATATATATATAAATGTGTATGGGTTTCTAGGTTTAGTGTTTGGAGAAAATTAAGTAATGGGTTTTATTGTTTTTACGAAACTTTAGCCATGAAATACCTCTGTAATCCCAACACCAGATTTTTCTTGTTTTTTTCTGTTTGAAAGAAAATAAATTGTTGTCATTCATGATCTATGTTTGTTTCGATCGATGTATCGATCCATCAATCAAGCTGTCCTTTTTTAGTGCAGCACTATTACATAAAGAATTTACTGGAAAGGTGTTTGGCTGCATCGCTGCACATAAAATTCGAATTGAATAGCTATGCACATTCATAACGAACCATTCCGATATACAAACAGGAAGATTTTAGAAGAATTCAGTCATATGGTTATGTTCGAATGAAATTTCCAGTTAACCGCTAAATTCGTTGAGGTTATCTTTCCAAAAAATAGATTCACATTTGGATTGCACACGGAAAGGTTTTAGTTGCTCGTGCGCGAAAACCATCATTGAATTTATACAACAAACAACATTGTAATGTCAATAAATAAGAATAAATTATTTAATAAAATCTTTTTGCTCTAATTGCCATATAGATTTTCGAACTATGAACTTTGTTGAATTCAAGTTAATAACCGTAATACAAATTCCATTTAAAAGTTGCCATTTCTAATTCCAATGAGCCATTGCCTTATATATTCCAACTTTCATTTCTGCTAACTCTTATTCAGTATTTGAAGCCCTTACATGGGATCCAAAATGATAATATATTTACAACCCTTGCACAATTCAAATAGAGACAGCCTTTAAAAGCTTTAAATAAAATAAAAAAAGCTTTAAAAGCTTTAAAAAAAAAGCTTTAAAAAGCTTTAAAAAAAGCTTTAAAAAGCTTTAAAAGCTTTAAAAAGCTTTAAAAAGCTTTAAAAGCTTTAAATAAAAACATGTATTATTTCTATGTGCTCATTCCATTTCATGAAGTTTACTCATTTGAACTGATGCTAAATCAACGACTGTCTTTATAAGTAGTATTAAAAGACATTCTCAAAACTTGGAGAATAACTGACGCGAGGGAATAGGTTGAAATTTGAACATAAAAATGAAATAAAAGACTAAGAACGGTCATTATTACGAACTGATATGTTTCAAAAACATTTTCCTTACTCAACAGCAAAAACTCTCTGTTTTATTAGTTTAAAAATTCACGTTTGGGACAAGAGAGAGAATGTTTACTGATTATCATCAATTAATAAATCAAAAGGTGGATCTGTAACGTGGTTGATACTGACTTGGCAGACCGGCTGCAGCCGCTCTCTCACCGGTGTGGTGGCTTCCCTGTGCCTCTTCTACAAGTACTTTCATGGCTACTGCTCCGATGAGCTTAGATCACTGGTGCCGCCTAAGCACGAATTTACAGGAGATACTAGATTAGCAACTAGGTCCCACCCTTTCACAGTTAAACAAATAAGATGTAACCGTAAATTCTACTCCAACAGCTTCTTTTCTCGCGCTTCCCGCCTGTGGAACTCCCTTCCACAAGTCTGCTTTCCCGACAGTTACAATCTCCAGGTGTTTAAATGTAGGGTCAATAGACACCTCCTATCACACTAACTCCCAACTATTCTCACAACACTCTCATCTACCCAACCCTCATTCTCGGTATCCTTACCCGCCTATCACCCACCCTCTGACATTTCCTATATTTAATCATCCTTTCTCCACTCTACGTAGCCCCCTGCGCAGTAGTGGCAGTGACCTGCCTTGCTCGGGGTGAAACGCTTATAAAAAAAAATATTTTCTTAACTAGTTACGCGTTATTTAACAAATAGCAGTAAAAAAAATGTCCTCTTTTTGTAAAACGGCAGATATGATTATCTACTCTTGAAAATCCGTATTAATTTAGAGTCAATTTGAAAAGAAGTCTTTTTAATTTTTTAATAAAATGATGTATCAGCTAAAATAAATCTCGTTCAAATTTCTTTTCAAGTCAAGAAAGTTCACGGAAAATAAACAAAAACGGCAAAACATTGCAGATTCTAGAAATTTGCTAACATAAAAAAATTGCTTTATAATGCGAAATTTGTTTCCGATACAGGATAGAGTTTTATCTGAAGTGATGTGCGCACTTTTGACTTCATACCCTTTAAAATAACAATGAGTTGCATAATTATCATAGTGTAATTGAAATTGCTTCTCTTCACTTTTTGTCTACAAGAAATTCTAATTCCTTTTTTAATAAATAGCTGTTTTTGTTTAAATCTTTTCAGTTACAAGACCATAGAATTTTCCGCCATTTTTTGACCACTGCTTTTCTCTTAAAATTTATATAATCGTTTTTATTGTTGTTTACTGAACTTGAATATCTGTAGTGTATAGTTAGATTCTGTTTAGAACTTTACCTTGTTCTTCTACTGAATTGGTCTTAGCTTACTGAACAACTCATTTTCAAAACTTACGCTGTCGATTGGACTAAAAGTGAAGGAATGTATAAAGAATTAGAAAAATGTGAATAATTGTTTCATGAAAAGGGAAGATATAAGAGATCTGAAGAGAACTAAAAAGAATTAATGGAATGGACTGGAAATAAATAATAGAAAATGGGAAAATTATAGAAAACGAGAAAAAATAAGAAAAAAAAACAAGAAGAAAGAAACGGAAGAAACTGATTGAAAGAAATGAGACAAAAAGTTAAGAAAGCAACGAGTAGAAAAAAAGAGGAAAAGTTGAAAAAAGAAACATGTGGGAAAAACAATAAAAAAGTAAGAAGGGGATGCGATACAAAAGGAGAAATTGAAAGAAAAATTATAGGAAAAACTAAGAATAAAAAGAGAAGAAAACGCAAGAAAGAAAAGGGGGATAATTCCAATAAAGAAATGGAAGATGATGAGAATATGGGAAAATGCAGAACAAACACTTGGTAAGAATGAGGAAAACTGAGAAAAAACAGGATAGAAATGAAAGCAAAAAAATAAAAATGGAAAAGAAAAAGTGATAAAAATCAATTGAAAAAAGAGAAAGCCGACAAAAAATAAAAATAAAAAATAAAAAATAAAAACTGAAAATAGTGCGTGGAAATCCCACGAACTAACTAGAGAAAAAAGTGACTAATAAAGGGGGGGAAAGGCGAGGAATAAATGTGGGAAAAGGCAAGCAATGACCGGCAAGAAAAATCGAGGAAGAAACGGTATTGAGGCAAAATAAAAAAAGCAATAGTCAGTATGAAAATACGTATAAAATTGAGAACATCAGGAATAGAGGAGAAAGAGAATAAAAGATGTCACATTAGAGGAGAAAAAATGACACGCTAGAGAAGAAAAATGACACATTAGAGGAGAAAAAAATGACACACCAGAGGAGAAAAAATGACACGCTAGAGAAGAAAAATGACACATTAGAGGAGAAAAAAATGACACACCAGAGAAGAAAAAATGACATACTAGAGAAGAAAAATGACATACTAGAGAAGAAAAATGACACATTAGAAGAGAAAAAAATGACACACCAGAGAAGAAAAAATGACATACTAGAGAAGAAAAAATGACACATTAGAAAAGAAAAGATGACACACTGGATAAAAAAGTTGACACATTAGAGGAGAAAAAAATGATACCCTAGAAGAGAAAAATGACACCCTAGAAGAGAAGAAATGACTCAATAGTAGAGAAAAGATTACACACTGGATGAGAAAAAATGATACCCAAGAGGAGAAAAGAGGGTTATAAAACTGCAGGAAAACAAACGAATTGACATAAGTTGAGAAAGAAATATGATGAAAAGATTTTGGAACGTGAGAGAATTGAAAGAAACCATATGACTAACAATAAAAGAGACATGGAAAAGTGTGAATCTCTGTTAGATTAATTAAATAGGAAAAGGATGAATCAGTTTCCAACTTTATTGAGAAATAAACCATATAAACAAAAAAGAAATGATTCTCTTATCAATGTAAATGAGAGTGACGTCATTTTTTTCAGCAAATAGTCGATCTGGGAAATAAAACTATGCTCAAGCGTTTCGTTTTAGTAAAGAAGGAATCGTGTAGCATAATGGCAGTTTAATTTGGAGGTTTGTGGCTCATTCATTAATCAATAATCGAGACAGTGCAGTATGTGAAAGGAAGAAAACCGCCCCAGGGAAAAGAACACAATAACGTTTAAAGAAATAAAGTTAATTTTCTAATCGTGAATTTCTTCGCAGTAAATTTTTGTTGCAACTTGAACGGAAACAGGTATTCTGACTTCATAAAGATTTTTGCTCAAGGTACATTCAAGGCAAACAGGAAATATGTTTGTTCTCTCACATTGTTAGATTTAATTCGCTTATATAAAACACCAACATCTTGTCTTTCCATTTTTTTAACCAACTGATTGACAGAAAATCAAAACGTTCAATTCTGTGAATTTCTTTTGAAGAGATTTTTTTATTTCAAGTTGGACAGATTTCAAATCCCTTTTTCATCTCTTTATTTGGCAGTATCCTTTGTTTGGCGACAACACTTTAAGATTATTTATCATAGTTACAAAAAAATTATAGAAGCTATTTTTTAAGAAAAATCTTCTTCTTCTTCTTCTTCTTCTTCTTCTTCTTCTTCTTCTTCTTCTTCTTCTTCTATGTGCCTTGTCCTTTCGACGTCTCTCTATCCAGGGTTGCTCTTAGCACGCTTTCTCCTGTTATACCACGCAAGCCCCATTCTGTCATCCACCTGCTCAGGCCTTTTAAATATGTTATCCGCTGCTTTCTCCTGTCTCTCTTTCCCTTTATCTGACCTGTTAGTATCAGGTTCTCCAAGCCATCCTTCCTCATCGCATGTCCCAGAAACATTAGCTGTCTCTTCTTGATGCTCAGTATTAATTTCCGTTTGTTTCCATCCTTTCCAAAACCTCATCATTGCTCACATTCTCGATCCATGATGTCCGCAGCATTCTTCTGTAGAGCTACATTTCAGTTGCTTCAAGTTTTTCCATCATATTTGATGATATTGTCCAGAATTTACTGCCATATTGTGAGAACTGAAAACACATAGCGATCCAGTACTTTCTTTCTAGTGAAATTTACCTGTCTTAATACTTTCCGTCTTCTATTAGAACAATTCCCAGTTAATTAAATTTTTGTACCTGCTTGACCTTTGTATCCCCCACCTGTATTTGGCATTTTGAGCTGCTCTTTTTGCTGATGACCATGCATTCGGTTTTTTGTAGTTTATTTGTAGTTTTTTCTTTTCACTCTATTCAGCTACCTTATATAAGAGGTCTTGTTGTTTCCTTTCCTTGTCTGTTATCAACACTATATCATCTGTGTACCTTATGTTGTTCAAATTGTTCAATGACACATCCTGGCAAAACATCTAGGGTCCTCAGAATAGTCTCGCTGTACAAGTTAGATCCGGTGAAAAGACACATCCTTGTCTTACGCCCCTTTCTATATTTGCATATCTGCGGAATTCGTTACCTGTCCATACGCAGGGGGTTTGCTGCCAGTAGAGATTCTTGATTACTTCTATGTCTTTCCCGAATATGTCGAGGCTGATGAGAATCTCCATCAATTCTTTGTGGCGTATTTTGTCGAACGCCTTCGCATAATCGATAAAACACAGGTACACAGCCTTCTTCATTTGTACTGCCTTTTTTAGAGAGCATCCTAATCATAAATATGGCGTTCCTTGTTCCAGTGTCTTTGAAGAAGCCACACTGTTCTTGTCCTGTCTCTGGCCTGATTCGGACGATCAGTTTGATAATATGGTTCATTAAACTGATTGTTTGGTGAAGTTCGTACTCGTTTGCACCTTTTTTTTTTTTTTGCAGTGCTATGAAATCTTACGCAGTGCTATTAAAAATAAACTTACAAAAATGAAAATCATGGCACCTATCTAAATTGTATCTTCTCTTTTTATATGCTGTGTCTTTTCATGACACATGCGATCATGGCCATCCTCATCTTCCAGTCCTTGTAGTTCTGTCTTTTTGTTGTTTCTCTCAAACCCTGTTCTGTCATTCATTTGTTCGAACTCATCTACTCTGCCTCTCTTTTACTCAATCAGTTCTGTGAGTATCAGATTCTCTAAGCCCTTCTTCCTCATTATGTAACACAAAAATTTCAACTACCTTTTCCTTATGTTAAGTATACGCTTTCTTTTTGTTTCCATCCTTTCCAAAATCTCGTCGTTGTCCACGTGTTTGAGTCATGGTATCTTCAGCATCTTTCTGTAGAACCACATTTCTGTTGCTTCAAGTCTCTTCTTCATCTGTGTATACTTCATCATTGCGCACATGTTCAGTCCATGGTATCCTTAACATCTTTCTGTAGAAAAACATTTCTGTTGCTTCAAGTCTCTTCTTCATCTGTGTATACTTCATCATTGCTCACATGTTCAATCCATGGTATCGTTAACATCCTTCTGTAGTACCACATTTCTGTTGCTTTGAGTCTCTTCTTCATCTGCGTATACTTCATTATTGCTCACATGTTCAGTCCATAGTATCCTTAACATCCTTCTGTAGTACCACATTTCTGTTGCTTCAAGTCTCTTCTTCATCTGTGTATACTTCATCATTGCTCACATGTTCAGTCCAGTATCCTTAACATCCTTCTGTAGAACCACAGTTCTGTTGCTTCGAGTCGCTTCTTCATCTTAGAATATTGTCCGGCATTCGCTGCCAAACAGAAAGACATATACAACTGTTAGGGCGCCGCTCCTATTTGACTACAAATGGACTGTTCCCATTGCTATATATAGCAATGGTGGATTCTCTACAGGAGAGTCGTAGAGGGTTGTAGAGAGTCACCTGAGAGTCTCTAATGAGTTACTGAAGAGTCAGTGCAAGTCAGTGAAGAGCTAGTCACACTTCCGGTGGCGTACCGGAAGTAATCACGTATACACACGTCTTACGACGGATTGGACTCTTGTATCTTTCTATTGTAAATATTACAAATCACTTCTGTACATACTAACCGTCTTTCCGCGGAATACAACTTATATTCTGATTCTGTTGTTGAGTCATTCATTTATACTTGGCGACATAACAACAACGTAATAATTTAGTAAACTTTTCTTTGTTTCTTCTCTCTTAATATAATATTTAACCTTTGGAATTCCTCTTTGAGCATCCCAATACGTCTTCGGATCCCGGTCTCGCTCTTTCCGTAGTCATCCATAAAATGTTTAATATATTATAAAATTTCTTTTTGAACAGGTACGCGTCATTCACTGTTACACGTCAATCGAAAATAAACAAAAAGTTTAAAGATCTGGTTATAAAACATGAAGAAACAGACGTTTAATTCATTAATTTTTTTAGTTCATTTTATAACCATCTTTTTGTCGTTTATTATGACAGAATAATGGATAAATATGGCCTTTTAAACTGAAGGCGTATTAGTTTTCATTTATACTTCAAAGACATTTTAGGGGAGATGGTGTCTTGATTTAAACACTCGGGTCTGTCAATGATTTTAACGAAGTTGTGAGAACATCTTTATCAACTGCTAGAAATGGCGATTTTTTCTTCATATCTGAAAAAGAATTTGAAAATGCATTTTAATATTTATTATTCTACTTTTCATCCCGACATCCATTTTTATCTTTCCATTTTATCTCCTTGTTTATACACATTAATCTCTACAATATCTTCCCTATGTAGAAGTCAAATAACTTACCTTTCAACATGGCTGTCTTCTTTTGTCTCCCTGTAGGAAGGTGGACATTCAAGAGTGTGAGACTCACCTTCCTGATGTTTCCAACTAGCGTCCAGTTGACAGACAAAAATAAACAGGGTTGTAACTGAATACATGTCCCTATGTGGCCCAAAGACAAATGGTGGATATTGTGCTGAATATTTATGAAGCTCAATGTACACACTGAAATTATCAGCCAATCACTGCTTACGGAATAGACTTGCCTGTAACAGAATGGAATCTCCCAGGTTATTATTTAAACCACCTACCAATTTGCCAAGCCCAACTTCTATTCTAGTTGAGTACTGGCTGTTTCTTCCACAAGATTTTACACCCTATAGGTTATGAATATTATAAATAAAGTTTCAATACTCCCTATAATCATTTATGCACTAGAAATTAACTTAACGGTCCTTTCAAGGATATCAGCAATTTTACAGATATGCGGCAGAGCTGATATGATTTTGACTGTGAAAATATTTGAAATTTTGGCAAATTGAGATCAGATGGATAGGAGAAATTTTTCGGTTAAATATAAAAATCATGATGAAATAATAAAAGTCAGTCATCTGCAAATTAGTACAAAAGTGAAATTTCTTCTTTTGTTTTTTATGATTATTAATATTAATGGCAACTTGTTAATTTCAATCTTCAAATACTTGTGTCTAGTTGTTGATCGTCCCGTAAAAAAACAATATTTACGACGAGAAAGTTTAAAATGGTAAAAAGAACAACTTCGGACGGATTAAAATTTGAATTTATCTATCAAACAGGAAATGCTAGCGCATTGGTGCCATAAGTGGGTAAATAAATAAATAAATAAATAAATAACGAAAAAGATAGTGGAGAGAGAAAGTGAAAGGTAGAAAGAGAAAGAGAGAGAGAGAGTGAGAGATGAGGAAGAATGGTTAATTTGTCTATTATTTAATCTAGAAGTGGGTTAGCAAACTGTGGACCTCTTCTTCTTCTTCTTCTTCTTCTTCTTCTTCTTTGTACCTTGTCCTTTCAGGACGTAGGCGATCATGGCTTTCCACGTCTCCTTATCCCTGGTGGCTCTTAGTACGCTTTCTCCTTTAAACCCACGCAACCCCTATTCTGTCATTTACCTGTTCAGGCCCTTTAAATATGTTATCCACTGCTTTCCCCTGTTTAATTTTCTCTCTATCTGGCCTGTTTGTGTCAGATTTTACAAACTCTCAATTCATCATTGCATGTCCTAGGTACTTTAACTGTCTTTTGCTGATGCTCAGTATTAATTTCCTTTTCGTTTCCATCCTTTCCAAAACCTCATCATTGCTCAAATGCTCGATCCATGATAACTGCTACATCCTTCTGTAGAACCACATTTCACTTGGTTCAATTTTTTTTTATCTTTCATGATATTCTCCAGAATTCACTGCCATATTGAAGAGCTGACATCATATCACAATCCAGTACTCTCTTCTTTGTTTCTAGCGAAATTTTCCTTTCTCTCTTAATACTCTACTCAGTTTCTGGAACGCGTCTTTTGCCATGCCAATTCGCCTTCGCATATCTGTGTCGCACTTTATGTCTTCTGTTATAACACTTCCCAGATATTTAAATTTTTGTACCTGCTTGATTTTAGTATCCCTCACCTGTATTTTGTATTTTGGGCTGCTGTTTTTGGCTGATGACCATGCATCCTGTTTTCTTGCAGTTTATTTGGAGCTCTTTTCAGCTACCTTCTGTAGGGGGTCTTGTAGTTTCCTTTCCATGTCTGCTATCAGCACTGTATCATCTGCGTACCTTCAGCCAGATTTTATTCATGATAACCGTGAACGATCAGATTAATGTCTTGATCGTGATGATTTCCCCAAACACTTTCCAAAGCCAAAGTTGCATAAGCAAAAGATTATCGTGACATGCAATTGATGTGCGTTGTGGTGCAGTGGATATCGGGTCGGAACACGAAATCGGGGAGCCGAGTTCAAATTCCATTTAAATCCTTTGCATTCATCTTCGCGCAAATACCGTTGGCAAAGGTATTAATCCGTCTCTTCCCTCCAGTTATGGGTTAAATAACAGGACAGATTGTGTTTTATGGCCTTGGTCGGCAGCCAGTCTACCGCAGAAAGAAATGGCAACCGACTGCGGGATAATCTTCTGCCCAGTCAGTCATGTTTCTTTCGAGACATGATAGCCCAAGTGTGTAGCACGTATTACACTTAACTTACTGCAATCAAATTACTGAAATGTACGCACACTTGAAAAATGAGACCTGCAATGTGAATCGATAAGGTCCAATTCTTCTTAACAGTATTGTACGGTCACGTGCTGCAAGAATGATGTTGCAAAAACTTACAGACTTGGTTTTACTCCAACGTCCATATTCTTCTAAACTTTTAACCACTGATTATTAGTTTTAGTCAATTAAACACATTTTTGAATGGTAAAACCAGAGGTAGAATTTAGCTTTCAATGATTTCGTTGTGTCACAGCTAATAACATTTTATCAACGAGGAATAAATAATCTCGTCGATTAATGGCAGAGGCGCATAGATGCTCAAAGCTCGTAATTTGACAAATCTGAATATTTCTAAAGCTAATTATATTTCTGAAATAGGAGATTATTTTTGTAACAACTTAATATTTCTGCGATAAAAGTGTAATTTCAAGAATGCGTACGTAATTATTTTGAAAACTCTCCGAACAAAGTTCAAAATTTGAAAAAAATTATTTTACATATCGCTCAATAAATCCCGGTGATAACTAATAAAACAACAACGTTTAGGCAAAATTCGACTTTATTCATCAACATAGTCTCCTTCTAGGGTGGTACATTGATTCCAACGCTTTTCTAACAGTTCAATGAATTTTTTGAAGAACGATTTGTGTTTGGTCTGAAAATACGACTCAGTTTCCAATACCTCTTCTTCTTTGGAGCATTTTTTCAGGTCTTCAAACAGCCAGTAGTTGCTGGGTGACAGCTCTGAAGAATAGGGTGGATACGAAAGCAATTCGAAGTGCAATGTAGTTTTGATATCGTTGCGATCAACTTGTGCGTTGTCTTGGCAAAAGATCAATGTTTTCTTGTTTTAGTGAAAGATCAGTTTTTCTTCTTCACTTTTGGCCGTTTTTTTTTGTCAATCTTTTCCTCCAAACGCATCAATAATGCTATATAATATTCGCCATTGATGTTTCTTTCGTTCTCTAGGTAATCGATGAATAAAGTAACTTGCGCATCCCAAAATACAGAGTCCAAAAACCTTGCCTGCTGTTGTTTGCGTCTTTGGTCATTTTCGACGGCTTTCGCATACTGCTATCTACTCATCAGAGTGCCGATTAGACTCCGTAGTAAAGTGGGACATCCATGTTTTATCCACTGTCACATATTTATGAAAAAACTTCTTTTTGCGTTGAAACAGTTGTAAACAACGTTCTGAATCGTCTATGCATTGTTGTTTTTGATCAACTGTGAGTTAACGCGGCACTTACTTTTAACACAGCTTTCTCAGTGACAAATGTTCATGCAAAATGGTGAATACACTGCCGTCTGCTATGTTCAATTCGTCTGCTATATCACGCAACTTCAATAAATGATCAGTCAAAAACAGTTTTTTTTTTGTGTTTTCCGGGATAACTGCTGATTTTGGGCGACCTGAGTGTTCAGCATCATTTGTGTCTGTACGACTGCGTTTAAAGTCAGCATACAACTTGTTAGCCATTGTTTCCGACAAAGCAGAGTCTGAATAACACTTACCAAGCCATTGCTTTGCTTGAACGGTTTTTTTTTCCTATCAGAAAGCAATGCTTTATCAACATACGAAATTCGGATTTTTCCATTGTTTTGAAAATTTGCAACAGTAGCTTCATTTAAATAACTGTAATTGGTAAACTAATAATCCGATTGGGTCGATATTATATCACGTGCCATTTAAAGGTTAGTAATTCATAAAAATTATATGAATTTTTTATTAGTGGCACCATCTATATATCATAGATAAAAAAAAGAATTTAATTAACACATCACTCATAAAGTCCCGGGCCTGACTTAGAAGGAGACTATGTTGATGAGTAAAGTCGAATTTTGCCTAAAACTTGTTGCTTTATCATTTATCCCCGGGATTTATTGAGTGATGTGTTAGATGTAGTATTTTCATGAAATTACTTACATAATTCGAAAAATTCGAAAAAAATAGTTTAATACAGAAAATTTGAAAATTGTAAAATCAACCCAAATATTAGCAAATATATAAGTTTGTATATGATATGTTATCATTCCATGAAAGAGTTTTGAATCTCAGCATGTTTCACAAAATGTATCTGAGAACAATTCACTTTGTATAATTCAAAATCGTTATGACGTAACTCAATTCAAGCGTACAATAAATATTTATGTTCAATAGAAATATATCGCACGACTTTTCAGGGCTAAAAGCACGAAGTTATTTTAGAAAACAATGTTTTAAAGCCCATTTCCCAAAAATGCAAAAAAAATAAAAATAAAAAATTCTGTCCATCTTCAACATTTTAAAATGAGAACGATTTCCAATTATGAATTTACATGGAATAAATGTCATATACATCATAACCAAAACAATTTCTTAAAAGCTTTTTGGAGTTGATTAACAAAGTGAATTTATTTCTCTTTCCTGACAATAAAGTCAAATATATTGCATAAAATGTACAAAGTTTAACCTTCGACCTTTGTGTATGCATTAAAATCACCAATATTCGGAAATGAAAACGCATTCATAATTTCATTATATTTTTTCAGAGACAATTTCCGCTTAAGAATTGCATTCGCAATCATTTCAGGGCTTAGTGCTCGTGTACAGTAGTAAATTATAAAAAAACAAAAACATTATCGTGTATGGCAGAGAAAAGATTTTGATGACTTCAGAGTGATAAATAATCGTTATGCACAAGAAAAAAATTGGTTAGCTCGATATCGTAGATTTTGAATTTTCACAGAATGAAAACTTTTATTAAGAACGGTCAGTCACTTAAGTGCTATACGTTAAACACGCTTGGGCGATCATATCTCGAAAGAGACATGACTGACTGGGCAGAAGATTATCCCGCAGTAGGTTGCCATTGCTTTCTGCGGTAGACTGGTTGCCAGCCAAGGCTATAGAACTTAGTCTGTCCTGTTATTTAACCCATAACTAGAAGGAAGAGACGGATTAATACCTTTCCCAAGGTTATTTGCGCGTAAGTGTATGCAATGAATTCAACTGGAATTCGATTTCTTGTTCCGAGCCGATATCCGCTGGACCACCACGCACATTCCTGCAGAACGGTACGAACGGTAATCTGTTAAATTTCAACAGTGCGTATTTATAGTTAATATTATTTGCACACTCCTCATCCTTCGGAATTTGTAAATATACATGTGGCAAGTCTTATCTAGAAATTATTTTACTCCATTCAGCTTTGCAAATATATCATCTGCTGAACGTAAAGGGCAATTATGCTCTTTCAGGTATTCACTTAATCCTGTGGAGTAGTTGGCGCAGACTCGGATTTTATTACATATATTTTTTCTTATAAACAAAGAATCTGCAATGTAATTGATCCCGCCCTGGTAACTCATCTCCAGTCGCTTTCTCACCGACGTATGACTTCTACAATACTTCCACGGCTTCTGTTCCGATGAACTTAGTTCTCTGGTACCCACTCTGCATGAAGTTTCTCGAGTTATTAGACTAGTGACTAGTCTCCCGCTTTTTACAGAGAAACCGATAAAATGTAACTCAACATCTACTCTATTAGATTCTTTTCTTCTACTTCCCGTCCGTGGAATTCCTTTACTTATATTTGCTTCCCTGAAAGCTACAATCTCCACGAATTTAAATGCAAAGTCAATTGCTATGCCTTATTGTTGTGGATCTTCGTCGCCAATTTTTTGTGGAGTATTTGTGGCGAAACTTCGCAGCAAAGTGTAGTGACCGGTTTATGTCGGAAGTAAGACACGGAACAAGAAGGTAGGTTCAAAACTGTGTATTAGTATAACAAGAACCAAGGTATTCAAAGGTAAATGTTAATAATAGGTTATATAGAAATAAGTAAGTCCAAAGGTATTATTACGCTGCATATTGCCTGACTAGTAGCTGTCGTTAACTGCTTCCGTTTACTGCTGTTAACTACCTTCGTTAACTGCTCTCTGGAAGTCACGCAGGTAATCATATATAAGAAACGGAAGAGTCAATTCCTCCTAGGAGGGTACCATAACACTTATCTCTTTGACTTACATCCTTTCCCTGACAACTCTTGAATAATGTTCTTCTCCCTTTCCACTTTGGTCTCATCCTTCTCGTACCTATTTTCTGACAACCCCTGTAAATTGTTCCTCTTTCTCATCACTCACCTCTTATGTAACCCTCCGCGTACAAGGTGGCAGTACTGCTTAATTTTTCTAGACTTTCCAATTCTTTTTCTATGTCTTCTAGTAGGGCGAAAGGCACCGGTCGCTTAAGTCGAAACACTGGAGTTTCCTTTTCTTTTAACTTAAGCTTTGCTTTAACCTTAGAACAAAATCCTTGCCCTTCAGAAAAATATCCTGAAATTTTCCTTTTAAATCTCGTTTGAAATTTCCTGGGTAATTAGATCATCTAACAGCTGTTGTGGATTCCGGGTGAGAAGCCACACAAAATAATAAAGAGCAAAAACAGATATAGAGATAGAAAATGTAAGTTATTTGAACGAAATATACAAACTGGAAAGCGGGTTAGTCAATTTAGAAATACTCTTAGTAGAAATAAATATATACAGTCTTGAACTGTAATAGAATGTCCGGGTAACTGATTCTAGATCCAACCAACTCCAACTAACTCTGCACCAACTTACAACTCAACCAAACTCTAACTGACCAACTGCCGTACTCACTATAGGCAGGATTATATGTACACTCAGTTGAGTCCATTATTATATACAAAGGGGCGATCCCACAACAACAACATTATTATAAAATGTGTTGATAGGTTTACTGAATAAATCAAACTCCTCCATGTAATTAGTACTGAATAGATTCTGTGTCTGCTGCATGATATAGGCTATTAATTTTCTCTCTTTTCCAGTAGAACCAACGTTTATATAAATATCACCAAGAAATTCATTTTTTTTTGGCCTGATATGCCTTTGACAATTTGTTTATATTTGCATAATGCCGTCTACCCATTTTATTCTATCTATCCACATTAATAGTGGTTAGACTTGACCCTGTGTCAATTTGAACTTTTACTTTCCTGTCATTCAATCGGGTGTTTATAAATTTTCTTTTTCTTGTGACTTTTTCACCTATGGTAAAGAAAGCATACTTTTTTTTTACTTTCCTTTTACAAAAAGAACTTTCATGACCCTTATAACCACAATTGAAGCATTTTTTATCTTTGAATAGATAATCCTTATATAGATAATCCTTATATAGATAATCCTTATATAGATAATCCGTATATAGATAATCCTTATATAGATAATCCTTATGTAGATAATCCTTATATAGATAATCCTTATATAGATGTAATTGACCCCCACCCTTAGCGAACATTTATTTTAACTTTCTTACTTTATGACTTTGCTGTTCTAATATAGAATAGGCCCGTTTTTCAATATTTGCAGTATCGTTTTTGAAGTTTACAATTTTTTGATATTCCTTAGCTAATTTTTGTAGAATTATTTCTTGGTCTTGTTCTGGCTTTGTTAAGAGTCTCGCACGTACGTCAGTTTCGCTTGGTGAGGTTAATCTTTGTACAAAAATTAAACACTTGAACCTGTCCCTACTTAATTTATTCAGTCGGAACTTTTCAGATTCCTTATTCACTATACTTGCGTACGTTGTGTAGTCTTCATTTAAATTTAAATTTAAGCAATGAAATCGTGTGTTGAATAAATGACTATGTTTTAAAAATATTTTAAACTATATCTACCTAGTTTCTTCAAACATAATTTCTCCAGGTTGTTTTGGTACAATATAGTTTTTGTATTTTTCGTGTTCTGAATCACCAAACTTACTTAAAAGCAAACGAACTCTCTTATCGTTAGTTCAGTTCGAACAGTATTTGACAAATATCTCCTCAAACCTGCGATAATAAGCATCAAATGTAACCTTTTCTTCAGGGTTCTATGTAAAATTTTCAATTGATTTAAACAGAACATCCTGCAAAACTGTATCTGGTTTATCTGGGCTTATTTCTCGTTTTAAGAAAATTTCCAACAGTATAGAAAGTTGCTTTTCTTGTCGTTTTTTAGCCAATTCTTGTTTAAAAATTGTTTTTGTGCTAACTCTTGTTGTTTAAAAAATTAAGGAAGCATTTCTGGAAGTCCTCCATTTTTAAATTTGCTGTTGTGCCTCTTTATTTTGAAATTATCGCAAACTCTTCGTTTTCCACTGTGAATTTGTGCGAATATTGTTTTATTTTTAGTAAAATTTCTGTCCGAGTATTCGAGGCTAAATCTCTTATTATAGCCAAATCTGTTTTACATAGATTTTGTTTGTGGTGCAGTAGACATCGCTTCGGAACGATATATATATATATATATATATATATATGAGTGAATACAGAACAAAGAAAGTATTCTTACAACGTCCAAAACATTAATTTAAAACTGCTCGATATATAATATAGAGAGCTGTGAATATTTATTATAGATTATATTTTAGAACATGTACATAATTTTTCTATACATATCCACGACAAAGGTACGTTTGTTTCGACATTGAATCTTCAATGTCTCTTCAGGTGCTATGTAGAGTAATGGAAAGCCTCTTTCCTTATAGTTGGTCAGTTTAGTTAGAGATATTTGTGGGGGTTAGTCTCTGACCGTTGGAATTTTTGGAGAGGGTTTAGTTAAAGTGGTTGATTAATTATAAAGACTCTGCTTAAATAAAAATATCCGGTTCCAAACCCGACCGGCTACTCTAAGAAATCCAAACGGTATAAAACTTACAATGTTAAATCTGTCTACAGGTCAAAGACTCTCATTAATCAACCACTTTAACTAAAGCCTCTCCAAAAGTTCCAACGGTCAGAGACACACTCCCCCATCACTAATAATTCATAACTATATATATATATATATATATATAAATATATATATATAACAAAAGCACACCATGTAGCAAAACATACTAAATCAGAAAAAAACTAATCAATACGAAAAATAATTTACACTATAAAATTTAAAAAGGGGTCATAAACGTTAAAAGATGTAATCATAAAATCACATAAAAACAATACAGAATCAACAAACTGGTATGTCCAAAACATAATTCAACTCGTGATTAAACATATTGAATGTATTAAATATATTTCAAATATTTACAAGTGAACACAAGATGATGCTCAAAGTCGTAATAATTGAAAATGAAATAGACTCGGAATAAAATAAAAATGAAATTGACTCGAACATTAATATCTAATTCGCGAAAGTCTATAAAGAAACCATACCTATAAACAAAATATTAATAAGCCACAAAAATTTATAAATAAATGCGCTCACGCGAAGTCGAAACATTATTTCCAAAGTCTGTATGGGCTACAAGAAAATAGTTACGAACCGAATAAATTTAGATGAAATCTGAAACGAAACGGCGGTGCGAACAAGACAAAAAATTCAGTCAGTATCCACTCATTGATGATTGACTGGAAATTGACGAAGTTATCATGGGACTATTTTTACTTTTCAAGTTTGCAATGGCCCCAGTGCAAAATATAATTCGTCATTACATATATCCTATTTTAAGAGAGAATAACATTCGAAGAAAAATATTCAAGTGATGGATACGAAATATGTTCTATAATAGAATTGTTCTTCGTAAAATCAGCATGCTTCATTTTGAGGCTTCATGAATTTCGATAAATTGGTTCGTTGCTTTTAATTTATTATTATTTTGTCACGCACGTATGCGACTAATTAGATCATTTAAACCCTCCAGATTATCAGCACCTCATACAGTGAATATATGGATCTATATGTGTATTTTGTTATATAAACTACCAGCCATAATTATTAGGTGGTACCAGTTTTTTAAAAGAAATGATGCATTTCATACTATTTTTAAGTAGACAAATTTAAATGAAAATAGAATGGTTCTTTGTTATTATTATTTTGCAAAATTTTACAAGGCAAGGAAGTACAGATGTTCTCCTCCGAATCACCCTAAATTTTCTACATTCTTTCATTGATGAAACTGCAAAATAGCTAATTATTATATATATATATATATATAAATTCATTTGATGCACATGTTATTGTGCAGTATTAAGAAAAATACATCCTATTTTCAGTTACAATTATTCATTTGGAAATAAATACTACAAATAGTATGAAATACATCATTTTTTTAAAACACTGTGGTAGCCTAATAATTATGGCCGGTATTATATATATATAATTGATTTAAATAAATGGATGTATATTTCACATTTTAATATTTTCTTTTTATAAGAAAATACAGATGTAGTGCAGTTATAGATATACTACCAGTATAGCCCGGCGTTGTTCGGGTGTAATGAAAGCTTTAAAACTAATCCATGATCCTGGAGCTCAGACTCAGCCTAAAGAATATTTGTGTGAATTTTGGTGAGAACCGGATAAAAATTGTGGATTTGTATAATGAACATACAGACAGATAAACAGACACACACACAAACATCTTGCCTTATATATATATATATATATATATTATCGATTTTCTGCACTATTGTAAAAACAGCAACCTTGAAACTTTTGAATATCGTTTCTTATGTCTTTGTCTATGAGTGTCTCAAATTTGATTAAAATCGGACCACTCCTTCTATAACCAAATTTTTTCTATTATCGATTTTCAATAGTTATCGGTGGGTACCTCGACACAAAACCTAGCTAAGAACACTCGTAGACGCTTATAGTACAACTGTGCAAATTTTCAAGAAAATCGGTTCAGCCGTTTCGGAGTCGATAGGTAACGGATACACACACACACAGACACACATACACACACGCACACACACACAGACAACGTTCCATTTATAAATAAGTTTAGATTTACATTAGATTTATCTTAGTATGTTAATGGTATTAATCGGTCTCTTCTCTCGTTATAGGTTAAATAACAGGAGAGATTGGGTTCTATAGCTTTGGCTGGCAACCAGTCTACTGCAGAACGCAATGGCAAACTACTGCGGGAAAATCATCTGCCCAGTCAGTCATGTCTGTTCCGAGACATGATCGCTTACACACACACACACACACACACACACACACACACACACACACACACACACACACACACACACACACACAGACAAAGTTCCATTTATAAATATGTTTAGATAATTTTTATTATTGTTATTATAAAAGCATGTGCGTTGCGGTGCATTGGATATCGGCTCGGAACGAGAAACCGGGGAGACGAGTTCGAATTCCAGCTGAATTCATTGCATTCACTTACGCGTAAGGTATTAATCCGTCTATTCCTTCCAGTTTTGGGTGAAATAACAGGGCAGATTGGGGTGTATAGCATTGGTCGGCAACCAGTCTACCGCAGAAAGCAAAGGTAACTTACTGCGGGATAATCGTCTGCCCAGTTAGTCATGTCTCTTTCGAGACATGATCGCTCAAAGCGTGTATCACGTATAGCACTTAACTGACCGACTGTAACTCAAAAGCTATCAAGTTTCGCTGCTCAGTGGAAGATCATCAGGAAGTGAAATATAGTTTAGCAACTGGGTTATATATATATATATATATATATATATATATATATATATATATATATATATATACTGATAAGGGAATCATTGCATATATCCTATTTTAAGAGATAATAACATTCGAAGAAAAATATTCAAGTGATGGATAAGAAATATGTTCTATAATAAAATTGTTCTTCGTAAAATCATCATGCTTCATTTAGAGGCTTTAGGAATTTCGATAAATTAGTTCGGTTCTTTTATTTATTATCATTTTGACACCCACATACACGACTAATTATATGCTTAAAATCCTCCAGATAACCAGCACCTCATACAATGTTTATATGAATCTATACATGTATTTCGATATATATATATATATATATATATATATATATATATATATATATATTGTTTAAAACTTAGTTATTGGTCCTAATATGGTTAGACCAGAACACATTTGTAGTAAAAACTGTTCTATATTCTAGAACTTTCGAATATTTTTCATTTTTAAATGAGTTATTTTACTACCTTGGTTTCTACCATGAGTGGTGTCTTCAGGCGATTTTTAAGAACTGATTTTACTTTTGACCGTTGTCATTTTTAAGAACACGCTTGTAACGGTGTTTTATTTGAACGTTCACGTGGCAGAGAATTTATGAATGCGCGTTGTTTAAATTCAAACGAATTATGACGTTTTCATCCATGGTTGTATGAACCTAAGAGGTATTTCTTAGTGTGGATGCATTTTGTCATAGTTTCTGTTCTTTTATTTAACAGTTCGTCTTTAATTTCTTAGTGTGGATGAAAAAATGTGTTGTATTGTAATTAAATCTACCTTATTTTATTTATCTGTGTGTGTGTGTGTGTGTGTGTGTGTGTGTGTGTGTGTGTGTGTGTGTGTGTGTGTGTGTGTGCTTTAGCCTGGTTAGCGGTTTGTTATAAGGGAGGAAGAAGTGTGTGTGTGGTTATTGTTACTGATTGCGTGTGTGTGTGTGTGTGTGACCTTTGCTGTTGTGTTAAGCGCATGTTTTGTGCGTCTTGGTGTTGTCTATACTGTTATGTAATCTAGGTTTAATTTTTGGCGACTAATAATTGGCGGTTGTAATTTAGATATAATTAGGGACTCTTTAGTGCGTAGGTTACCTATGTTGCGTTCATTAGCCAAGATATTAACGGTTATGGTTTTGTCCTTGCGAGCATAAAGATCAGAACGATGTTAAGAAAAGTCTGAATATGAAATAAGTTTTTATTTTAAAGATTCAAAGAGCATTTTATCAGGAAAAAAAAGGATATGCAGGTAAATTATATCATTTCAAAATATAAAGCTCAACAAACTTATTTTGATAAAGTTATAAGAATAATTATATAACATTCGAAAAATTAGATGATCAAATAGATAAGAACAATTAAATGAATCCATAAAATTTAATAATTATTTTGCATTATTGAATGTTTTTTTTAGGTTAAGATTATAAAATCGGGTATTTTACTAAATTACACCGGCTCTTTACTGGCTCTTGCGTTGTAAACATGGAGAAAAAAAATCTGTGACTTCATTGGAATTTAGAAAACTGGTAGTCAACTTACTTAATAAAGATAAACTCTCGATTGGGGATATTTCAGAGAGTGTTGGGAAATCGAAAAGAACTATTTATAGTATTTTAAGAAAACTTGAGAAAACTCGGTCATGTGAAGCCAAGAAACCACCTGGCAGGCCTAGAAAAACTACTGCAAAGGAAAACAGATGGCTTGGTAAAGAATAAAAAAAAGGATCAATTTGCGACAGCTATCACTAAAAGAGGTAATTCTAACATTGACATTAAAATATCAAGGCACACTATTTCCTGAAGACTTAATGAAATATATCTAAACAGTCGAGTAGCCTCTACGAAGCCTTAAATTTCAAACAAGAAACAATTGAGCTGATTGAAATTTGCCGTTGAACACGTCATATGGACAGAAGAACAGTAAGATTGTTTTCATAAACAGTCGAGTAGCCTCTACGAAGCCTTAAATTTCAAACAAGAAACAATTGAGCTGATTGAAATTTGCCGTTGAACACGTCATATGGACAGAAGAACAGTAAGATTGTCTTCATTTCAGCGGTGAGTCAAAGTTTAACCTATTCGGTTGTGACAGAAGAAGGTTCGTTCGACGCAGTTCTAAGGAACAATATTTGACTCAGTGCACTAAAAGTAGCGTTAAATTTGGAGGAGGAAGTGTGATGGGGTTTTGCATGATTTAAGCTGATGGTACGGAACCTCTTGTTAGGCTACACGGTAGAATTAACGCAACTGTATACAAAAAAATATTAAAGAAACATGTACTTCATTTGAGAACTGCAATTAATCAACCAGCTGTATTTATGCAAGATAATTCACAACATGTTCTATATAATCAAGAAAAACCGGAGACTAATAGAAAATAGGCCTGACGAGCGAGAATATCATAATAGTGTCCCCACCAAACTTCCATTTTTAGGAAAAAATCCACGCTTCTTCAGCAACGGCGAAACCAAAATTTTATTAATAAAATTTTCGTTTTGCCGTTACTGAAGAAGCGATAATTTTCTCGTAGAAATGGCGATCCAACGGATTTAAATATCGAAATTTTTGTTTTATTTTTTCTTATATTTTGCTCTGTAAATAGAACATAATATTTGCATCGAGCCCTCTACCTGGATCTGTTTTAATATTAATGAAATTGATATTAATTAGGATCGGATTTTTAGGATTTACCTCTCTGATCATTCTTTTGGATTTAATATATATATATATATATATATATATATATAGTTATATTTTATACATAAATCTGTAAACATTTTTTTAAAATGTCAGTATATAAATGTGTTGTATATTTGAATGTTTACACATAAAATAAAAAAGTTATTAAAAGAAAATATATTTATCTAGCGTAGTATATATTTCATTTTTTTTTTCAGATTAACTTTTAGCAGTAAGAAAGCAAAGAAAATTGAATTTTGGGTTTCAACAAATGTACTAAATTAACTTTAGTCGATTAGCAAGAGGATTTCCATTATTTATTTGGTATAAACTACTTATCTGAACACACACTCGCACACACAACAAACAAGCAAAAAACACATGTACGAAAGCAAAACACTGACACATATATACAAGGGTCATTCAATAAATAAGGTGATTTATCAGTAAAAAGACGTCCAATACAGATAGAAGCTTAATTTTTTTTTAATTTTTTCCTTTACTTCTTTTTCAAAGGGATTTAATTTTTTTTTTTTTGAAGATTGAAAGAAACTTTCAGAGTTTTCAAGATTAACAAAGATGGCCGACCAAGAAGCATTCTCCAGGATTGAACACCGGTCAGTTATCATGTTTTTGGTTGCTGAAGGGTGTAAACCAGTTGAAATTCATAGGAGAATGTCAACTGTTTATGGTGTCACATGTTTCTGCCAAAAAATGTGTGCTGAAATGTTTAAAGAAGGACGGAGCAGTGTTGAGGATGAAGACAGGCCTGGGAGGCCTACTGAAGTTAGGTCTCCTGAGGTGATCGAATCAGTCAAGGACCTCATTCAGTCTGACAGTGCCAACTACTGTGAACTACTGAGTCAGGTAAAGTAAGACATAAAGGACAAACGCAGGGGTCATCAGTCACATGGAGTCGTCTTGCATCAAGACAACGGAAGGCCTCACACAGCAGCCCAAACAGTGCAGACCATCAACGAGCTGGGCTGGGAACTGCTCCCTGATCCCCCTTACAGCCTAGACCATGTCCCTTCAGACTTTCACCTGTTTGGTACCTTAAAAGCGTTCATGAGAGGCACGAAGTTTGAAAGTGACGATGAAGTCAAAAGTGCTGGTAGCGATTGGTTGAGGCATCACTCCAAAGATTTTTACGCTGAGAAAAGTGTGTGATACTGCTTGGAGACTACGTTGAAAAAAAGTAAGTTTCTATCTGTATTAGAAGTCCTTATACCAAAACATTCACCTTATTTATTGAATGACCCTCGTATATTGTTTAACATTTGGTATATTTACAAGAGAAGAGTGGTTTGTATCGGCGATAGAAACTTTAAAGATATTGATTGCTTATATATATATATATATATATATATATATATATAAGTATTTATATATATGGGGATAATTATATCATGTTCGTGAATGGCGAGGATAATCCAACAAGATCTACTTAATATTAAATATTAAGTGTTATATCTGTATAGATATAGACAGAGCTCAGTGGATGTTATCCAGAGCAATATCATATTTATAAAGGAAAACTCACCACGTCTTTTAGATTGGTTATAAATTATAATTCATTTCTATGAGCTAAACTGTCTCATTTCAACAGACCACACTATATTCGTTCCATTCGATAAAATTATTTTCCCCGAATAAATATTTCTTTAAAACGAAATGGAAAACAGGTCAGATGACCTAGAACAGAGAATTTAGTCTTATTTTGGTTGGGGATCTTTGTACTGGTCGAGAAGAGCTCATAGAGTGACCATGAACTCATTACATCCCCACTCACAAGCACATGAATACGCATATACATATAACTACATATAAACACAATCATATAAACTTATCTATATTCACAGACACATATGTCCATACTTTTACATATGCGTATGTGCGTACACCTACATATACCCATAAATACACGTCAATCCTAATTCACATATAAATATTGTGTTCGCACACTCACATACATTTTTATGAAGACCGGATTTATACGCATATAATTAACAGTAACACATATTTAAGCAAGTATACTAACAAATGGATGGATGTGTGCTTGTGAGTATATGTAAGTGTACGCACAGACGCTGTTGTATGTACGTATATGCATGTATGGAAATATGTGTATGTGGATATAAACAAGTATACGTGATTGTGTGAATATGTAGGACTATATGTATATATGTATTCATGTGCTTGTGAGTGGGCATGTAATGAGTTTATGGTCACTATATAAGGATGATGAATTCTTCTCGACTACTCTAATGACCCCCAACAAAGATGAGGCTAAAGTCCCTGTTCTAGATCATGTTCCTTGTTTTCCTTTTCATTTTAAAGAAATATTTATTCCGAGAAAATATTTTGACCGAATGGAACGAATATAGTGTGGTCTGGTGAAATGAGCTAATTTAGATCATAAAAATTAATTAGAATTCATAACTAATCCAAATGATGTGCTGAATATTTCTTTATATATATATATATATATATATATATATATATATATATATATATATATATAAGAAAGATTAAGGCAGACACGTTATTTCATGGGAAATCAGATGTATAGGCCTATTTCAAGCGAACCATCATCAGCTTCCGTCTTTATTGTACAAAGAATTTTACACAGTCCGTGTAAAATCCTTTGTAAAATGAAGACGGAAGCTGATGATGGTTTGTCTGAAATAGGACTATACATCCGATTTACCATGAAATAACGTGTCTGCCTTAATTTTCCTTATATTTGCTCTATATGTATTTATATACTTATATATTTAGAGCTCTCTTAGAGAGTTATCCTACCACTGTATGTACAGGACACTCATTTGGATTCTTCTATACCCACACTGCATGCTGATATATATATATATATATATTGGGAAGATCAGCAGATTACGCTACCATCATTTCGAGCATTTCGGTTTCTTCAGGAAAATTGTATTGCATCGCATGACGAAACCAAAAATGTCGAAACCATAGTAGCCAATCGGCTGATCTCCCCAATTTAAATATCTAAACGCCCGATATGTTAAAACTTAATTTCCCCCTCAAAACATATATTGAGCACTTCCTAATACTATTGTTTACAGGTCTCATTTAAGTCTGACCTATCATTCTTAGTGTATATATATATATAGTCATCCGCAGACAGATCTGTTCCACAGCTCATCAGTACGATTAGACATCCGATTGCTTTACTCAGGATTGAAACCCAACCGAATTGGCGTCAGTCGGTGATTTTACCTCTGAGCTATGGGCGCTCAGTAGAAGGAGGCAGACTTTTTAGCGTGTACGTAATCAATAAGAAAAAATTAAAGCAGACACGTTATTTCATAGTATATGGAAGTAGAGGCCTATTTCAGGCGAACCATCATCAGCTTCCGTCTTTATTGTAAATAAGATTTTACACGAATGAAATTCACAAACATAAGACCCTAAAAAATTGTAAGAAAGAGCTTTATTTTTATTCCGTTTATTTGTTTTTTTTTGGGGGTTCTTTGTTTGTGAATTTCCTTCGTGTAAAATCTTCTGTACAATCAAAATGGAAGCTGATGATGGTTCACCTGAAATAGGCCTAAACTTCCGATATACCATAAAATAACGTGTTTGCCTTATTTTTTCTATATTTGCTCTATATGTATTTATATACATATATATTTAGAGTTCTCTTAGTGAGTTATTCTACCATTTTATGTACAGGATACTTCTTTAGATCCTTCTGTATCTGCACCGCATGCTTACATATATATAGGTGCAAATAAAGACAAAAATTGTCCAGCATTTGGATATTTTTTTTTATTATGCTGGTTCTAAGCTTTCGGCCCACATGGGCCATCTTCAGAGAGGTTACAGGGACGTTAACATAAAGACATCCACAATCAAAGATGATTTTATTTTGTGCTGACATAAAACATTGCTATGCAACGGTAACGTATATATTGACACTAGGTTTTCTGAAAATTTAGCGACCCGACCTAGAATCTTTTCTAAAAATTATATTTTACCATTTGGTTCGGTTTCGCGAAATGCGTGTTGATGAGAACTTTTCTGCATCTAATCTATCTATATATTATGCAGTACGAGATTTACACACAGCGATATTTTTATATGGTATTTGTGAGAAAGAAAGACAGTTTTTAATATGTAATATATAAAAAATAACAGGCACTGAAAAGGTGTTGGATTGGGAGGATGTAGAAAGCCAAAATAGCATTGAGAGAATAACTGAATCGAACGCAAAAAATTGCCAAATATATAAGATTGATTTTGGCGCGAAGGAGTCTTTTCGTTTCAAAAGGGACACATCAGTGGGAGCGAAACGGGCGTTGTGAAAGAAAGAACGAAAGAAAGAATGAAAGAAAGAAAGAAAATTCTAAAAGGGAAATTCACTCTGTTGTCGAGACTAAATATTGATGTTGGAGAGAGACTCACCAGCACACATCGGTCACAATATAAATTTAGATCCTCTTCTTGCAAATTTGTGTTTCATATGTCTTTTTAAGTTTTGTATATGTGTGTGTGAAAAGATAGGCAAAAATAGCAAACAATTAGTGGCTATCTTCCAACCATTCTCGGCATCAGCCTTGTAACTTGATTACCAAGTGTTCTCTTGGTTTTATGCATTTGTGTCCCAAAATGAAAAACAAACACATAGAGTAAACTATTTAGAATTGAAACAAAATATAAAACATTAAACTAAGTTTGAAAAGGGCAAACATTTTCGACTTTAAGAAAATTGTCATTGATTCATTGATTGTTGATTTTTATATCTTTGTCGCTTATTTTGCACTAGCAGTATAGCCCGGCGTTGCTCGGGTGTAATGAAAGCTTTAAAACTAATCCATGGTCCTGGAGCTCAGATTCTTTGGACGTTGGCACGAAAGACTAAAAAGCAATAGTTGTTTCCAGTTAAAGCGAAACCGTAGACTGAAAAAGAAAAATGAATGGATGTAAGTCAAAATTTTGATTTCCTGGTATCGATATCAAATAAGTTTTTTTCGTCACAATCTGAATTTTTAAGGCTAAATAAGTCCTATGAGTAAATGGTATCATGGCTGAGACTAAGAACTACAATTATACCTACTTAGAGCCAAAGCCGAAGCAAAAACTAAAATAAAAGGATTGAAAAATACAGACATACAGGCAAATAAACAGACACACACACAAACATCTTACCTTTATATATATATATATATATATTATCGATTCTCTGCACTACTGTAAGAACTGCAACTTTGAAACTTCTGAATATCGTTTGTCTTTTTCTATGAATGTATCAAATTTGAGTAAAATATGACCATTCCTTCTATAACCCGATTTTTTCGATTATCGATTTTCGATATTTATCGGGGGTACCTCGACACAAAATCTATCTAAGAACACTCGCAGACGCTTATCGTACAACTGTGTAAATTTTCAAGACAATCGGTTAAGCCGTTTCGGAGTCTATAACGTTCCATTCATAAATAAGTTCAGATTATATTAGATAAGCTTTTTGCATATGTACTTTTGTTGAATTTATATGAAGAACATTTCTAAGTTGAAAAAATCTACCACCCCAAATACACTATATGAAACAAAATATCCACTTCGATATGAAGAGCTTACAGAATTTGTAAATATTTTTTAAAGTTGGAATGACAGTGTAGTATTGTAATGTCGACCAAGATCTACAAGAAATCACAGTGTATTATAGAAGATTCATACAAGATTTGTTTTGCAGTTACTATTTAGTTTTATTTTTGTTTCTTTTTATACATTGTCACATTTTGTTTTTGTTTCTTTTTATACATTGTCACATTTTATTTTTGTTTCTTTTTATACATTGTCACATTTTATTTTGTTTCTTTTTATACATTGTCACATTTTATTTTTGTTTCTTTTTATACATTGTCACATTTTATTTTTGTTTCTTTTTATACATTGTCACATTTTGTTTTTGTTTCTTTTTATACATTGTCACATTTTATTTTTGTTTCTTTTTATACATTGTCACATTTTATTTTTTGTTTCTTTTTATACATTGTCACATTTTATTTTTGTTTCTTTTTATACATTGTCACATTTTATTTTTGCTTCTTTTTATACATTGTCACATAATTTTTGATCGTTTAAATTGATTTCTCTTAATTTTTTCTCCAGTTCTTGCGGTTTACATACTAAGTTATGTTCATGCAATTTATTTCAAAATTTAATATTTTCGTGATTCCTTTATAAAAGATTCACAATAAATGTGACATTCGGTTATAAGAAAAAATGGTTGAATTAGTAAATACGACGAAATAATTGAATAACAGGATAACGAATACTAACACTTTCCTCTTTCCCCAATTTTCAGTCGATTTATTTTTAACTTAAATTATTTAGTTGTAGCTTGAAGTTATTATTTGTGATTTGGGATTAACATTAGTCATTCAAATTTTTAGAAATGAGAACTCGTTACCTTATGCATATTTATTCAATTTATTATATATATATATATATATATATATATATATATATAGTGTATCGAGGCAGCAAATAATTTTCTAAAGATATACTGTTAAATATAAAAGACGATGTCTGTTATGTTTAATCATGAGCCGTTTATAACGTCGTATTCTGGCTTTAATTTCTGTTGAAAATAAAGACAAAACTTCTCCAACATTTGGATAATTTTTTTATTAATTTGGTTCTAAGCTTTCGGCTCACATGAGCTATCTTCAGAGAGGTTATTAAGGCGGTAATACAATAACATGCACCATCACCGACGATTTTAATTTGTGTTGACATAAAACTCCGCTAGGCAACGGCAATAGTTACCAAAAATAACAAACGCAGTTCGCAAATTTGCAATGCGGTTCTATGACGTCACACCGCGCGATAGCGCGAAATGACAACAGAACCATGTATTCGGTGATGGTGGATGTTATTGTATTAGCGTCTTAATAACCTCTCTGAAGGTGGCTCATGTGAGCCGAAAGCTGAGAAGCAAATTAATAAAAAATTATCCAAATGTTGGAGAATTTTTTCTTTTATTTTCAACAGAAATTAAAGCTAAAATACGACGTTTAGAACGGCTCATGATTAAATATAGTAGACATTCATTGTCTCTTATATATATATATATATATATATATATATATATATATATATATATATGTATATTGTTTAATACTTGTTTTTGATCCTAATAGGGTTAGACCAGAACACATTTGTATTAAAAAGTGTTCTATACAATTATATTGTAGAACTTTTGAATATTTTCCATTGATAAAAGAGTTATTTCGCTACCTTGGTTTCTACCATGCGTGGTGTCTTCCGGCGATTTTTAATAACTGATTTTACCTTTTAGAGTTTTTCTTTTTAAGAACGCTCTTGTAATGGCGTTTTATTTGAACGTTCGCATGACAGAGAATTTATGAATGTGCGTTGTTTAAATTCAAACGAATTATGACGTTTTCATCCATGTTTATATGAACCGAATAGGTATTTCTTAGTGTGGATGCAGTTTGTCATAATTTCTGAACTTTCACTTAAAATTTCGTCTTTATTTGGGTATGTCATAATTTCTAATTTTTCTTCTTGGCACAGTCTACATATTTATCCACAATTGTAAGGCTTAGCGGCTTTACGATGCTCCACGTTATGTGTGGGTCTTTTTCATATTTTGATTTCAATTTCCAGACATGGTTATAAATTAACAATACATTCTGACACAGAATTTTCTATGTTTCGAGATTTCTATCTCGTCATCAGGCAATGTTAGATGTTCGTAAGGAAAAAAAAAGGATGTATTCTCTAAAAATAGAAACTACTTGCCAAATTTCAGAGTGAATCTTTATTCTGATTAGTTAAAAAGAAACACACACATGAATTGTATGTCTTCCCATATCCATAAATAACAAACGGATTGTTATTTGTATTTAAATGAAAACCATTTTCACTACGAACATCTAACATTGCCTGATGACGAGATAGAAATCTTGAAACATAGAAATTTCCGTGTCGCAATGTATTGTTAATTTATTATTATATGATTATATTATGCTCTACAATATTTATTGTATTGAACACTTTATTAAAAAAGTAAATGCCAAAGAACTCAAAATCGTAAAACTTTGGGTCCTCTTTACCTATATATATATATCTATATAAGTTGAGAGTGAACTCAATATCCAGCGACGAGGGTTTGTTTTAGGCCCGTGGATTGCCTTTAAGAATGAAACAGACTGTAACTCTCAACAGTCTAACGTTGTGTTCATTAAAATTTTTTTCACTGATATGTGTTGTAAATCTTTAAAATTGAACTACCAATTTACATTTTACAAAACACATAATGTTTTTCTGTTTTATTAATTTATAGTTCAATATTATATCTTCTCGAACAATCGTAAATACCTGCTTTATCTTTCCGCTATGAGTGACAATGTACTACTGAGAAAAATCAACAAAATTTGTTATCTCTATCCAGTCATAAGAAGCCCTTAACATTAACTCGGTATCGCCCCATACCGATTATAGAAATCGAACAATTTCAGACATTCATAATAATAAATCTGCACCTGTGTTAATTTAAGACGATTTCATTGTCCCTAAAATGAACAGCAATTGAATAAATGGAATTCAAAATGTAGATTGCTAGAGTTTTCGAGTACAGATTTCCCGCCTCTGGCTAGAAAAAAGTTTTCGTTTGATGTCAGTTTTGATTTTTTACGCCTGTTTTTAGCTCTCAGACAGAATGAAAGGAAACAAGCAATAAATGTACAGGTGTAACAAAGTTCTTCAAGATGCTTTTGTGTTTGAAGAACGCCTAAAACAAGGATTGGCAAACAACCAAAACTGACAGAATGGATAAACTCTTAAGATGTTTCAACGTTATAAACAGGGAAAATCTTTTATTGTATAAAACGTCTCTCTCTCTCTCTCTCTCTCTCTCTCTCTCTCTCTCTCTCTCTCTCTCTCTCTCAAGACCGCTGCGCTATGTTCACGGAGAGAGTGGGAAAAGTTGTAATTTCTAAAAGCTTTAATTCATCATTCATTGAAAATGAACTTCAGTGACAGCTGGAAATTCTCTCTTACGGAAAAATGAGCAAATTGTGCAATTAATCGTCTATGCCTTTGTAAAAAAAAATTAAAAGACAACTTTTAAAAGTGTTAGTTTAAAAAAGTACAAAGATGGCAACAAAGGAAACTTTGCAAAAATATTATTTGCTTTGAAAAGTAACATCTGATGACTCAGTCATTCAGTTAAGTGCCATACGTGATACATGCTTGGGCGATCATGTCCCGAAAGAGACATGACTGACTGGGCAGATGATTATCCCGCAGTAGGTTGCCATTGCTTTCTGCGGTAGACTGGTTGCCAGCCAAGGCTATAGAACCCAATCTGTCCTGTTATTTAGCCCATAACTGGAAGGAATAGACGGATTAATACCTTTCCTAAGGGTATTTGCGCATAAGTGAATGCAATGAAGTCAGCTGGAATTCGAACACGACTCCCCGATTTCTCGTTCCGAGCTGATATCGAATGCAGCACAACGGATATCTGATGACTATCTGATCATAAATGCATTGCTTTTCTTACCTTAGTAGTAACTTGGAAAGGTCATCAGCGTTTTAGCTATCCTCTCAATTATAATAAAAACCGCTATATATATAGTGTTTATTGTGATAATGTTTAGCTCCAAGGTTTTTATTTTTCCATTGTTTTACTAATATGTATCCCTGATGAGTGAGAACAACATAACGGTCTCTTCAGGAAACTTCGAAGTCGGCATGAATCTGCTCAGCTAAATAGACAAACCCTTTCAACTTATCAGCGCTCTATCTCCAAATGACATCTAACACTTTACGATAAAAGACCTGCTTGTCAAAATAACTTTTTGTCAGTAAATTCAATACACACACACACACACACACATATAAATATATGCGTGTGTTTGTGTGTGTGTGTGCAATATCATGAAGAATAAACATTGAGAAATGTTCTGTTCCTTAACGTTTATTTATTATTTTTACAGTGCTCAATGCAAAGGTAGAGCTAAATATATATTATTGTAACATAATTAATTCATTTTTGCGACTCATAAGTACCCATATTTTGAAATCATAATTTAAATATGACTCCATCTTCAAATGCTCATTTTTGGGGTGACTAACGGAAAAATTGAAAAAATAAAACCTGAAAAATATTCTTTCAATAGTCACCCCAAATTGATCGCTTGAAGATGGATTCATAGTTAAAATATGATTCCGAAACATGGCAAATTATGTGTCACGAAAATGCTGAATTAATTATATTACAATAATATATATATATATATATATATATATATATATATATATATATATATATATATATATATTTGTTTTTATTTAATCCGAAGTGGAAGAGTAGGAAGGTAAATTCCAAGAAGCTGATCCTAATTAATATTACAAAATTTTTAACATTAAAAAGTGATGCAGGCAGAGAACTCAATGTTTTAAGAATACAGAGCCAATAAACTTAAATGAAAATTTTTAGGATATTACATTTAAATCTATTTCTCTCCTTTTTAAATATACCGTTTCAACACCCTGTAACCCCGCCACTAACAGCTCTGTCCTGTTGTACTTTGTGACCTAAAACACTTCCACACTTTACCCCAGGGCCTTCGCCATTTGGAACAAAACAATGTCGCTGACGTGACGTAGAATCTCTATTAGAGATCCTATGTCGAAATGTACATCCAACACCCTTGAATTTTGAAAATTTTCTATAATATATATATATATATATTTCACTCCAAGTAAGGCAGTATTGCCACTGGTCGCAAGAGTAAATTCATGCAGGGGGGCACCAGAGAGCTAAGGTCATCGGAGTAGAAGCCGTGAAAATATTTATAGAAGAAACAAAGGGGAGCCACATTACGTCGGTGAGAAAGTGACTGGAGTTGAGCTACCAGGTAGGGATCGATTCTCCACTAGATTTTGTCAAGGACCCCCGGTTGAATAGCAGGGGCACCCGACAAGATGTGACAGCAATACTCAATGCACGGGCAGATGGTAGATTATTATATGTGCTAGATGGATTCAGACGAGAAAAGCTTCCTGAACTTACACCGTGAATCGACCTACCTAGCATCAGATTTAGCAATGGATGCAATGAAACCCTTCTACTTGAGGTCAACTGAGAGAGTTAGACCGAGCAGCCGCGGTGTTTCATCTTCAGGGAAACTAGCCTGATCCATGCTGATAGGGAAGTAAAAGCGATTGTCTATGGTGATTAAAGGTAGCAGCTTTGTTTTGGAAGTATTTTTTTTTAATCATCTCACCCCAAGCAAGACATTCCACTGCCACTATACATAGGAGAAGGTAAAGAGAAGGAGTGGTTAGACATAGGGAATGTCAGGAGGAAGGTGACAGATGAGTAAGGATACCGAGGATGAGGGTTGGGCAGATGGGAAGAGTGTTTGATAGAATTGGAGCAGGTTAGTGTGTTAGGAGGTGTCTATTGACCTTACATTTAAACTCCTGGAAATTGTAGCCATCGGGGAAGCAATCATTTGGAAGAGAATTCTACAGTCGGGAAGTGCGAGGAAAGAAACTGTTGGAGTAGAAGTTAAGGTTGCATTTTATCGGTTTCACTGTAAAAGGGTGGGATCTAGTTGCTAATCTAGTATCTCTTTCAAATTCGTATTTAGGGGGCACCAGTGATCTAAGTTCATCGGAGCAGAAGCCGTGGAAGCATTTATAGAAGAGACAGGGAAGCCACGTCGCGCTTAAAATTAAAATTTAGAAGCTATTTCTTACTCCAGTCCACCGTAGATTGAATATTCTTTCAAGATCAGCAGCCAGATTTGCTTTGTCAGCCTCGGCAAATGTTTTGTTGAGGCGGGTGTTAATGGTGGCATCGTTAGAGTAGATGCCTATTTGGGATCTGATTACATCAGTGAGATTGTTGACTAGATCAGAAAAGGCGTAGGACCTAGAACAGATACTTAAGGGACACCCGCTTTCGTATGATAGTATTTGGAAATATGCCTGTTCAATACTACCTTCATTACTCGGTTTAAAAGAAACGATTGGTTTAGATTAAACAAACATTCAGTTAAACAATAACCCTGTTTGCTTAGAAACCGGCATGCCAGACTCTGTCAAATGCTTTGGAGATATCTAGGGCAACAGCTAGAGCTTGCCGTTCTTATCGAAAGCTTGGTGTATATACTCTGTGATTCTCGTTAGCATACGACATGTTGAAGCGAAAACCATACTGTTTATTTCAGAAGGGCTATAAACCACTTCAGCATTGATAATAGGCTCGAAAACCGGAAGAAGGCTGATCGAGTGATAATTAGTAGGGTCTGAGAATTATTCATTTTTTTCATATACAGGAACTACAGAGGAGGACTTCCAACAGGCAGAAAAGCAAGAAGCAGAAAAGCAGTAGTTGTAGAGTTCGGAGAGGACAGAAGAGAGTTCAGGGACACATTTCTTCAGAACAACTATTGAGATTCCTTCACCACCGCTCGCCTAATTGGGTCAAGCTTTGAAACTATGTTAGAGACTAGCGAAGGGTTAATGTAAACGTCACTCAGTTGAATCTCAGTTCTAGACGGGAAGTCGGGTGCAGATACCCCAGAAAAATCAAATGTTGAGTTGGTCGAGAATCTGCAAGCAAAGCACTGTGAGGACTTCAAATGTATTGATTATAGTTGGGATTGAGGGCTTTCTGTCGTTTAACACATTCTTACAGAGCCGCACTGAGTCTTTACAGTCGAACCTGCGAAATGCTATGCACTGCTTTGTTCTGTCAGCAAATAACAGCTTAATATCATCTCTGAAATTATTACGACCAGAGGCAAAAAGGCATCCATTATGGTTAGACGCGTGGCTCTGATAAAGCTGAGAGAAGTGATTCCTGTGGGCAATAGCTGCTGAGCAAGCAGAGGAGAACCGGAGGTTGAATGTGGTTTAAGCTGGGATGAAAGCATTTATGCCAGCTTTAACCCAAGAGGAGACATCGAGATGTTTTTTCCACCTGAATCTATCCTGCATATATACAAGTCAACCATCCATCCGTGCATGGAGTACTGCTGCCATTTATGGTCAGGTGCCCCTGCCGTTCTCCTCAGTGTTCTTGACAAGCTCCAAAGGAGAGTCTGTAATGTGATAGGTACTGATCTGGCGACTCGACTGCAGCCACTTCCCCATCGTCGAAATGTGGCCTCCCTTTGTCTGTTCTATAAATACTTTCATGGCTTCTGCTCGGACGAGCTTAAGTCACTGATGCCTCCTCAACAGGTGTTTACTCGTGCAACCAGACTGGCAACTGGGTCCCACCCATTCACAGTCAGGTTAGCCAAATGCAGACGACAATTCTACTCCCACCGCTTCTTTTCTCGCACTTCCCGCCTGTGGAACTCGCTCCCGTATTCTTGCTTTCCTGACGGCTACAACCTCCAGAAATTTAATCAAAGTCAATACTCATCTACTAACCACTGGACTCTAGCTCGCTCCCCTCCCCTGTATAACCTTCCCTTTCTCTCCACCTATGTATCTGTCATCGCACCTGCTTTCTATTGTTCCATTCTAACTAGTTTGTACTCTTCACTCTTTTCTAATTAGTCTTTTAACGTTTATGTAACCCCCTGCACATCAGTGGCGTTTCCGCCTTGCTCGGGGGGAAAAAAATATTCAACGGGAAGACTAAAAACTTTGTTCAAAGGGACGTCATACAGGAAATCTCGGAACGACTTTAAGTCTGCTCTTGGTAGCAGTAAGATAATCTATTGGTCGTAGGTACCTGGGGGAGGGGAAGTGAAAGGAGGTAATAATGGAAACTACAGCATGATCAGAGTTGCCAAGAGGACAAAGCTGCATGATATGGCAAGAGTCAGGGATAGAAGTGAAACAGAAATCTAGCAGTGAGTCAAGTCCATTAGAGTCATTAGAGAAACTCGTGAGAAAATCAAGTTCTTGCGTAAGGGATTCAGTGATTGAAAAGTTCATAATATGGACAACAGAAAGATCTGTGACTTAGTTTTCATGCCACTTGGCGTAAAGGGGGGGGGCGCATTATAATCAGCGAACACATACAGTACTGTGCAAAAGTATTAGGAGAAGAACTTTTTTATCTTTTATGAGGCATCAAAATAAAGTTTAAAATCACCCCTGTCCTAACACTTTTTGCACACTACCTGTTATGTGCAAAATATTAAGACAGGGGTGATTTTCTTAAAAACCTCACTGAAATACTTTCTTTCTTTCTTTCTTTCTTTATTTATTTATTTATTTATTTATTTCTGCATTCGTTTTAAAATATTTAATTACATAAATACATCTGTCATTGATTTTGTTGTCTCCATGTGACTCGTTCGAATCAAAGCAGAATTCACACCTCTTTGTTTTACTTAGGCAAATAACTGCAACTCCTACCAAAACAAATAAGCAAGTGATGTTTTCTCTCTCTTTCTCACTATATATATGTATATATATATATATATATATATATATATATATACAGTACTGTGAAAAAGTATTAGGACAAGAACTATTTTATCTTTTATGAGGCATCAAAATAAAGTTTAAAACCATCCCAGTATTAGGACAGGAATGATTTTCTTAAAAACCTCACTGAAATTTAAATACAGGGTGAACAGCTAAACCTTTGTAAAAATTATTTAACTAAAAAAAAAAGAGGAAGGGAGGCTTTGGAATTTGAATTGACCCCACAAAGGCCTGATGTCAATCATACTGAACATGTATGGAATATGTTGGATAAAAATTGATAAATCTAATGTTATTTTGCAAGACACACTTTGGGAACAAATACAAGCTGCTTAGCAGAAGATACCATTAGATACATTGAAGAAGCTTGTGATGTCAGTGCCTGACAAAATGATGGCTGCGATCAAAGCAAACGGCTATTATACTAAATAATAAATTTATTTTGTAACAAGTATTGTTAAAGCATTTGTTGAGTAAATAAAATAAAATTACTTTAATGAAATTGTTTATTTTCTGTCAATATGCCTCATAAAAAATAAAATAGTTTTTGTTTTAATACATTTGCACAGTACTGTATATATGAGCGAACGGATGAAAGAAAATGGAGTTGTCTATATTGTTCAAGATGCTGTCAAGCACAGAACAGTCAGGAGATGATAGGGGAGCGGTATAGAAAGAAAAGATAGCTAACCGACCTTAGTAGAGAGAGACGAAGACACATGTAAGAATGATCTGGAGATTCAATCGAAAATCACCCTAGCTTGAGGGAGATGCTCACTGACATAAACGCCCATTCCATGCATATGGACATCGTAGTCCTTTCTAAAGAGGGGAAGGTAACCAGAGATATAGAAATCAGAGTTAGGAATAGAAGGGAAAAGGTTAGTTTCACTGAGAGCTAAGATGTCAGCTGAGTTTACGTGGAAGAAGGATTCAAGGCTGCAAAATTTTGGTACGGATACCACGGATTTTCGAAAAAGATATGTTAACGGATATAGGTGATATTTGTTTAGCTGTTTTAGTTTTAATTCTTACTTTGTGTGATGTCATAATTAGGGATTTTTTTAGAAGGAGAGGCCTATAGTAGTAGTATGAACATGTCTAGGAAGAAAACTGGCGCAGACTGCAGCATAATGTGGCCTTGGGGTTGCCCACTGAAGGCACATGCAGGGACCCATATCCATGCGCAAAATGATACAAGAAATCCCGATATTTTTTAACTGTTGATCAGAGTAACCGCTCAAGACGCTACCCAAGAGTTCAGGCTCCTAATAGCCAGTCGAAGCAGCAACCAGGAATCTGCCAACTCGGTACCCTGAGAATGAAAAGACGTTGCAACCATCCATACACATTATAAAAGTTTGCGACAACACTACTATTTAGACCTGAGGAAAGGAAAGAAATCGGGAACTTCTTCCTAAAAACAAAACAAGAGATGTGCTTCTACTCTTGTTTAAAAGAAGAGAGGAGTACAAACCGGGCTAAAATACGGTATATCTACTCCGATTAAAAACAAAAACAAAAATGTTTTAACTTTGTTAAAGTCAGGAGATCTATTAATAGTTACTACAAGAGAATTTTAAGATAACTTTCTCTAGAAATTCAAAGGAAAATAAAAAAAAATAAAAAAATAAAATCAGCCTTTGCTGCCAGGACGACTAAAAGTGCTAACTGAAAACTTAACTGACACAATTATGTTTTAAAATTTATCCAACATTTAATGCAAGAAATAAATAATTTAAATTTTTGAAAATTAAACATTTAGAAAAAGAGTCGATCAAGCTTACCAGAGACGAAATCTGCTGCTATCAGAATATTAACCGAGTGGAGTGGAACTTAAAATTCATCATGGTGAATTCCATTACATTTTTTAATCAGTTGTTATTCATTTAGTCAGCGCATAGCTTTATGGACCAGAACAAATTATAACCAAAATATACACGAGAGAGAGAGTGAGAGAGAGACAGAGACAGAGAGAGACAGAGACAGAGAGAGAGAGAGAGACAGAGAGAGAGAGAGACAGAGAGAGAGAGAGAGAGTGTGTGTGTGTGAGAGACAGACAGACAGAGACAGAGACAGAAAAGTTGTCAGAAAGCCGAAAACTATCCTTAACCGGATTTCAGGTTCTATCAATTTAAAAAAAAAAATCTGCTTTGCTGCCAGGTCAATATATATATATATATATATATATATATATATATATTGTCATCCGCAGACAGATCTGTTTTGCTGTATCACAGCTCATCAGTACGGTTAGACTCCGATTGCTACATATGTGTGTGTGTGTGTGCATATATATATTAGATTAAATAAATAGTTTTTTCTGCTTCAGATATAACAGTTGACATATAACTATCGTTCATTAGTCAACCGTTATATTTGAAGTGGGAAAAAAATTCAGTAATTTTTTGCAACACACTTTTGCGGTTATTTTTTGTTACCATAACTGACATCCGTAAAGATGATCTCGAAAAGGGATTGAAAGTACTTGGGTACCTTGAAAAGTGAATGATAATAACATCTGTCAACGTTACAGCTCATTTCTGACATCTTTCAATTATAATACGACAAAGGTTATCCATGAGTATGAACGAATTTTATTAAAAATAAACAAACATAATATTTACAATTTATTTAATCCTTCATGTCTAAAAGAAAATTTGCTACCTAAAGTCACACATATATATATATAAGTAAGTATCTAACCTAGAGTACACATATATATATATGCTATATATCGCCGTACGACGACAAACAACAAACACGCATATATAAAAATATAAGGTTATATTTTTATTACTGACGACGAACCCGTGTGGAATAGAGAGTGGAAGAGTGAGAGCGCACATAGAATGGGTCGACGGGAGTGTAGTCTTGCCTGTGGTGTCTCTCTGCTTCCACTGGCCGTTCTCTGCTGGCGAATCCGTGTGTCGAGGTCTTTACATAGTCTTCTAGAACCGGGACTTTCCTTCCGGTTTTGCCTCGCCCACGCAACGCCCACGTAATTCTAAGAGACACCTGATCTGTTTGCCTCCGTAGTCATTTCCGCCGCTGTCGGAAATAAGGTCAAACGACATCCGCTCCAGGCCCCGACAGGATGTATTTCTCAAACACCTGTCTTGTCGTTCGCCGACCCCTTCACCGACGGGAAACACCATCGCTTGCATCAACCTTCCTCGGGTGGGGCCAGATTGCTATATTACATATATATATAAGTAAGTATCTAACCTAGAGCCAACGGACCTAGCAAGGTTTCACCAAATGGATCGTCAGGGCAAGTTGGCAAATTGCCCTGACGATCCATTTGGTGAAACCTAGGTAGTTCCGTTGGCTCTAGGTTAGCTACTTACTTATTTATTTGCTCTGCTATTGTATTGAGCGCTTTACGTATTAGGTTCTCGTCTCGGGGTTTTTTTCTTTCGACTAGTACTTAGGCTAATGTTCAAGTGCTTAGTTCATATTTTTTTTGTTTCCATTTTTTCCGCTCCGCATTTATATTCAGTGGGTTATTCGATACGTGTTCAAAGATAAATTCACAATTATATATATATATATATATTATCATCACAAATATTTTTCCGTCATTATTGACGGCAATAGTACACTCGATTAGAAATAAAGCCTATTTAAGATAATATGAAATACAATTTTATTTTATTTCATATACTTATCATTACATTCATCAATTTCAATCTGTTCATATCTGCCTCTCACTGTTCATATCTATCTAATGTTTTGTTCATAACTATATATATATTTACGTTAATATATAAAGACGAAAACTGAAATGGAAAATATGGAACGTAATTTTATATAATGTATATCTGTACGATTCTTATTTATGAAATAAATTCATACTTATATAGGTTATACTTTTCTCTTCTTCCAGCCTTTCGATATAATGTTAAAATTGATACGCGTTTCATTTTTCTCTCCTGGTTTTGATTTAGCATAGATTTGACAAACAAACTTGCATTATATTTCAAGTGCAAATGAATGTACTTAAATCTATCCACCTCCTCTCCAGGATTTTATTCCACCATGCTCTTCGTAACTTCTTCTTCATCTGCTGTGTCCCTTCAAGGCATAGGCGATCGTGGACGTCCACTTGGCTCTGTTTCTTGTCGAACTAAGTGATTTTTCTCTTGGTATATGTTTGGGCGCTCACCACCTTTCCACGGAAATGGACTATTCGAATCATTATATAAAATAGTATACCTCGAGGAAGGAAGTCGAGTGAGCGAGTTCGTCGAGTATTTCTGGCATTGCACCGGAAGTGTTCTACTAGTCAATCTATCACGTCTCTACGACGATACTGTATACTAAATACCTTGTTCTGTATTCTACTAATCCTCACCTCTTGTAAATACTTCTCTTTCCTGTCAATACACCTACTTTCATACTATTACATTTTGTATTATTTCACATAATTCTGTTACCCGACGTAAGAGTATATCTTCTAACCTCCGCTTTATCAACCATTTGCTCAGACCTAAGAAGTACGTCCCGTGCTGATTTTCCCTGTCTCTTCTTCCATTTATTCGACCTGTGAGTATCAAGTTCTCCAGGCCCTCCTTCCTCATTACGTATCCCAGGAACCTCATCTGTCTCTTTCTGATATTTATTATCAGTTTTCTTCTTGTTTGCTTCCTTTCCAACACCTCAACGTTGCACACGTACTTTGTCCATGGTATCGTCAGCATCCTTCAGTAAAACCACATTTTGCTGCCTCAAGCCTCTTCTTCATCTTTAATGAGCTCGTTCAGCATTCACTTCCATACAGAAGGACAGATATCACTTAGCAATCCAGCAGTCTTTTCTTTGTTATGTACCTAAATCTCTACTCAGAATAATGAATGTAAAATTCTTTTGTCGATTTTCTTCCTTCCCTGTTACTGTTTCTACATTTAAATTTTTCCGCTTGTTGAAACTTTCAAAACAAATTATCCTGCTCGAAAAAACACAAAGAGACCAAAATGCTTTTGAAAAAAAAATAATGTTGCAAATGATGAAAAACAGTCAGAAAACACTTTAATACCTTTAAATATCTTATTAAATTATTAAATAATAGGATGTGCGTTGTGGTTCAGTAGATATCAACTCGGAACGATAAATCGAGGAGCCGAGTTCGAATTTCAGTTAAATTCCTTGCATTCACTTACGCGCAAATACTCTTGGGAAAGGTATTCATTCGTCTCTTCCCTCTAGTTATGGGTTAAATAACAGGATAGATTGGGTTCTATAGCCTTGACTGGCAACCAGTCTACCGCAGAAAGTAATGGCAACCCACTGCGGGATAATCATCTGCCCAGTCAGTCATGTCTCTTTCGAGACATGATCGCCCAAGCGTGTATCAAGTATGGCACTTGACTGACTGATTGACCTTTAAAATAATAGGTAAATACACAAGAAAAACTTTCTTTTGCATTCATATATATGTCTAAAGCATAACGGACATAAAGTCAAATTGTAAAAAAGATATAACTAATCTAGGCATCTTGCAAGATGACCGGTAACTCAGCGAAAGACAATTCACTTCTTTTATTGGTAAGTTTGTTCTCTCAAGCGCAGAGCCACTGAATGCAAAAATGTGCTTAAAGCACAACACGAAACCGCGTAACCTGCAATGGGTCGAAACAAAAGATGCCAAGTAGGCGTGTGTGGTTAAAACCGTTATTGTTTTTCTCGGGGCCTTGTTGGCAAGTTGCAAAGAGACAAAATGAAAGGGAAAGTAATAAAATAACTAGAGAAGCACCGAATACATATGCTATTTGGAGGCAAAAGGGAAATAAATAATTGTGTTTTCACATGGGAAAATATAAAAAGAACGAATCTACAAACATTACCAAATCAATATATATTTATTATATTTAGAGGGTAAGAGTGCTAAACAGCTATAAAAAACTGTTGATAGATATAAATAGTGTAAATATAAGAACCAGCACTATATGGTGACTATAAACTTCACGCCTCAACGCGATTAACAGACCTAATCCTACTCATAGTCTTCCCACACTTCCATTAATCCGGAAGTGACTCATATATACAGCTCGGTAAATGACGAATAGCATTGAATATCTGAAGTACCACTGAAAATTTTATTGAGGCATGCAGTGGATAGTCACTTTCCCTGACGGATTCATATAATATAAAATAGATTTACCTTCATAACGTCCCTCAGATGACGAAACACCCCGGCTAAGTTAAGTTTTGCTATTGTCTTTTTCCATATTGTCCATTTGAAGATAGACTGTATCTGCATTTTTACACACACACACGCACACACACACACACACGCACACATATATATATATATATTTATGAACACACACATATATATATATATTTATGAACACATTTTATCAGTACAGCCACTAAAAAAACAACAACCTTGGCGCTAAACATTATTACAATTAAACACTATATATATATATATATATATATATATATATATAGTCATTCGCAGACAGATCTGTTTCGCTGTATCTCAGCTCATCAGTACGTTTAGACATCCGATTGCCTTTTTACCCAGAATCGAAACTCGACCGAATTGGCGTCAGTTGGCAATTCTAACTTTGAAATATGGGTGGTTGGTAGAAGAAGGCAGTCTTTTTAGCGTGTTTATTATTATTATCATTTCTGAATGAGCGATGCGTATATGCTAGAGTAGCTACTGTTTTTAAAGCCTACCATTTTTCCAGAGTGCTCAATCAGGGTGTGAAAGCGTATATATATATATATATATATATATATATATATATATATAAGCATTATGTTCTCGCTCCAGTACATTGAACAATGCAGCTATGTCTCCAGGGCTACAAATGAAATAGTCTTATCCAGATATCCTAGGGACATAGTATTTCCAATTCAAATATATGTGCACTGCAGGTCAAGTGGTGAGTTTTAAAAAAATTGTCCTTTAGTAATCATCAAACTTCCGGAAACTTGATGACAATTTTTAAACATTTCTGAATAGAATTCCCAAAAGTAACGTGAATGTGCCAAGTGGAGACTGCTTTTCTTGTTCAATAATAACCACGACTAATCATGGGATCTGTAGAACCTAAGTACCATTCACTAATATTTGTCATCTCTTCATAATTTGGTTGTTTCCAGGAGTTAAAGTACGGGATAGTATAGTGGCTACTTGACTCGTGTAAGAGTTCAGTCTTAGTTTGAACAATCAATGGAGAAATTGAATATTATGAGAAGTCATAAATATTGTTCTTTAAATCAGGGCAGTCACTGAATTCTAGCACGATTGGTGCAGGTTAAGTCTTTTGGAATAAAGGATAAATCTCGGCGATTTGTTTTTAACATTTGATCACACACACACACACACACACACACACACACACACACACAAATAAACACACGTATATATATATATATATATATATATATATATATATATATATAAATCTCAGGACATTTAAGAAATGTAGTAACAAACAATATTTTAATTTATTGGTTTGAAGATTATTTTAATAGAAACACGTATTTGATCATATACTCCGTTTTTAATTAAACATTATATTTATATCTACCAACGTAAAAATAGTTGAGAAATCTTGTTAGAAAAAATATGTGTCCTTCACGAGAATTAGAACCTGCGAAATCTAACAGGGGAGGCCGTAAGTTGATCTGACGCGTCTTAGACCACTCGACCACGAATGATTTCACAGTCTAAGTGAAGCTGTTTATGTTTAAATTGTGTGCTTGTAAGGCTTAATTCGGCTTCGTTTCTAACATTAAAAAAATATTCAGGCTGGTATATATATATATATATATATATATATATATATATATATATATATATATATATATAAAATGTTTAATTAAAAACAGTGTATCTACTCAAATACGAGTATCTATTAAAAATAATGTTCAAAAGATAAATTAAATTATGCCGGTTGTTAAACCATTTCATAAATCCCCGGATCTTTCCGTAATACATATATATATATATATATATATATATATATATAAGAAAACTCAGCACATAATTAGACGGTTATAAATGCAAAGTTTATTTCGACTGTTTTAAAAATTACAATCTACTTCTTCAAATACGAAAAATTAAATAGTTTCATTCAACTCATAATATTAAAAAATAAAATAGGTTGACACAGAGAGAAAATTGAGTGAAAGAGAGAGAGAGAGAGAGAGAGAGAGAGAGAGAAAGAGAGAGAGAGAGAGAGTGAGACAGGGAAAGTGGGGGAGGGGGAGAAAGACAGACATCTGTGTCCTGAATTAAAGATACGTAAATGAAACAGAATTGGCGGAGATATATTGGAATGTTTTTAATTGAAAATCATTTTTTATTTTGCCTACAAATAAATAAATAATTCAGGTACAGGTTATTTCTATCTAGATTGCGAGTTACAATTGTATCAAAGAGAAATATACAATTGTAAATTATAAAAACCTTTGTTTCTATAACGTATAAAAGTGGACCATTGCAAAGGGAATTTTGTGTTCGGCTTTTTCTATCTTGGAGATATTCTTCTTTTATGTGACATGACTTTACATAGCTCCTTGCAACTTCCTATTTTCTTAACCCTTTACGATCTCTATTTTCCTTTATTCTTCGATCCATTCATGTTGTTATGCTTTTGGTTACACATCAATTAATAAATTTTTACTGATTTTTGAGTGAGTATGTTATGTTGCAAATGTAGTTCCATCAACCCATAGAGGTAAAAGTCATTTCTGCAAATCTCTTTGGATTCAAAATAATACTTGATAAGAATTTCTCTTACAATGCAACACACGATAAAAAGTTTTTTTATTTATTTATTTTTATACTTATTTGCACCACTAGCAGTATAACCCGGCGTTGCTCGGGTGTAATGAAAGTTTTAAAACTAATCCAAGGTCCTGGAGCTCAGACACAGTCTAAAGAATATTTGTATGAAGTTTGGTGAGGATCCGATAAAAATTGTGGATTTGTATAAATGATATACAGTCAGATAAACAGACAAACACACAAACATCTTGCCTTATATATATATATATATATATATATATATATATATATATATTATCGATTTTCTGCACTATTGTAAGAACTGCAACCTTGAAACTTCTGAATACCGTTTCTTATGTCTTTGTCTATGAGTGTATCAAATTTGATTAAAATCGGACCCCTCCTTCTATAACCCGATATTTTCGATTATCGATTTTCGATATTTATCGGGGGTACCTCGACACAACACTTGCAGATGCTTATAGTACAACTGTGTAAATTTTCAATAAATCGGTTCAGCCGTTTCGGAATCTATAGGTAATGGACACACACACACAGACACACACACACACACACACACACACACACACAGAGACAAAGTTCCATTTATAAATAAGTTTATATAAGAATTTCTCTTACAATGCAACACACGATAAAAAGCTTTTTTCTTTATTTTTTTATGCTTATTTGCACCATTTTCATTTTTATTTCCAATAATTTCTATGATTTTTCTCCGGCTTCAGTAGTTTGCGCACTTCCCTGTCAGAAACCGTCTTTCTCTCTCTAGGATTCACTCGTTAGTCATCGATTCATTTCAGCATAGCCGGCTTAATATTTTCCTTATCGACATTCTCACTGGGTCAGGATTATCGGCCGTGATCCTAGTGTATAGCCAATGGCGGTAAAGGGTGAATAAACTCTCTCCTTTTTCATTACAGCTTTACTTGGCCACTGTTGTCCATTTGGTTATGCTGGAACTGATTAACTGAGAGAAAACTTTCTATAATTGACCTGTAGACATACGGAGACCAAGTCCCACAGTCACACGCGAATGCTGAAGCCACACTTACCTACATAAACGAACGACAAGAAAGCTAGCGCAATACAGTGTACAGACCAATATATATATATATATATATATATATATATATATATGTGTGTGTGGGGGGGGTGTGAACGTTTTCTCATATATATATATATATATATATATATATATATATAGTGGTTTTAGATATCGATATATCGAGAGAAGTAAGAAACTGATCGAGAGAATGATTTGATTTATCGACAGGGTCACTAAGGTTTACCTCCTAATCGATAAATATATTCACTCATTTGATTGTGATTCTTTATGTCCTTACCTTGCAGCGAAATGACTTTTGAACTTTAGACATAGCTAGTTTAGTTTTAATATTTTCAACAAGTCCAAAATATGAAGAAACCATGAGTAATATGCTTTCGAGTATATTTCTGGTCCTGGGTAAACTGCACCCGGCTGCAAGGCCTCTGGTTGGAAGGTTGTGACGGGCATGGAACCACCTCTTAATTGCTGTTGTTCCTCGATCCACTCTGACCCGGAGTGGTACCACCTGTTTGTGTCCCAGCTATAGGCAAATACTTAACCCCCAAACTGGGGTTAAGACACCATGAAAGTATGAAAATGCACTTTTATAGAAATACACAGCTAAAAAAAATTAAAGGAACACTTTTTAATCAGAGTATAGCAACCTATCAGTCAAACTTTTGGGATATTGATCTGGTCAGTTAAGTAGCAGAGGGGGTTGTTAATCAGTTTCGCCTGCTTTGTTGTTAATGAAATCAAGTGTTTCAGAGGGGCAACAATGGGACACCCCACAGAAGAGGAATGGTTGAGGCCACTTATTTTCCCTTCTCATCTCTTTTGGCTGATTTTTTCCTGACTGACTTTCTTCTGCTGTATTTTTTTGTCTTGGATCAATATAATGCGGTGCCTAAATGCTATATAGGTTGCACAAGTAGCGCAACTTCTCCAGGATGGCGCATCAATATGTGCCGTTGCAAGAAGGTTTGTTGTGTCCCGCAGTACTGTCTCAAAAGCATGGAGGAGATTCCAGGAGACAGGTAGTTATTCCTGGAGAGCTGAACAAAGCCGTAGAAGATCCTTAAACCCGCAGCAATATCGGTATTTGTGCAAAGAGGAACACGATGAGTACTATCAGAGCCCTGCAAAATTAACCCCAACAGGCCATTAGTGTTAATGTTTTTGACCAAACAATCAGAAACAGGCTCCATGAGGGTGGCCTGAGGGCCCGACGTCCTGTAGGGGGCCATGTGCTCACTTCCCAGCACCGTACAGCTCGATTGGCATTTGCCATAGATCATCAGAATTGGCAACTACGCCACTGGCGCTCTGTGCTCTTCATCGATGAGAGCAGGTTCAATCTGAGCACATGCAACAGACGTGAAAGGGTCTGAAGATACCGTGGATAACGTTATGCTGCCTGCAACATCATTCAGCATGACCGGTTTCGTGGTTGGTCAGTGAGGGTCTGGGGAGGCATATCCTGGATGGACGTACAGACCCTTACAGGTTATATAATGGCACACTGACTGCTATTAGGTATCGGGATGAAATCCTTGGACCAATTGTCAGAACCTACGCTGGTGCAGTGGGACCTGAGTTCCTCCTGGTTCATGACAATACCCGACCTCATGTGCTTAGAATTTGCATGCTGGAGGATGAATGAATTGATACCATTGACAGGCCCCTACGTTCACCTGACCTAAGCCCAATACAACACCTCTGGAACATTATGTTTAGGTCCATCCCGTACCACCAAGTTGCCCCTCAGACTGTCCAAGTGCTCAGTGATGCCCTGGTTCAGATCTTAGAGAAGATCCCCCAATACACCATCCTTCTTCTCATTAGGAGCTTGCACCGACGTTGTCAGGTATACGTACAAGCACGTAGGAGGCACGCAAACTAATGAGAATCATTTTGAGTTTCTAAATGACATTTTGGCAAAATGGACCAGTCTCCTGCATCCTTTTTTCACTTTTTGGGGGGGTGTCTTTGATTTCCCCCCTCTATAAGGTGATCATTTTCATTTCTATCAAATTATGTGGCATCATTTTGTTACTAATACATTACCTACTTATTATCAGGAAAGACATTCAAGATCATTTATCCCCTGTTTAGATCTTATGTGTTTTCGAAATGTTCCTCTAATTTCTTTGAGCAGTGTATATACGTCAAAATAAACTTTTATAGAAAAATATACATTTTTGAAGGAAAAATATTACCAACAATACATTTTTGAACGAAAAATATTTCCAACAATATATTTTTGAACGAAAAATATTTCCAACAATACATTTTTGAAGAAAAAAATTACCATTACACACTTTAAAAAAAAAATATTGCTATCATACATTTTTGAAGAAAAAAATTATTACCAGCAATACATTTTTGAATACAAAACTAGAAGACATATTCATTTTTCTAAAACAAATAATACTAAAAAATTTCATGAAAATCTCACTAGGTTTAACCCTTTACCATCCATATTTTCCTTTATTCTTCGATCCATTCATGTTGTTATGTTTTTGGTTGCTATAACTGAACATTAAAAAAACATATCTTAAAACTTTACCTTTTTGCATTAAAAAAAATAACACAGTGCTTGATATGCAGTTAAACAAAACTCAAACGCAAACTCGAGTATATTTCTCTTTTGAGACATTTGAAACTTCTAAATACCCAGAGGATTCGTGTTGTGAAATGTACAGCTTTAAATAAAAATGTTCATGAGGAGGTGCTGAAAAGTTATCCCACCTTACTTTGATCTTTGGTCATTGGTTAACGATTATATATATATATATATATATATATATGTGTGTGTGTGTGTGTGTGTGTGAAATGTGTATGTATATAAATATAAATAAATATACATATATATGCAATTTGTTATACATATTATATTATTTATATATTATATACGTGCGGTACTTATTTGAGAGCGCTTAATATCAGAGATAGAGTAGACATATTCATATAGATAGGTGTGCGATTGTGACCCTGGGTTTCACGCTCTTGCGATCGTCAGACAAACATTGACGATCGCATTTACTTTGTCTGATCTACTTTCGTATTGATCGATTTTGTTTTAGGTTACTCGTCTCGGGTTTTTTTCTTTGGGCTGCGTACTTTGACTGATGTTCAAGTGCTTAGCTCGTTCTTCTTTTATCACCATTTTTTCCTTCCGCGTATATACTTGGAGGGTTTTTTGAAACGAGTATAACGATAAGTTTATATCTATCTATCTATCTATCTATCTATCTATCTATCTATCTATCTATCTATCTACGCTACCGACCATAAGTTTGGGACCACTTAGATTTATTCTCTAAGAGAAAGAAATAACAAATTTTAGATTAGAATAAATATAGATATATTTCATTGTTGCTCACAATTGTATAATAATTAAAACCAAAATTAACATAGAATAATTTCAAATTTAATTAACGTAAATTCATATTTTCTTTTCTTCAAAGAAACTACTATGAGTCTTTATTACTGCAGAGCAAATCCTTGGCATTCTTTCTAATAACTTATAAAAATAAGTTGGTGAAAGTGATTTCCAAGAATCCTGTAAGCATTTAAACAACTTTCGTTCATTTTTAGGAAGTTCATTTCGAACTGTACGATCAATTTCATCCCTTATTCTCTTTCTTTAATAGTGGTTTCCTAACTGCTACACAGCCTTTAAGTCCAGCAGAATGAAGTCGTCTCTTAACAGTAGTAACAGATACTAAATGTTGCCGAGTAGAATTCATTTCAATTGTTAATTACGGAGCTGTTTTTCTTCTATTTCTCTTGCTAGATATGATCCCGTGCCTATCCTCTACAATAGATGTTATTCTGGGTCTACCAAATCTTTTTCTGTCAATATTTAATTCAGTTTCACGAAGCCGTTGAAGGCAATAATGTTTTTTGATAGACTTAATTTTTTAGCGATAACACGTTCAGAATATCCTTCTTTAGAAAGAATTTCAACCTGAGCTCTTTTTTCAATGCAAATCTGTTTCTTTCTTGCCATTTATACCGTAGTAATATGGTTTACAAAAATAAGTTATACCGTAATTATAATATCTGAATAAATCTGAACTTTTGGCAAAAATTTGATCACAATAAGAGGAATCAAGTAGCAAACTTAATAAATGCTTACTTTAAAATTGAAAAGAATACTTTTTTTTACTTGGCATCTGCATAACAATAACAAAAAATACAAACTCGGCGAATTCGATTCGGCTAAAAATGAAATGAAATTTTATAAACTTTGTGAAAAACAATTTGTGTGGTCCCAAGCTTATGGTCGGTAGTGTGTATATATATATATATATATATATATATATAGATAGATAGATAGATAGATAGATAGATAGATAGATAGATAGATAGATAATCGTTTTAAATCCGGCAAAGAAGTACTGCAGCTGGTGCGCAGGGGATTACAAAGAGAGGGGTTAAAAAAAGAAAATAAGAACAAGGTATAGGTGATGAAGAAAAAATAAGAGAAAGATGAGAATAAAGGAGATAGATGATGCATTAAACGTCGCACTTAAATTTTAGGTATTGTAGCTATCAGAGAAACGACAAAGATTGAAAGGGGCGTAAGACAAGGATGTGTCTTTTCACCGGATCTATTCAACTTGTACAGCAAGACTATTCTGATAACCGTAGAAGTTATGCCAGGATTCGTCACCGGAGGCCACATTTTCTACAATATAATGTACGCAGATGATACAGTGCTGATAGTAGACACGGAAATGAAACTACAAGACCTCCTACAGAAGGTAGCTGAAGAAAGTGACAAGAAAGACCTATAAATAAACTGCAAGAAAACCGAATGCATAGTCATTAGCAAAAAGAGCAGCCCAAAATGCAAGAGACAAGTGAGCGACACTAAAATCAAGCAGGTACAAAAATTTAACAGAAGACGTAAAGTTCGACACAGAGATCTTAAGATGAATTGGCATGGCAAAAGAAGCATTCCAGAAGTTCAGTAAAGTATTAAGAAACAGGACAATTTCGCTAGAAACGAAGAAGAGAGTACTGGATTGCTATGTGATATCGGTTCTTCAATATGGCAGTGAATGTTGGACAATATCTTCGAAGATGAAGGAAAACTTGAAGCAGCTGAAATGTGGTTCTACAGAAGGATGCTGCGGATATCATGGACCAAAAATGTGAGGAATGATGAGGTTTTGGAAAGGATGGAAACGAAAAGGAATTTAATACTGAACATCAGGAAGAAACAGATGAAGTTCCTGAGACCTGCGATGAGGAAGGAGGGTTTGGAGAACCTGATACTAAAGGTTAAATAGCGGGAAAAAGAGACTGATGAAAGCAGTGGATAACATATTTGAAGGACATGATCAGGTGGATGACCGAACGAGGGTTGCATGGTGCAACAGAAGAAAGCGTGCTAAGAGCCACCAGGGATAGGGAGATGTGGAAAGCCATGATCGCCTACGTTCTGAAAGGACATGGCACATAAACGAAAAAGAAGAAGAAGTAGCTATTAGGGAAGCAAGTATACGGAAAGTGTGAGAAAAAATAAATTACTATAGTAAAAGTAACAGTAACATTTCTCTATTTTGACGGTAAAAGGGTGAAACCTAGTTGCCAATTTAGTTGGACAAGTAAATTCACGTGATTGCGGCACCAGGTAATGAAGCTCGTCAGAGCAGAAGCCATGCAAATATTGTAGAAAAAACAGAGGAAAGCCACACATAGCATTCACAAGGAAAAGTAGAGAGTATTGAGTGAAAATGCATGAAGCCGCTATACACACTCGCAGTATTTCCTGAGAAACATCGTCGCAAGTAATTTAGCGTTATAAATTTTAGTATCAGACAAATACGTTTTGAAGTCTACATTTCCTTTCCTGGCCTTAGAAAGAGGAAGAAACGTTAGATTCTTTTGGTTGATAAATCTTAGAATTTATCCTTAATAAACCTGAAACCATCCTGCATATATACAAATCAACCATGCGTCCGTGCATGGAGTACTGCTGCCATATATGGTCAGCTGCACCCGCTGTTCATCTCAGTGTTCTTGACAGGCTCCAAAGAAGAATCAGTAATGTGATAAGTACCGACTTGGCGGCTCGACTAGAGCCACTTTCCCACCGACGAGAAGTGGCTTCCCTTTGTCTGGTCTATAAATACTTCCATGGCTTCTGCTCGAACGAACTTAAGTCACTGGTGCCTCCTCAACAGGTGTTTACTCGTGCAACCAGACTATCAACTGAGTCTCACCCATTCACAGTTAGATCAACCAAATTCAGACGACAATTCTGCTCCTTCCGCTTCTTTTCTCGCACTTCCCGCCTGTGGAACTCGCTTCCTTATTCTTGCTCTCCTGACGGCTACAACCTCCAGGAATTTAAATGCAAGATCAATACCTCTTAACTACTTGACCCTACTTCTTTCCACACTGTCTTGTAGATCCTTTCTTTTCTCTCACCTTCGCAACTATCATCACACCTGTATTCCCTTCCTTCTCTTGCTCCTTTCTAACTGGTTCGTCCTTCTCTTCACTTTCCTCTAATCATTTTACTCTTATGTAGCCCCCTGCACATCAGTGGTGCTACCGCCTTACTCGGGGTGATATGATTAAAAAAAAAACAAAAACAAAAAAAAAACATGGAATATACTCAAGCTAACCAACATAAACTACAATGCAGTCGTTGATTCCTTAAAGAAAATTAAATTTGAATCTATATACAACAAAACGTATAGCCATAAATACAAGATACAAATAGAAAGAAAAGGAAAACAGACTGTGAGAGCGAGAACAGTGGGTGGGGGGTGAGAGTGTGGTGTGTGGGGGTGGTCGTGTTTGTATGCAGGCATAAAATATGAAAAAAAAGGAGAAAAGGATAACCCCATATATACATGAGCAGGTATCGTGGAATTGTAAACTCCAATTTATATTTGTATTTTGACAAACTGAAAGAAAAGAAACCCTGCGTTATGGTGCAGTGGATATCGACTTGGAACGACAAATCAGGAAGCCGATTTCGAATTCCAGTTGAATTCATTGCATTCAATTACGCACAAATATCCTTGGGAAAGGTATTAATCCGTCTCTTCCCTCCAGTTATGAGTTACATAATAGGACAGATTGGGTTCTGTAGCCTTGGTTGGCAACCAGTCTACCACAGAAAGCAATGGCAACCTACTGCAGGATAATTTTCTGCCCAGTCAGTCATGTCTCTTTTGAGACATGATCGCCCAAGCATGTATTACGTATTGCACTGAACTGAATGAATGAAAAGTATCTTTGGTTTTAAGAGGATATTTTCTTCAGATTTAAAAACCTAACTGAAAGGTACTTTCAATTATGTTTTCCTTTACTGTATCAGTAAAAATGACCATCGGAGCATAAAAGTGATTTACACCAACAATTGTTTTTTCCTCGGTGATAATAAATGTTGGCGATGTAAGAAGAATGAAACTAATGTATAAAAATAAAATCTACCTTCAAAACAATCACATTGTGTTTATGCATTGACTTCTCTCTTGATTGATAGATTAAGGGATTAAATAAGAAGCGAAAAATAGTCAATGAAAACGAACCAAACCAAACAAAGCGAAAATACATATAGATTGGAAGGTAAAACGTGGTTATGCATGAAAAAATAGAATTAGGCTTTTGAGATTAATTTTTGATAGTAGTATTTTCGAGTGAAAATCAGAGATTGCGATGAATAAGAAAACTAAACGACAAAGCTAAAAAAAGAGAGAGGTGTGTTTCTAAATATTTCAACATGTTGCGACCAAGAATGTCATCTGAAACCGGAACGCTGTCTTGAAATCGTTTATGGATAAAACCTATTTAGTATTTGTAACAAAAGAAGATACTCAAAAATGTTCAGTTGCTCATTCTGAATGGACATACTTGCAAATCCTTTCAGGTGTTCCTTAAGGCTCTATCCTAGGTCTTACTCTATTCCTTATATTTATCAATGATCTTCCCGATCTAATCGATCCCAAAGTTGGCATCGATGCAGATGACATCATCATCTACTTCCGTCTCAATATAAAATCTGCCAGGGCTGAAAAAGTAGGTACTTGTTGAAAGTTTGCAATAATCACGCCAATCATTTTGTAAATTTGAATGCCTCCAAAATGAATCTGTTCTTCTTTAACCACCATAGTTAAACTTCCTTACCTACCATTGGAATAGATGACGCTAATCTCCTAGAGAACAATACGCTTCGCTTCTTTAGCCTTACTCACTCAAGGGATATCAAATGGAATGACTACATCGAATACATAGCGGCCTCTACTGCTAGAAAAGTTGGGTCACTGTATCGGGCTAGGATGTTTTTTTTTCGTCAGAATCCATTTTACAAATTTATAAATCTACCATTCCTCTGTGCATTGAAGACTGTTGCCACATCTGGCCGGGTGATCCTGCTATTCATTTTGAGGCTCTCAACAAAATCCAAAGAAGGATCTGCTATATATTCAATCCCGATTTAGCTTCAGTTACTTTGAGACTGAAATGATGTGGCTTCCTTCTGTCTTTAATACAAGTAATTTAATGGCAACTATTTTGACTAGCTTTTCTCCTGGTCCATGGACAACAAGTACTTGATCGTGATACCTAATTGGCATGTAGGTCCCACCATTTTACTGTCAAAATAGTAAAATGTAATCTGCTCTTCTACTCTAACAGTTTCTTTTCTCGCATTTCCCGTTTGCGGAACTCCCTACCGTTTGCTTGCTTCTCTAATAAATTCCATCTTCAAGAGTTAAAATGCAATGTCAACTGCAATCTTCTTATTAATATATATATATATATATATATATATATATATATATATGTACACACACACACATATATATATATATATATATATATATAATAGAAATCTGTTCATACATTAAGCACTGTTTTATTAACACCTGAATAATAATACTATACATATGTACACCCTCCTCATATGTATATTTATTTATTTACGTCACTATATATATGAGATAACGATATATATATATTTTTTACATATCAAGAACTATATTAGTAAAATTGTATAAAAAGTACAAAATGTTTGCTTTTGATGTATTTCGTCTTTCAGGATTTCATCGGACTAAAATTGGTTATGAAGCGAGGGATTCTGGGTATTTTAGAATTTTTTTTTATATCTAGCCAAATAAATTTCCAGGCATTTTCTATTTTCTTTCATCACTTTTGTTATAAATTGTCCCACACTATAATAACAAAAGATCTGCCTTGATTAACACTGTAAGTTACTTGTACACCTCTGCTGCAGCCTGGTATTGAACACACAACTCATTGGGGAAAGTCACATGAACTAACCGAGAAAGGAAGATAACTCACGACTTCCAAAGTATATACCCCAGTGATTGTAATAACCGGTTAGGTTTGAATTTCTAGCACCTGAAGAAGGTTGGAGCGTACAAAGGCCAAAACTTCGTACAAATGCAACAAAAGGACAATTGACCGAATACTGTTAATACTACGTCATCTCAGAAATATAGCAAATATTATTTTTATTTTTATCATTTGATTTTTTTTCTAAATATTTATTTGTTCAATTATCTTTGTGGTGTTATTTACATGAGACAGTTCTAAAAATTCAAGTGAAGAAAAATATGGGCCTGTTCATATTTGTTTATATATATCAATTTCGCAGAAAATCTGTTTATTTTCGTAACGTGCTTTGATAAAATTACAGAAAGTCAATTTTCTATTCTATTTTCCTATTTACTCTACAAAACAATCTTCCTCCAATGATGTCATCGTTACATTTCCACCCCAGCTCAAACATCTAACAATAACAAAATATTTTCTTGTCTTGTACCGGACAACAAAAAGATGAAATCCTACTCTCCGTGCAGCTTGCAAACGTACGATTCTCAAGAAGGCAAAGTTCTTTGCAGTAGAACTTCGGAAAATGATATCCGAACAATACACCTCGTACCATCCCCAGTGTTCCACACTCAATTACTGACTGTTCATATATTCGGCAGGGGAAGGCTATCGACGCTACAATATGGCGTCGGTGGGTCATTGATCGTCTGCAAGTTTCCAACCCTACCCAATCTCGAAGAAACCATCGGTGAGCGCAAAATGAACTTGCCATTTTTAGAACGAGGATCAGTCATCTCCACCAAATCTACGTCCGTAAACAGCAATCACACTATCATATGAAGAGAATCCCGAAAAACACATGAATATCTACAATAGTTATGTATATACATATATATGTATATATAACTCCTTCACTCTCACTATATATATATATGTTTATATATAAATATATACAATTCTCCTATATATATATATATATATATACACACACACACACACACACACACACACATATATATATACATACACACACACACACACACACACACACACATATATATATATATATATGCATTGATGCATCACTTACGCAAATACTGTTAAACTAAAAAGACCTACGATTATATATTGTTGTACGCGGTAATGCAGTTATAGCAATGAGTCGATAAATGCTAACGTGATTCCTTCCTCATATAGACATATACACATCTACATAGTTAAATGCCATACGTGATACACGCTTAGGCGATCATGTCCCAAAAGAGACATGTCTGACTGGGCAAAAGATTATCCCGCAGTAGGTTGCCATTGTTTTCTGCGGTAGATTGGTTGCCAGCCAAGGCTATAGAACCAGATTTGACGTTCCAAGTCGATATCCACTGCACCACATCTAATATCTGAGTAGGCAGAACTTAAAATAGGGTGGAACAGAATGTGCATTTTCATAAAAGTATATGGGAGCTCGTGTGCCTTTACTTGTATCAAGAATTTGATTATATATATCCCCAGACGCAATGCGTGAGTACTTGCACCCTCGTGCGTGTGTGTGTGTGTGTGTGTGTGTGTGTGTGTGTGTGTGTGTGTGTGTGTGTGTGTGTTGGAGGAATAATGTTTTCTTTTTCCTCGGTTTATTAGATTTTTTTGGATTAAGACCTTCAAATTTTCTGCTTATTTCGTATAAAACCTTTTTCAATTCTGTCTTCTTAATTTTTAGTTTTATTCGCCTTTAAAATAAATTACTTCCTACTTTCATTCACTCAAACGTCCTCTTTTCCTTCCTTCTGTTTTTCTTAAATTTCCTATTTTCTTCAGATCTATTTTAATTTTAATTTTAATTTTATTTTTCCGATTTTTTTATTTTCCCGATTTTTTTATATCTATTCTTTCTTTTATTTATACAATTTTTTCATTTGTAGTGAGGATTGTCATTAACCTCTTTCGTAGCAGAGAGCATCGTTATTATCAATTTTGGTAGTTGAAAGGACGTTCACATTTTATCAGATTATATTGTTACATATATTTATCAAGTGATAAACTTTGCTTGAAGTTTACAAATTTGATCAAAATTATCATTGATAATCCGGTTGGGAATTTTTTTTCTTTAAAAAGAAATCACATTTTTAAATTTCCGAAAGTGATCAGATTATCGAAGTCGTACCGTTAAGGGCAAATTAATCTTAAGCGACGAAGTTTCATAAAACGAAGACGAATTTCAGATTGGTAAGAGGAATCTGAACTAAATAACCTGACATGACACTAAGATTTAGTTCACTGGTAAAATGCAGAACCGATAAGATTTATCAAGAATTTTCTCTTCTTCAGCAAATGGCAAATAAACAAGTTTTAAGGATTTTAAACGACAAACCAGAACACGTAAACGTATGAATTTTTCCCTCGAACTTTCCTGTCACACTGCTTCCAGGAGTTGCAACCGGTGAAAAATAGACCAAAAGTCAAGAACGTGTGATAGAAGTATGGAAAAGAAAATTCCCACGCGAAAAATATACATTCTTAGTGACTTGCGTAGAAAACCTCGGGCAACAGGTCGGGAGATAACTACAAGATGATAAATTTAGAAATTTTATACAAGTAACCTCTTGAAATAATTTGAAAATTGGAATGGGATTCAGTTAAACAGGAAGGACAAAAATAAATTAATTAAATGGAAACATCTCAGGAAGCTCAACTAGATTTAAAGATATATCTAAAGTTAAATATTCTGGGTCCTTCCTAGACATTGATTAATATCATGATGAAGAGAACTCATTAGGGTCGAAGCATTGTTTAATATCATGATGAAGAGAACTCATTAGGGTCGAAGACCGCGTTTTATCATCTATAACAAAGTCTTAAGAGAAAAAGAAAAGAAAATAGAAAATTAAAAATTTAATTGGATATGTTACAGGGAGAAGCAATTGGGAAGAGAAATATCAATATATTACTACGCAGATGTTATCTAAATTGACAAAGTTACAGCGATCCCCACTCAGAAAAATGAAATAGAAAAGGAATGTAAATGCATTAGGTCTAATAGCCCCAAGGCGAAAACGCATTTAACCTGACAGCGCAATAGAAAATGATAAAACATTTCACTAGGGAGATCGTATCGAAGTGATCTACATCTTGGACGAAATAGTTACACATTTCGAACCCGTCCTCGAGATCAGTAACAAATCCATATTTACGAATATTAGATTTTGTAAGGTAGGTCAGCCATTATCCCTTGAAAGATTGCCGTAATACAAACGTTTTTTTTCCTTTCTCGTTTCCTCATCTCTTAACCGCACGTTATACTCTTCTTCTTCTATGTGTCGTGCCCTTTCAGGACTTAGGCGATCATGGCCATCCAGACCTCCCTATCCCTAGTGGTTCTTAGCATGCTTTCTCCTGTTACCCCACCCAAATCCCGCTCTACGATCGCGTTGCGTTCCCCTGTCTTTCTTTCCCTCTGTCACATATGTGGGTATCAGACTCTCGAAAACCTTCTTCCTCATTATATCTCCTTGGAATTTCAACTGTCTTTTCCTGATGTTAAATATTAGATTTATTTTCGTTTCTATTCTATCCGAAATGTCATAATTGATCAAATGTTCGGTCCATTGTATCTTCAGCATCCTTCTGTAGAAATACATTTCGGCTGCTTCAAGTATTTCCTTCACTTTTGATGAGATTGTCCAGAATTCACTGCCATATTGACGGACAAACATAAGATAACAATCTAACACATCACCCAACTAATAAAACAACAACTTTTAGGCAAAATTTGACTTTATTCATCGACATAGTCTCCTACTAGGGTGGTACACTGATTCCATTACTTCTTTAACAATTTGATGCCTTTTTGTAGAACGATATGTCTTTGCCCTCAAAAAAGGCCTAGGTTTCCGTTATCACTTCTTCATTAGAGCAAAATCTCTTTTTTGGAGCATTCTTTTGTGGTCTGCAAACAGCCAGTATTCGTTGGGGGGCGCAGATCTGGAAGATAGGGTGGATGTGGAAGCAATTCGAAGTGGGATTCATTTAGTTTTGCCATTGTTGCGATCGAATTAAGACACGTTTCGTTGTCTTCGTGAAAGATCACTTTTTTCTTCATTTGTGGCCATTCTTTGGCGATTTCTTCCGTCAAACGCACTGATATTGCTATATAATATTCGCTATTGATGGTTCTTCCTTTCTTAAGATAATTGATGAAAAAATATCTAGCGCATCCCAAAATACAGATGCCAAGACCTTGCCTGCTAATGTTTGAGTCCTTGGCCACTTTAGACGGCTTTCACATGCTGCCGTCCGCTCAGCTGACTGCCAATTTGACTCCGGACTGAAGTGGTGGATCCATGTTTTATCCATTGTCACATATTTAAGCTAAAACACGTTCTTGTTGCGTTGAAACAGTTGCAAACAACGCTCTGAATCGTCGACGTGTTGTTTTTGATCGACTGTGAGCAAATGCGGCACCTATTTTGAACACAGCTTCTCTCATTGACAAATGTTCATGCAAAATGATGAATGCACTGCCTTCTGATATGTTCAACTCCTCTGCTATCTCACGCAACTTCAATTTACGATCGGCCAAAACGAGTTTGTGGATATTTTTGGTGTTTTCAAGGACAATGTCTGATTTCGGTCAACCTGAGTCTTCAGCATCATTTGTGTCTGTACGGCCTCGTTTAAAGTCAGCATACCACCTCTTAACCGTTGTTTCCGACAGAGCAGAGTCCGAATAACACTTGCTTTGCTTGAACAGTATTTTCTATCATAAAACCATGCTTTATCAACACACGAAATTCAGTTTCGTCCCTTGTTTGGAAATTTGCAACAGTACCTTAACTTAAATAAATGTAATTTGTAAATAACAAGGTAACCAAAAAAGTTCTGTCCATTTTTTGATTAGTCATTGAATGAAGTTGAAATAAATACGAAATGCGTGTAGCAATTGTTTTCAAATTCTGACAGCCGGAAATAGGAACATCAGACGTTATAAAAAACACACGCATCGTGCCCGGCCATCAGTTATAAACCGGACAGCTGTGAGAAGGATGGAAGTGTCTAGAGATCTCGTTCGGGGTTGTTTGCTTTAAGACTTCAAAGTGGGCTTATCAGCAGCTGCATCAAGTCACCACCTATGTCAAGCGTTTGGGGATAGTGCTGTGGATAAACTTACTGCAAGGTGTTGGTTTTGAATATTCACGTCGGGAGATTTGTCTCTCCATGATGTGCCTCGCAGTGAACGACCACAGATCTTGAGTGACGGCGTCCTGAAAGCGGCCATTGAAAAGGCCTGTAGTCTAACATGTGGTAAACTTGCAAGACACTTCAACATTTCCGATGAAACAGACTTCACCTGCACCGCCTAGGTAAAACGTACAAACTGAGCAAGTGGGTTCCGCAAACGCTGTTGGAGGTCCACAAGGGACAAGTGGCAGCCTGCGTAGCGCTGCTTTATCGCCATCGCGCAGCATCCTTATTCAATCGAGTGCTTACCAGGATGAAATGTGAGTTCTTTATGAATGTCCCAAGCGTTCCAGACATTGGTTCTCTCCTCAGGATGCTGTCCCGCACACCGCAAGACCACCTATGCACCCACGCAAGATTATGCTTTGTGTCTGGTGGACAGGTCGTCAAGTTGTTCATAATGATGAACTGCTATCAACGGGCCAAACGGTCACAGGAGACCTATACTCGCAGCAATGAAAACGTGTGCAACAGGCATTGTGCCAGAATGAGCCAACACTGGTGAATCGCAAAGGTATGCTTTATCTCCATGACAACGCCGCATGTCGTGCAAGTGGTCAGGGATACCATACAGCAACTTGGGTGGGAGACTTTGTGCCATCCATCTTATTCACCTGTCCTTGCGCAATCAGATTACCACATCTTCCATCCCTTGATAATCATCTTCGTGGGAAATCCTTCACCAATGAAGCAGACTTGCGCAAAGCCCTCATGGACTTCATTGCGTCAAAAGTCTCTGAGTTCTACCGCAAGGATATTGAACAGCTGGGGACACGTTATCAGAAGATGCTGAATGCCGATGGCGATTCGTTCGAAGACTAAGTATAAGTTACACATACTGTGAAGAGTTTTCTTTTTTTCCTTTAAAAACGGACATAACTTTTTTGGTTACCTTGTAATAATCCGATTGAGCCCAAAATTGTGTCAAATCTGAAGGTTAGTACTCCATTAAAATCATATCGATTTTTTTATTAGTGGTTCGATCTATATGTCAGACCTGGGACTTATTGAGTGATGTGCTAGAAATTTCTTCTTTGTTTCCAGCAAAATGTTTCTGTCTCTGGTCGCACTTTCCTGCTGAGTTTATTTTTAATATCAGATTAATCATTTTGAAATGACAAAGTTTGATACATGTTAAAACTATTTTGTTCTCTCATTGCACGATAACTATAATTGCATCTAAAGCATATTCTTCACAAGATAATCAATTTAATGTAACAATGATTTTATAAAATATATTTTGTCAGCGAAAAACTTCTATAAAGGAAATAATGGCAACAACATTTGATATTCTTCTATGTGCCCTGTCCTTTCAGGACATAGACGATCATGGCTTTCCACGTCTCTCTATCCCTGGTGGCTCTTAGCAAGCTTTCTTCGGTTACACCATGCAACCCCCGTTCCGTCATCCACCTTCTCAGGCCCTTCAAATATGTTATCCACTGCCTTCCTCTGTCTTTTTTTCCGTCTATCTGGCCTGTCAGTATCAGGTTCTCTAAGATCTTCTTACTCATCGCATGTCCCAGGAACTTCAGTTGTCTCTTCCTGATGCTTTATATTAATTTTCTTTTCGTTGCCATTCTTTCTAACACCTTATCATTGCTCACATGCTCGGTCTATAATATCCGCAGCATCCTTCTGTAGAACCAGATTTTCGCTGCTTCAAGTTTTTCCATCATCTTCGATGATATTGTCCAGTATTTACTGCCCTATTGAAGAACTGACATAACATAGCAATCTAATATTCTCTTCTTTATTTCTAGTAAACTTTTCCTGCGTTTTAGTACTAAACTCAGCTTCTGGAACGATTCCTTCGCCATGGCAATTCGCCTTCGGATCTATGTGTCGCATTTTCCATCTCCTGTTAAAAGTATTCCTAGGCATTTAAATTTTGGTACTTGCTTTATTCTAGTATCCGCTATCTGCATTTGGCATTTTGGGTTGTTCTTTTTGCTGATGACCATGCATTCAGTTTATTTGTAGTCCTTTTTTGACACTCTCCTCAGCTACCTTCTGTAGGAGGTCTTGTAGATTTCTTTCCATGCACTGCATACTTAATATACTTCTTATGAACTGATATTATCGTAACTCCATGTTGACATTCTTAATTTACAAAAAAATATGTCAGTTGAGTACCATATATGATACATGCTTGGGTGATCATGTCTCAAAACCGGTGTATTCAACGTGATATGCCGTAAGCAATTCAAAATTAAACCCTTCGATGGAATTTAACAAAACTTGCTTGGAGGAATTCTTGCTGCCTAAATACATCTTTAAGGAAGTTTTAAGGAAGGTGGAAACAAAAAGTACACTTATAGTTAAAAGCAGAAAGAGACAATTGAAATTTCTTGAACGCATAATGAAGAAAGAGGGCTTTCAAAATGACACTCACAGAACATATTGAAAGCAAAGAGGGACAGAGGAAAGCAATGATTAACCTGCCTAACAAGTTCTCCAAATGGATGGCAGAGCAGGGGCTAGTAGGAATAGTAAGGAGACAAAAATTGATTATTTTCATAAAGAATAGGAAGCTGTGGCTAGACATGACCGCCCACAACCTGAACGGATTCAGCATATCTAAACTTATTTATCAATGGAACTTTGACTTTGTTTTATGTGTGTATGCGTGTCTCTGTGTGAGTGTGTGTCCGTTATCTATAGACTCCGAAATGGCTGAACCGATTTTCTTGAAAATTTACACAGTTATACTGTAAGCGTCTGCGAGTGTTCTTAGCTAGGTTATGTGTCGAGGTACGCTCGATAAATATCGAAAATCGATAATAGAAAAGATCAGGTTATAGAAGGAGTGGTCCTATTTTAATTAAATTTGATACACTCATAGACACAGACATAAGAAACAATATTCAGAAGTTTCAAAGTTGCAGTTCTTACAACAGTGCAGAAAATCGATAATATATATATGTATACATGACCGCCCACAACCTGAACGTGTGTGTGTGTGTGTGTGTTTGTGTGTGTGTGTTTGTGTGTGTGTGTGTGTGTGTGTGTGTGTGTGTGTGTGTGTGTGTGTGTGCCCGTTACCTATAGAGTCCAAAACGGCTGAACAAAGTTTCTTAAAAATTTACACAGTTGCATTATAAGCGTCTGCGAGTGTTTTTAGCTAGGTTTTAGCTAGGTACCCCCGATAAATATCGATAATCGAAAAAAAATCAGGTTATAGAAGGAGTGGTCCGATTTTAATCAAATTTGATACACTCATAGACAAAGACATAAGAAACAATATTCAGAAGTTTCAAGGTTGCAGTTCTTACAACAGTGCAGAAAATCGATAATATATATATATTTATATATAAAAAGGCAAAAATAACCAAAAATAATAGTAAGGAGACAAAAATTGATAGGAAGCTGTGGCTAGACATGACCGCCCACAATCTGAACGAACACAGCACATAAAAGATAAATCTAAATGTGTTTTGATACTATTTCTAGCAGAAAACAATTTTAAAATTTTAAAACGTTTGAAATTCTTATGAACTGATATTATCTTTAACTCCAGTTTGACATTCTTAATTTACAAAACAATGAATCAGTTAAGTGCCAGATATGATATTATTTGAAAGAATGTTGAAATTATCATCTTTTGGAACGGATGTTTGCAATTTTCCATTTATTAATTACAAAAAATAATGCACAGCATCATTTTATTTCTTTAGCCGCTTGACCTAAAGAGAAAATCTAATAGCGTTTCTTTTCGGATTAATTTTATTCGGATTTCTAGATTTTTTTTTCACACGATTGCTGTCCATATGTGGATACTTGTACTTTTTATAAATAAGAGCTTTTGGACACATGTCTTCATTTATAGAATTATTACCCAATGGTTTCAACGATCAATATCCAGTTGAAGCCGCGCCACAATGTCTAATATTTGCTTTCATTTTTTTTATTCCGACCAAATTATTCGTAGTATATTGCGTTTTTGATCGAACTTTTGAGCGGCGTTCGTTATAGACGAACACGTTTCGCTCGCTTTTCGCGCCAATTTGCTTCCGAAAATGGCATTTCGCCAAAATATACGCGTAATAGTTTGTTCGTTCGAATGAAATATTCAGATCATTGGGTAAAGTTTTATATCAATATCTCACCCAGATTAACAAGAATCAGTTGATGAATATGCTGAAACCAACACACACACACACACACAAACGCACACACACGCAAACGAACACAAACTCACAAACACGCACATACACTCGCACACACACACCCACGCACACGCAAATACACACACACACACACACACACATGCAAACGCATACACACACGCACACGCACACACGCACGCACACACACGCACTCATACACACACGCACACACACGCAAACGCGAACACACACACACACACACGCACGCACACGCTCGCACACACACACACACACACACACACACACACACACACACACACACACACACACATATATATATATATATAATGTCACTATTTTGTTAATAGGAATCAACGTTTGATGCCGAGAATCTTTTTTGTGGTTATACGTAGTTGTCAGACCTTGACAATTGGTTTTAAGCATGACAAACCTTCTGGTACCTATGTCTATAGTGCATATATTCATATACGCCCTGTCTCTGATATTAAACATGTTCTCCCATGAGTAAAGCATTCTTTAAACTAATATATATATATATATACACACACACACACACACACACACACACACACACACACATATATATATATATTAGGACGTTGAAATTTTTGCTGTTTTCCAACAGAGGACGTTTCCAGATCTGCGTTCGCGTAGTTTCAAATAGCAATGCATCTATAAGGAAATACCATAGGCAAGCTTGTAATTTAGTGTATTTCGTTTCACTGAAATGTAAACAACTTTGTTTTCATAGCGTTAAACATGTCGGGTTCGGTTTCCGTCCCAAAGAAATTGTATTGCATTCAAAAAATGTCTTTCCTTAACTTCACATGTGAACTTAGCAAAAAAAAAAAAAAAAAAAGAAAAAAAATCCCGTTCTTAGACATTCTCATGGAGTCTCGTAATGATACTTCCATTTCCTCTCTCTCTATATAAAAAAAAACCTACCAGCAAAAATCCTTGTCACCTTAATTTCATTAGCCAATTCCCTCTTAAATATAAAATCGGCGTCATTAAAAATTTTCTCACGATTGACTACGAGAACTGAGTTTCTGGCTCTCTTTTCTTCAAAGAACTCCATAAATCTAAACAAAGACTTGTCAACAACATTATTAGGTTGACTACCACATTAGATTTTTCATTAAAACTTGATGAATAACGATAGTAAACACACCGATGAAATAATAACATTAATATCTTCTACAAAAAACAAATTCATATCAGTTATATATAGGACGAATTTTCACTTATAAACCTTATCCAAAAATACGCAGCTGTAGTCGATTTAACAAAATAAAAGCAATAATCATCTATGATACAAAATTTAAAACAGCTAACCTCATATAAAAAACAAAAAAAAACCCAACTCACCCACGATCTAAACTACAATGAACCAATATTATTTACAAATACACATGTCCCTTAAAGAACTGTGTTCTTGATCTTAATTTCATAAATAATTATCTCGTCTATACAACTACGAAACTGACTTGAAGTCTCACGCTGCATTTCTCTGAACAGAGCTCAATTCGATATCATTTAAACACACACGAAGACCTACCAAACCCTATCCGTAACATACTTGTTGACAATACGAATATCATAGAATCATCTACATGCAATAAAAAACTAAACATAATGGAGGTTTTATTGATAAAAAGAACAACCCAACACTCAATAATATCAACTACGAACACGCTAATAATCTGCTTACCCTGTTTGTTACATATTACATACATACTACTCTACATCATATATAACACCACAATCATTCTGTTACACGTAAAATAACATTCATCCTGAAATAATAACCAAAAGCGCTCGATTAAATAAAACGATTGTACAGTTTTTATATAATTTATGTTCTCAAAAGAAAAAAAAAAGATCATGTGAAAAAGTACATAATTAACCATCACAATTTGCCTGTCATTTTTAATGAAACCTGCGATATGGTTGCTAAATTAGATAAAACAGAAATACTTGCAAAAGCCTGAAATAAGGCGAGGAATGGCGAGGAGAATGCCAGTAGGAAGGTGTTAGAAATTAGGGTTGGGTAATACGAAATTTACTGGAAAGAAGAAAATGTGGACAAGAGAAATTGATCCAGTGTCATATAAAATTACCTGAGGTTGCTAATGGAGACATAACTGAATAAAAAGTGCCCGGAATAGGATGAGAAAAAGTTTATGAAAAAAAGAAAAAAAGGATGAAACAGCAACCCATTGAAGTGGACCCAATGGCAGAATAGCGGGAGAAACTATGAAAAAGTCTTAGAATAGAAGTCGAAACTTCGTAGAGTAGAAACCGAATCAAGTAAATAAAAATAGCAAGAATATAGGTGGGCGTGGTTGAATAGGACATGCGTGACGAAAAAACGTGTCTTGGTGGGCGAACAACCGCCGCTGCGGCAGACTGGCCAGTTGTCAGTGGGGCAGGGCGTGAAACCCCAGGTCACAGGTCGGAGCACGCTTGTCTAAAATAATCGCCCTACGGTTAGTAATTAGCGAGAAGAGAATTGAAAGCTAAAAGGGAACTGCAAGTTGAAAAAATAATACGAGAGAATAATTAAGTTAGAAATTAACTGGGATAACAGGAATTTGGACAATTGTACAGGAATACGTTATCCTATAGCAAAGAAATTACCTAAAATTACGTGATGGCAAGATCTGGGTGGATGGTAAGGAAATATTCTAATAAATCGGTCAGCAGTGTTAGGTACTTTAATATTCAGTTCCATAATAGATAGTAGCAGCAATTTGGAAATGTTGAACAGGAATCAATTTTGGAGAATTTTGGCAGGTTATACTGAAAAAAAAAATAGGGAGTTACCATACAGTGTCTACTTTCCTTAGGAACCGACCCCAGCGGAGAACAGTGTCCAAGAAGGACAAGCCATGATGAAAAAAACAAACAAAGAAAAGAAAATACCTCCGCTCACACACACACACACACACACACACACACACACACACACACACACACACACACACACACACACACACATATTTTTCTTAATTCTTTTTCAGGTTGACAATAGAGACTTTTTATTGGAACTTTTTGTTGAAATTGCATGTTTAGCTTTGAATAAAATTTAGACAGGACCGAGAATGAAAATAAGGAACTTTTTCCAGTTGTCTGCAATGACGTTTTGATAAAGGATTTTTTATTGAATTTGGATGGTTAGGTAATAAAATGTTTTATTGAATTTGCATGGTTAAATTGAATAAAATGTAGATGGAACCAAAAGTGGGAAAGGAACCAAAGTTGAAAAATTAACTTTTCCAATTCCTTTAAAATACTTTTTTTTGGTAAAAGACTTTTTCTTTAGTGAATTTGCATGGTTGAAAAAAAAAAGAAATGAAAAGAAGGGAAGAAAAGAGAAAAAGTGGATTTTGTAAAGTTATACGTTGAAATAGTGTCTTGAATTTATAATGTCACACACCTTGTGACACTATCTCCCGCTAATATTAATTTTTTTTTTATTTGGTTTAATACAACGGAGGGAGAAAAATTAATATAAATGTTATTATTAGTTGTGCTGTATTATAATTCACGATGTGAACTTATGTAAAAACTAGTTTTAATACTATCATGTACTTGTAAAATCCATGGAATAGAAAAATTTGCTGACGGCTGGGAAATATAGTTTTTCTTATTTTTTCGTTTTCGAAGCGGATTGTTTTGGGCAAGTTAAAATTTTGCAATATACAAATAGCCATAACAAAATGTCAGCATTTACTTGATGAGGTCAGGTAGGGTTAGATCCTCAGCAGTTGTTCCTGGGAACAGAGATTGTAGGTTCGGAAGACAGATGACGTAAACGAAAGAAAGAAGAAAGAAAGACATTACGTCATGTGAGTTGTTTGATATTTCATTCGTCGAGCCATGGCTCGCCGCACATCGTATGGGTGGAAAATAATCTCATTGGTTAAAAGCTTTGAGTCGGCTAAATCCCCCGAGAGGATTGGGGATGGCTATAAAAATCAGAACTCAGTGAGAAAAACGAGAGTTGTGGAAGAGTTGTGCGTAGAGTTTCTGGAATTACAGTCAAAATGTAACGACAGTGGAAAGGGGTTCCCAACTGGGGAGACGTGACCCATGGCTGGTCGCCTACCACAGAACTCATGGCTAAAGAGTTAATGCCGAATGAAGCCTGCCGCCGATTAAGTTAAAGAGTTAATGTTGAATAATGCGCCTCCGATAGAAATCCCAAAAGAATGTTATTGTTTTGAAAATTATGTAGAGAATTGAAATTTCTGATTCCTCGATCGCTCTGCTTTGGTAAATTCCGTTAAACTCCGATAAGAACCCGAAAGGACTTTGTTGTTTCTCTGATTGTAGAGAATACGTGAAAAGACTTTAATGAAAATTTGAAGAGCTCTGTTTACTTTGACGAAACTTAGAAAAGACATTTTTATTTTGAAGATTGAAAGCTCTGAGATTTTGAAAACGAACTCTCTCTCTCCGTTGTAAACTGGCATTCTGGCTTTCTTGCAATTGTATTATCTGATCCTTATCATTTCGACAACTGTATTATCTGCTCCTGTAATTAATAATTATTTTTTTATAAAGATCTTATTCGTAACTGATCAGGCGACTTCGACATTATTCATTTATTTAATTTTTTTGGTGCCGTGTTTATTTTTGACCACAAGTATACACAAATGCCCGTTCTGGGTCTGGTGGAAAGACGGCTACTGGATTTGCACAACGCGACTTTCTGAGATCAAATCACAATGTGGGCAGTGGTCCGTTGTTGTAATAGACATCTTGAGGACCAGTTTCTATGACGAGATCATCACGACCAGCAAAAGCGGCCCGAAATCGTCGACACAACTGGTACTGTTTCGACATCATCGCAGCGGGATCCGTTCCCGAACCAGCGAGCGCCCGAACGAACCAGCCAGCCTGGTGGCAGTACCACAATTGATGCCGTCACGACCAGGATTTGACGCGAGGGTGGCCACAGGTAAAGTCGACGAAAACAAGTGTCACAATTAACCAGCCCGGGCAAACGTATAACAGGAGTAAATGATATCAGGATATTTAAAACTTTATCCTTTCATGAAATTTTATAACTGATTAACTTTTTCAGACATTCAAATTAAATCGAAACTAATAAAATTTCCAGATGCGATTACAATGTTACTTGAGCTTGCTATATCAGTAGTCAGGCTTAGAGATTTTTTAAATGTACTAATGTTTCATTTTCATAATCTTACAGTACAATTAAGCGAGCTTTAATCATGAAGCAAAGAATAGGTTTATGGCTGATCCTTGGTTGTTCTTTCTAACCAGAATGCTATATGCGTTGCCAGTAACATTTGGAATTCTGGTTGTATGCTGTTATGAATGCAAACTAATATGTGAGAAAGAAATAAGCACGGATTATGATGCTGAAATTTTAAATCTTAGTCAAAATGCTACATATAAATTCAGAATCAATCTCTTGTCATCTGAAGTTAAAATCTGTTGTAGCGTTTGACGTACGAATTTAACTTTTACCGTTCTAGAAGCGAACATACAAAAACAACACAAAAATCAATAATGTTTACTCGTTTAGGTTTGGATCATGTAAGTTATTGATGCTTGCTCGTTGAAGTGAAATCTGAACATAAATGAATTCTTGTTTGTTGCTTACGAGAAAAGCCGTGGGAATCTTGCCAGAACTGGATTGCAAACGATGATAATGATTTGATCCTTGCCTAACCTAAAAGAATTGGCTTGTTGTCAACCGGACCACTTTTACAGTCAGGAATATCCACCTAGGAAATCAATAATCTCATCTTTATCGCATGTAACAGGATTATCTGAACATGAAATGTGCTGAATAAATTTTCAATTTAAATCCTGAACTGGGAAAGAACAAATGTGTATTCAAAAGTCAAAACTTTTCTGATTTGAAGATCAAATAAAAAAAACTTATTTTTGGTTGATCCTTATTTTAAATAAATTATCAATCTATACGTAGACCTATTTGTAGTGTAGTTTGAGAACCTCAGGGTGGGATTTGAAATGCATTTGACATCAGTTTCATTAGTTTTTCATTTACAGATTGAAATGTTAGTGGTGAAGGTACAACTTCAATTGTTATATATCGCCGTACGACGACAAAACAACAAACACGCATATATAAAAATATAAGGTTATATTTTTATTAATAACGACGGACCGTGTGGAATAGAGAACGGAAGGGTGAGAGGCACATGGGTTGACGGGAGTGTAGTTTTTGCCTGTGGTGTTTGTCTGCTTCCACTGGCCGTTCTCTGCTGGCGAATCCGTGTGTCGAGGTCTTTTTGTAGTCTCTAGAACCGGGACTTTCCTTCCGGTTTTGCCTCGCCCACGCAACGCCCACGTAATTCTAAGAGACACCTGATCTGTTTGCCTCTGTAGCCATTTCCGCCGCTGTCGGAAATAAGGTCAAAACGACATCCGCTCCGGCCTCGACAGGATGTATTTCACAAACACCTGTCTTGTCGCTTCGCCGCCCCCTTCACCGACGGGAAACACCATCGCTTGCATCACTTCCTCGGGTGGGGCCAGATTGTTATATTACACAATCAATAAAATTGAAAAGCATTTAAAAAAGCATTAGTCATTCTAACAGGGGTCGAACGAAGTGTCATGTAAAAAGAAAGATTTGTAGAAATAAAACGTAAGAGTTGTTTATTTTTACATTAATTAACTATAAAATACAATGTCAAAGAGAAAGTAAAGTGGAAGATAGTTGAAGATTGAATATGTTGACGACAGTTCACATAAATTATATACTCTGGCTCTTTGTAGTTGTCTTAGAAATTAACTTTTGGGAGCAAAATGACGTGCAACCGATATTTTGCAACAGTAGCAATATAGCAATTCTCAAGTTGAAAACAAGAATCTGAATAGCCACAACAAAAACAAACATAAATGATGAAATTGAAACGAAACGTGTCGCAATATATTGACAGAATGCTTATTTCTTTCTATATGGTCGATGGTGAAAAGAGATACCAGAGTGGAAGTTCAATATAAATTAAATTAACTTATGCTGACGAAAGAAACAGAGAAATTATGAGATTGAACTTTCTTATAGGAAGCATGTCTTCAAAATTGAAAAATATGTACAAAAGATGGAACTCTGGATTTTCTGTGATGGCGAAGATTTTTAAAGGTTTGAAAAAGAACTATATCTTTCAGGCGAAATAACTAATTTGAGCCTGTTGTTGATACTGGAAGGAGTCGGCTGATTTGTTTGACTGAATTCTAAAAGGAAGGTTAGAAAGGAAAATGATACTCAATTTCATAAACGTAGAAGAAACAATTTCCAAAACAAATGAAACACGTTAGTAAAAAAAATCCAATTTTTCTGATAGTTTGACACCCGATATTACGCAACATAATGTATCAAGGAAGAAGAAAAAACAAATTATAAAAAGTATTGCCGCAGTTCATTTGACAAAATGTAAACAAGAAATAAACGACTAATGAACATATCTTTTTTTTACAAGTTTCGGGCGAGGATCCAATAATAAGCCTGGAAAATTTAGGGATTTATGCAATAAATAAAAGTCGCAATCCAAAAGTTATATTTATTGGTTACAGGTGTTTTATTAAAGATTTTGCATCAAACATTAAAATAATCGCTCAAATGAGAGATCACATTATCAAACATTAATATGATTATTTTTAAATTTATTAATCTCACCTTGAGGGTGAATACCGATGGTCACGTGTTTTGCACAGGATCGATTACAAGATAGCATAAAGTTAACAATTAATGCAGACATCACGCTGTTAAATAGTTCAGTTGTTGTTTGTTTATTTGTTTCAGTTTTGTTTAACATCATACCAATGCCAAAAAGGTAGGAGGTTAAGGTGTTTTTTAATGTTCGATTATAGTAAGAAGGTTGATTTAGTCAGATTTTCATGAATTTTTTTTTTCAAAAAACTAAACATGTTTTCTAGTTTGTATTCAAAACTTTTTGATGAGAATAATGTCTTTTCGTTCAAAAATGTTTTATGGTGATAATCTTTTCTTCAAAAATGTATATTTTTCTATAAAAAGTCTATTTTATGTATATATTTCTATAAAAGTGTATTTTTATACTTTCATAGTGTTTTGACCCCGGTTTGAGGGTTTAGTATTTGCGCATAGCTGGGACCCTAACTCGTGCTACCACTCTGGGTCAGGGTGGACCTGAGAACAACAGCAATTAAGAGGCTGTTCCATTCTTCTCACAACCTCCCAATCTTGCGTCCGGGTGCAGTTTACCGTCATGCCCAGGACCGGGTTGTTGTTGTGACTTAAACGGTGACTGATATGTTGTAGTATCACAATATTGTATTGTCTTGTGCTTTGGTATATTAATTCAGTTACTCGTGGATAGGTAGTGATTACTACGAGGTGATATTCCGGTATCTTGCTATTGCAAGATAGTTATTCGTGTATCTCGCGAATAATATTTTATTACGAAGTTCCTCCTAATAATACGTAGTATCCTCTCTTGGGAGTCATCTTGGGTAATCTACTCAGGGACTAAATAGTAATATCACGCTGTAAACACTGAACCCTGCTGCTCGGCTGTAACTAGTACGTTTGTTGCTGGTACTCGTAGTCCGGTTAATCCACTTTGGTTAATTCACCCAGACTTCTGTCTGGTGCTTAATACAATTTATTATCGTTGTCACGTGATCCTCAGTGGAATGATTCATTGTTTGTTATATGGTGATCAGCGTTCAACCACGTGTTGGTGACGACACTTCTTTCTACATGATACCTTCCATTTTGAGTTGACAGTTTTTTCTACATTACATCCCTCTTTTTGATTTGACTCCTTTCTGGAGTCATTATTTCGTAGTTTATCTAAACTTATTTATAAATGTAACTTTGTCTCTCTCTCTGTGTGTTTGTGTGTGTGTGTGTGTGTGTATCCGTTACCTATAGAGTCCAAAACGGCTGAACCAAGTTTCTTAAAAATTTACACAGTTGCATTATAAGCGTCTGCGAGTGTTTTTAGCTAGGCTTTAGCTAGGTACCCCCAATAAATATCGATAATCGAAAAAAATCAGGTTATAGAAGGAGTGGTCCGATTTTAATCAAATTTGATACACTCATAGACAAAGACATAAGAAACGATATTCAGAAGTTTCAAGGTCGCAGTTCTTACAATAGTGTAGAAAATTTGATATCGATACCAGGAAATCAAAGTTTGACTTACATCCATTCATTTTTCTTTCAGTCTACGGTTTTGCTTAAACTGGAAACAACTATTGCTTTTTAGTCATTCTAGTCATTCTTTTTTGACACTCTCCTCAGCTACCTTCTGTAGGAGGTCTTGTAGTTTTCTTTCTGTGTCTTCAAGCAGCACTGTATACTTAATATACTTCTTATGAACTGATATTATCGTAACTCCATGTTGACATTCTTAATTTACAAAGAAATATGTCGATTAAGTACCATATATGATACATGCTTGGATGATCATGTCTCAAATCCGGTGTATTCAACGTGATATGCCGTAATCAATTCAATATTAAACCCGTCGATGGAATTTAACAAAACTTGCTTGGAGGAATTCTTGCTGCCTAAATACATCTTTAAGGAAGTTTTAAGGAAGGTGGAAACAAAAAGTACACTTATAGTTTTTTTTTTTTTTTTATCATCTCACCCCAGGCAAGGCATTCCACTGCCACTATTGCGCATGGGGCTACATAGGGGAAGGTAAAGAGAAGGAGTGGATAGACATAGAGAATGTCAGGAGAAAGGTGACAGATGAGTAAGGATAGCGAGGATGAGGGTCGGGCAGATGGGAAGAGTGCTTGATAGAATGGGAGCAGGTTAGTGTGTTAGGAGGTGTGTATTGACCTTACATTTAAACTCCTGGAGATTGTAGCTGTCGGGGAAGCAATCGTTTGGAAGAGAATTCCACAGTCGGGAAGTGCGAGAAAAGAAACTGTTGGAGTAGAAGTTACGGCTGTTAAAAGTTAAAAGCAGAAAGAGACAATTGAAATTTCTTGAACGCATAATGAAGAAAGAGGGCTTTCAAAATGACACTCACAGAACGTATTGAAAGCAAAGAGGGACAGAGGAAAGCAATGATTAACCTGCCTAACAAGTTCTCCAAATGGATGGCAGAGCAGGGGCTAGTGGGAATAGTAAGGAGACAAAAATTGATTAATTTCATAAAGAATAGGAAGCTGTGGCTAGACATTACCGCCCACAACCTGAACGGATACAGCATATCTAAACTTATTTATCAATGGAACTTTGACTTTGTTTGTATGTGTGTATGCGTGTCTGTGTGTGTGAGTGTGTGTCCGTTATCTATAGACTCCGAAATGGCTGAACCGATTTTCTTGAAAATTTACGCAGTTATACTGTAAGCGTCTGCGAGTGTTCTTAGCTAGGTAATGTGTCGAGGTACGCTCGATAAATATCGAAAATCGATAATAGAAAAGATCAGGTTATAGAAGGAGTGGTCCGATTTTAATCAAATTTGATACACTCATAGACAAAGACATAAGAAACAATATTCAGAAGTTTCAAGGTTGCAGTTCTTACAACAGTGCAGAAAATCGATAATATATATATATATGTACACATGACCGCCCACAACCTGAACGGATACAGCATATCTAAACTTATTTATCAATGGAACTTTGACTTTGTGTGGATGTGTGTGTGTGTGTGTGTCCCCGTTACCTATAGACTCCGAAATGGCTGAATCGATTTTCTGGAAAATTTACACAGTTATACTATTTTGTGTCGAGGTACGCCCGATAAATATCGAAAATCGATAATCGAAAAAATCAGGTTATAGAAGGAGTGGTCCGATTTTAATCAAATTTGATGCACTCATAGACAAAAACATAAGAAACGATATTCAGAAGTTTCAAGGTTGCAGTTCTTACAATAGTGTAGAAAATTTGATATCGATACCAGGAAATCAAAACTTGTCTTACATCCATTCATTTTTCTTTCAGTCTACGGTTTCGTTTTAACTGGAAGCAACTATTGCTTTTTAGTCTTTCTAGCCAACGTCCAAAGAGTCTGAGATCCAGGACCATGGATTAGTTTTAAAGGTTTCATTACCCCCGAGCAACGCCGGGCTATACTGCTAGTATTTCTTAAGTGTGGGCTTCACACATAGAAACCCAGTAGTGTTTCTTTTTCTTGTTCCACATCGCCGCAGTTCAATTATTACTGGTGGTCTACGTATATCAAACATATCATAAATCCGCTTCATCGGAACTTCGTGTCTGGTATTTTTCAGTTCAGTATATCTGCGTCTACGCGTTGTGGTGCTGTGAATATCGACTCGGAACGACAAATCGGAAGGCCGAGTTCGAATACCAGTTAAATTCTTTGCATTTACTTACGCAGAAATACCCTTGGGAAAGGTATTAATCCGTCTGTTCCCGCCAGTTATGGGTTAAACTATAAGACAGATTGAGTTCTATAGTCCTGGCTGGCAACCAGTCTACCGCAGAAAGCAATGGCAACCTCCTGCAAGTCAATCCTCTGCTCAGTTAGGCATGTCTCTTTCGAGTGTGTATTATGTATGTCACTTAACTGACTGCGTCTGAGTTGGTTTAGTTGACGCTTATATTCCCATCTGGGTCTTTCTATAATGTACGTAATTTGCCTGATTCTATTCTTTAATATGCCGTCTTCCCAGAATTCTTTTTCTCTTTGATACTTTCTAGAATGTAGTTTTCACCAGGGTAAAAGTATTCATCATTTGCAGTATGTTTTGGTAATGTTGTCTTTCGTTCGGGTAATACCTTATTAAAAACTGATTTATATTTCTCGCAAACATCAGTTCCGCGGGTGACATCCCAGATTTAATATTGTTGTTTGGTGTAATCGTATAAAAACTCTAAAATATTGTTGAAGCGTCTTTTCATCCCTTTGATCTACTTCTGATATTTTGAGGGAGCTTTTAAATGTGTCTACAAAAACCCCTGCCTGTCTATTAGATATCGGATAATACGGGGGCTGTAGTTTGGTGTTTGATTTATAGTCACTTACAAAATAATTTAAATTTGCCAGACGTGAACTGTGTTCCATTGTCTGATACAATTGTATTTGACACGCCAAATCTTGTGAAAATTTCGTTCATGAAATTAACTGTTATGTTAACTGCATTTCATTATTTCGGGCCACTTAGTTTATTTATCGACCACTATCAAATAAAAAGCTTTGTTTACTAGTTCAGCAAAATCCAAGTGTAATCTTTACTACTGAATGTTAGTTTCTGGCCAAATTTAAAACTTAATTGGCGTGGATTTTGCCGCGATAGCTGCATGACTTAACTAGGTCTTGTATATCTTTGTCTATTACTGGCCAATATTATAACATATCATGAATGACTTCATTCTCGATATTTCATGATGGTCAACGTAAAACATCCCCAACATACGTCGTCATAATGATGTCGGCTATCGGCGTCCATTAATATACCATCGCATATAGAGAATGCATTATTGATATTTAATTTCACATTTTTTTTACTTTATTTTTAATCTGGTTCTTCATTTTCACTATAAAATCGTCATTCCTACTTAGATCTAAGTTATCGCAACTCTTTTATGGCATTATACATAATATTCATTATTTCATTCTTTACTTTTAATGCAGCAATAAAAGTATCTTTTAATGGTTCGAAAAACTTTGGATTTAATCGGGATCGGCCATCTCCGTGACTTAGTTTCTTTGATATTAAGAATTCCACTTTATAGTTATCGTTCAACAATATGGCTTCCAAGCGTTGTAATTGATTTCCTGTGTGCGTGGGAACACATTTTTTAGAACTATAAATAGATAATATTAGACGAGGGTTTGTTTGTAACAGAAATTCACGTCCATGCGATAACTTTCTTCATCGCAAACACTCTAACCAGAGATTCTTTTTCAATATGACTATATTTTATGGACAGCTGTGGTGATACAGATCCAGAAATCAAATAACCAAAACCGGCCTTTGCTCACCCGGCTCCACGCATATGTTCCGGGGCAGAAAACCAAAAATTAATAAATATCAAATTTCTGTTCGCGAGCCTATGCGAACTTTATTTATCGCCTAATGGGAAGCCCAGAATTAAATACGGGTGTGAATTCCCAAATGACCTACTGGGACCCACAAAGACGAAAAAAAAAGCCGACACACAGAAAGCCTCACCAGAGTTGAGATAGTACAAGCATAATTAGCACATCCCTTGACCTCGTCAAGCGATCCACTATGCTCGCCTCCTTTCCCTCTCATCTTCTTCTTAGCTGCCCCTGAGCTACTTACCCGATCTACGGAGAGGAAACATCAAAGGCATTCCTAACTGACAAACACTCCCACATACATACGCACAAACTCTCTTTCAGCATTTATTGGTATGAACATTTTAACGTCCCTTGAACCCATCCTAAAGACATTACTTTATTTGTAAAAAACCTTAATTGATATCTGTGTATATATAAAATGCTGTTTCTATACTCAATTTGATTTTCTTGTTTTATAACCCCTTTTAAAACTTATAGTGGGCTATCTACTAACGAGGCCAAATTCAGTTAATCTGCTTCAACACACATCTAGGTTTCACTAGAACGGATAACCCACTATACAGCTATCAAAGACGTATGCGCTATGGGCTTTGTTGTTCCATCATCATACTTATGTAAAAAAACAGCTCTTATTTGAAAGTCGCTTGCGATAATTTTCAATTTTGAATTGATATGAATTAACGATACATCAAACGTTAGTATTTTCTTGATTTTTTTTAATGGTATGTTAACACTTTTCTGTCCAGTATCATTTTGCATCTTTTTCAGTAAAACATTTAATGGTGCAGTTAGTTCATGCGTATTTGTTTGCAAAGCCCAGAAATGTTTGCAGTTTTGTTACTTTAGTCGGGGCGGTCATGTCATTAATTGCACTTGTTTTATGCAGGATCTGGTTGTCGACCTCTATCATCTATTATTTGTTGCAGGTATTCAATTCTTGTCATAAATAATTCACATTTAGTTTCGCTTAATTTAAAACCATATTCCTTTATCCTTCTGAACACTGTTTTAATATGTTCCGTATGTTATTATTTGGTTAGCTTTTTATTATTATATCGTCCAGATAGGCTTTTGTGAAATCCAATCCCGCGAGCATTGTGTCTATTATTTTTCTTTTATGTACCTTGTCCCTTCAGGACGTAGGCGATCATGACTTTCCACGTCTCCCTATCCCTGGTGGCTATTAGCACGCTTTCTCCTGTAACGTCTCTCAGCCTCCGTTCTGTCATCCACCTGCTCAGGCCCTTGAAATATGTTATCCACTGCTTTCCTCTGTCTCTTTTACCCCCTAGCTGGCCTGTGAGTACCAGGTTCTCCAAGCCCTCTTTCTTCATTGCATGTCCTAGGAACTTCAGTTGTCTCTTCCTGATGCTCTATATTAATTTTCTTTTTGTTTTCATTCTTTTCAACACCTCATCATTACTCACATGCTCTGTCCATGATATCCCTAGCATCATTCTGTAGAACCACATTTCTGCTGCTTCAAGTTTTTCCTTCATCTTTGTTGATATTGTTCAACATTCACTGCCATATTGAAAAACTGACATCACATAGCAATCCAGTACTCTCTTCCTTGTTTCTAATGAAAGTTTCCTGTCTCTTAATACTTTACTCAGCTTCTAGAAAGCGTCTGTCGCCTCGCCAATTCGCCTTTGGATATCTGTGCTGCACTTTCTATCTTCAGTTAGAACACTTCCCAGATATTTAAATTTTCGTACCTGCTTGATTTTAACAACCCCCACCTGTATTTTGCACTTTGAACTGCTCTTTTTGCTGATGACCATGCATTCGGTTTTCTTGCAGTTTATTTGTAATAATAATGTAGGAGGTCCTGCAGTTTTTTTCCGTGTCTGCAATCAACACTGTGTCGTCTGCAAATCTTATGTTGTTTAGATTGTGACCTCTGATGACAAATCCTGGCATAACATCTCGGGTCCTCAAAATATTCTCACTGTACAAGTTAAATAGATCCGGTGAAAATACACATCCTGTCTTACGCCTCTTTTTATCTTTGTATAACTTCTGAATTCGTTATCTCTCCGCATACAAGCAGTTTGCTGCCAGTAGAGGTTTTTAATTGCCTTAATGTCTTTCCCAAATATGTCGAGCCTGCTGAGCATCTCCAACAATTGTGTCTATTACTTGATCGAAAACGCTCGGCGCTACTTTAATTTTGAAAGGAAGCCTGTTGAACTTTTAAAGGCCCTTATGTGTGTTTATGGTCAGTAGTTTAGAACATTCTTCTTCAACAGATATTTGTAAGTATGCATCTGATCAGTCCAACCTGAAAAAAAGATTCCACTATTAAGTTTGTCGAAAATTTCTTCTGGACTTGGAAGTGGATAATTGTAGCTTTGCAAATTCTCATTCAATCCTGTAGAGAAACGTGCCCATATTAGAATCTAATTCTTCTTTTTCTTAACGTATGCCCACTCCGAATATTCTAATTTAGATGTGTCCCCTAATTTCCCTAATCTTTCCAATTCGTCGTTGATTGGGTCTAATGCTGCAAAGGGTGCACTTCTTTTTATTTTGGTCTGAATACTGATATTGCATTATCTTTTATTTTGCATTTTTCTTTTACTTAATTACACAATCGAAGACCCTCAGAAAAAACTTTCCTTCTTAATTCTATTGTAAATCTTTCTGTTGTCCTATTAGTTGTGGTTTCGATTTTAATTTTCTTACAGAATGAATTGATCGGCAGATTCCACAAATTGAATAGGGCTTGGCTATCAGTTCCGAACAAATTCATCATGTTTTTAACACCTAACACAACCGCATCATGTTTTTAACACCTAACACAACCACAAAACAAATATTACAGGTGAATTCGCTTAGAAATTTGAATTTTTAGCCTGAAGCACCACAAACAGTTTTCGTTGGAGTTAATAGTATACGTTTATCGAGTTTCGTCCAAGTTTTTCGTTGATAATTGTGATCTTGGACCCAGGTTCTAGTTGTAGCTTAATTTTCGTGTTGTTCATTGCAAGAAATAATAAATTTCCTTTTCGTAGCTTTCCCGGCCGTAGTATTAGTCTTTTTTCTTTTAAGTTTATTCAATGCATTTACTTTAGTGTCGAATTTTTAATTTTTCAGCTTCATTTTATATATATATATATATATATATATATATATATATATATATAAGGAAATCTGTGAGTCTGTGTGTGACTGTTCCCTATGCACGCCTACATTTTTTAAGCTACGCCATTCACACTTTCTAGGGACACATCTTTACAGGGAAGTCAAGTCAACACATACTTTTTGAGTTTAAGTTCAGCAATTTTCCCTTTCCCACTTTTTGACCAATGGAGCCGGTTGTTTACATTTGCTCCGTAAAACATCTAAGATCTAAGATGGTTGCTAAATTACGTCACAGAAATCAAATCACCGTGTCAAACGCGACTAAAATATATTTTTATAAAAAAAACTGAACCTTTATATTTAATTTTTATTCCGACGTTTTAAAAAATTCATTTGGTAAAAAAAAAGTGAATATATTTCTCCCTAATTTTGAAACAAAAGAAGTATTTAAAAAAAGGCGTTTTGTTTCAAACAAAAACAAAATATGGCAAAAAAGTACCAATGGTTAATTTAATTATTTAAGTCTTTTTTTTCAGATTTAATACTTCATACTTCAGAAAATAAAATTTAAAAAAATTAAAGATTTTTTTTTTGCTAAATATTTAATTCAGGAAATCGACTGTCTGTAAATGATTTCCATATGCTCCTCTCATTGACATCTTCTCCTATAACTAAAATGTTTTGAGTTGCACGGGCAACACCGAGCTATTATGCTAGTTTTAGTTAAAGCAGCTACCTTTATAGTCTATTCTTCAACACTGATAAGATTTCTTATTTCTGAAAAAAAAAAAAAGAAAATACAATCAGATTTAAAATGTTTTCTACCAAATCCATGACAAGTATTAAGTGCTGAGTACGATTTCTCATATTTTTTATCTGATATTGAGGTGTGTTTTTTCGTATTTTCTTACTTCTTTGTCAAGAATTTCAAAACGCCTATATTTTCATTATATGGTCGGACGTTGTGTACTTTATAATTATCTCTCTCCTCTATTCTTTCGGTTTCAAGCTTTAAATTTACCAGGCGCTGACACTCTTCAGCAACATTTTACAGAGTTATTTTCGAGTCCCTTTCAAGTTTGGTTAAGATCCTTGATCTTATGTCTGTGTCATGGTGGCATCACCGACAGACTGAATGAACTCTTCCAACCATTACTTATATTTATACTTCCCCTCACAAGAGGTGAGAGGGAGTAGCCTGAGGAGAGCGTCTTCAGAGAGGCCCGAACTCAGCCGAGAGTCGGTCTACGAACAATGCTACCTTATCGACCATTACGAGTTCTAAGGCCGAGGGTCGAATCATAGTATTACACACTAACTCGTATTATCGTTCCTGCTAACCAAGTTCCAAGTATTTTTTAAATTTTCTGCTTACTTTTTTTTAATTTACAGCAATTACTTTTATGGCCTATTTTGTCACACTGATAACATTTATTGCTGAAAAACTTGGTTAAGACCCTTGATCTTATGTTGCAGACAAGTTAAATCTAGAACGAATATTAAACACTTAAAAGTGTCAGGTTTCAGTTCATGAAGCTTGAACTTTTTGCATTCTTTATTTAGGATTTCTGCGTATGTGTTAAAATCATCTGCTTTACGGGGCTCATTCAATAAATAAGGTGACTTTTTGGTATAGGGACATCTACGAGGGTCATGCAATAAATAAGGTGAATTGTTCGGTATAAGAACTTCTACGAGAGTCACTCAATACATAAGGTGAATTTTTCGGTATAAGGATTTCTAATACAGATAGAAGCTTACTTTTTTTAAAAATATTTACTTCTTTTTCAAAGGGATTTAATTTTTTTTTTTTTTTTTGCAGATTGAAGAAAAACTTTGAGAGTTTTGGAGATTAACAAAGATGGCCGACCAAGAAGCATGCTCCAGGATTGAACAGAAGCCAGTTATCAAGTTTTTGGTTGCTGAAGGGTGCAAACAGGGTTGAAATTTATAGGAGTATTTCGGGTGTGTATGGTGCCACATGTTTCAGCAAAACAATGTTAACAAGTGGGCTAAATTGTTAACAGAAGGACGGAGCAGTGTTGAGGATGAAGACAGACCTGGGAGGCTTACAGAAGTGAGGTCTCTTGAAGTGCTCGAATCAGTCAATGACCTCGTTCAGTCTTATTGTTGTAACCTAAAATATTACTGATGTGTTATGGTATCAGACGGTTGTGTTATCTTGGTTCTTGGTATATTACTTCAGTTAGTCGTGGATTGGTAGTCATAGTTATTACTTCTTGTTTATATGCCGTTTCCCTTCAAGACGTAAGGGATCGTGGACTTCGACTTGCTACCGTCTCTTGTCGCTCTTCATCTCTTTCTTATTGGTACTGCTCAGGCCTATCAAATATGCCTCGCGCTACTTTACCTATGTCTGTCTTTCCTTCTATCCGTTCTGTGAGTATTAGATTTTCCGTGCCCCTTTTCCTCATTTAATGACCAAGGAACCTCAGCTGTTTCTTCCAGATGTCAAGTTTGAGTATCTTTGCCCCTTGCATCCTCTCCAATTCTTCGTAGTTGCTCCAATGCTCGGTCCACGGTATCCTCAGCATTCTTCTGTAGAACCACATTTCTGCTGTCTCAAGCCTCTTCTTCATCTTTGAAGATATCGTTCAACATTTGTTGCCATGCAAAAGAACAGATATTACAGAGCAGTCCAGCACTCTTTTCTCTGTGTTCAATGAGATTTTCCTATGTCTCAGTATTCTGGTTAGCTTTTGAAATGTGTCTTGGACATGCGTCTTTGGATCTCAGTCTTGCACTTTTCATCCTCTGTCAGAACACTTCCCAGGTATTTAAATTTATTTTCTTGTTTCATTTTAGTTTCTCAGACCTGCAGTTGGCATTTTGGGTTCTTCTTTTTGCTGATGACCAAACATTCAATTTTATTGAAGTTAATGCCCAGTTCCTTCTTCTCGCCCTCTACTGCTACTTTCTGTAGGAGGTACTGCATTTTACTTTCCGTGTCTGTTATCAGCACTGTGTCATCCGCAGATTTTGAGATTGCGGGCGTCAAAGGCGAATCCTGACAATGATTTTATTTACGTCAGAATTGTTTCTCTGTATAAGTTGAATAGATCCAGTGAGAGTGTACATCCTTGTCTTATACCCCTTTTTATTTTTGTGTACCTGCAAAACTTATTTTGTATACGTACGCAAGCGGTTTGTTGCCAATATGGGCTTTTGAATATCCTAATGTTTAGGCGAATTAGTATGGTGAAGGACGCGTTCCAGAAGCTGAGTAAAGTATTAAGAGACAGGAAACTTTCACTAGAAAAAAAAAGAGTGTACTAGATTGTTATGTGATGTCAGATCCTCAATATGGCAGAGAATGTTGGACAATATCATCAAAGATGAAGAAGCTAAAATGTGGTTCTACAGAATGATGCTAGGGATATCATGGACAGAGCATGTGAGTAATGATGAGGTGTTGAAAAGAATGAAAACAAAAAGAAAATTAATATAGAGCATCAGGAAGAGACAACTGAAGTTCCTAGGACATGCAATGAAGAAAGAGGGCTTGGAGAACCTGGTACTCATAGGCCAGATAGAGGGCAAAAGAGGCAGATTACAGCAGTGGATAACATATTTCAAGGGCCTGAGCAGGTGGATGACAGAATGAGGTTTGTGTGGTGTAACAGGAGAAAGCGTGCTAAGAGCCACCAGGGATAGGAAGATGTGGAAAGCCATGGTCGCCTCTGTCCTGAAAGGATAGGGTACATAGAAGAACGAGAATATATGAGTATAAAATGGGGGATCAGTTCTGTATTACAATCATTATATAAACTGATCGCTCATTTTGTGGCCATGCCATTTATATTCTAGATTTATGGGCTTGAGCTAGTGGATGGCAGAGGGGGGTTTGGGTGGTGTAACAGGAGGAAGCATGCTAACAGCCACCAGGGATAGGGAGACGTGGAAGGTCATGATCGCCTACTTCCTGAAAGGACAAGGTACATAGAAGAAGAAGAATTATCCGAAAATATTGAAGTTGCCGAGTATCTTGAACAAGTCTTTGTTGGGTACTTTGTCAAATGTCTTTTCTGAAAAGTTCTTCTGCCTTTTTGTAGGTTTAATTTCGTTCTATGGGGTTGCTAACAAATTTGTCGGATCCAGAAATATTAGGTGGGGGTAGATGATATGCCACAAAAAATGTAACTGTTGGGTACGAACATGAGTAAGCCCAGTTTCTTAAAAAAGGTGGCTTTGTAAATTTGTTATTACTACAAGGTAATATTCCGGTATCTTGCTGTTGCAAGATAGTTATTTGCGTATCACGCGAATAATACTGTATAAGGGGTTCCTCCGAATAATACGTAGTATCTTGTCTTGGGAGTCCTCCTGAGTAATCTACTTAAAAATAACTAGTATTATTACACTGTAATCACTGAACTTTGCTACTCAGATGTAACTAGTACGATTGCTGCTGCTGCTGCTGCTGCTGCTGCTCGTAGTCCGGTTGATTCACCAAGACTTCTGTCTAGAGCTCAATATTGTTTATTATCGTAGTCACGTGATCTTCAGTAGAATAAGCCATTCTTATAGTTTCATTTATCTGAAGATCAGCGTTCAACTACATATGTCGGTGTAGACACTTTCTACATGATACATCTATGCATATATGCTTACTATTTTTGCAATTTAAATAATTCTACTAAATACTATTTTACTCACGCAGAAAGTTATTCAAATACTAAAATTTTGCTCAAAAGTCACAAAATTTCAACTCTATCACTTAACATAATCCCCTTCATCTTAAAGCGTGTTAGTGAGTCTGCGAATAACGCCATGCATACACAGTTGAACCTCTTTAGTTGCTTCTGCCTCATTCCCTTCATTATCATTTGAGAAACACTGGTCTCATTCAAATGCCAAAACCGATAAAAATCCGAGGCTCGCTTGTTTGGTTTTTAAGCTGTAGTGAGTCCTTACGGATTATCATTCGAGAAACACTGGTCTCATTCAAATGTCAAAACCGATCAAAATCCGAGGCTCGCTTGTTTGGTTTTTAGGCTGCAGTCAGTCCTTACATTGACATGTTACGAATTCTTATCATCTCTAAATGCCAGCACGCTCAATGAAGCCTGTTTCTGTCTTAGAAATATACTAATGAAGGAATCTGAGTTGTTGTTTGTGTCATTGGTCATAAATTCTAGCAGTACATCCCCTGTATTTTTGCGAAACACAAGGGACATCAATTTCTCTGCGATACATGCTTCCTTAAAATCTACTGATCTATCTTTTTACACCGCTTCTGTAAAAATCATTCAATAAAACCTGTGACTATTTACAACTCCTTCTTCTTCCAAAGCAGAAATTCATTGAATTCTTATGTCTACGTGTTCATTCATTCAGAGAATAGTAATGTGCAAAGAACATTATGAATATCAAAATAGAAGCTAATCAAATAACAATAATTAAAAATCAGAAGTTTTAAAAGATAGAGTTTTTTTTATAATATGCGTGCAAAGAATCAAGATTTGATTAAAAGAAAAGAAAATGATATTTTAAGATTTAAGGAAGCTTTGAAACTTTTCTATCCGAGTAACTTTACAAAATTTGAATAAATGTTCATAATGTTTTTTAATTTCTGTTTGAAGAGAAAAGCTTTTAGCAAGAATGTCGTAAAAAGTGAAAATCAAAAAATCAAAAGAATAATATGCAAATCAAATAGATTGAAAACAAGAACATATTTGAAGAAGCTATTGTTGCGAATGAAAGCAAGAAAAGTGAAAATTATTAAGAACATTTGTTGAAGATATGAAAGAAATACAATATTAAGTAAACATCACAATGTGAAAGAAAGAAGTAGGGTAATAAAGTACATAAAAAATTAATTCTGAACAGTACTTCTAAACATGAACCGTGAAATTCTTGGATCTTTTGACTGAGCTGGAGGTCGAGTTCCTCATAGTTATTATAAACCAACACAGCGTATATGGTATGTTTTGGATTATTAATTCCAGCAGTAAAATGATAACTGCTGACAGTTCAGGTAAATGAAGAAAATTATTGTAAGATCTTGGAAATACCCAATCATAATGATTTATGCAAAACAATGCTTCTTCAAATTATGATTATTGTTCAACTTGCCAAAGATTTCCTTCAGAAAACCTAAATGTCCCCAGTCTTTTCAGATATTGATTCAATAGAGAGTATACGGTCATTGTTAAAAAAGATGTATATGGAAATGAGGATGTGCGTTGTGGTGCCTCTGAACGACAAATCGGGGAGCCGAGTTCGAATTCCAGTCGAATTCCTTGCATTCACTTACGCACAAATACCCTTGGGAAAGGTATTAATCCGTCTTTTTCCTTCAGCTATTGGTTAAATAACAGGACAGATTAGGTTCTATAGCCTTGGCTGGCAACCAGTCTACAACAGAAAGCAATGACAGCATAATGCGGGATAATCTTCTGCCCAGTCAGTCATGTCACGAAAGAGACATGATCGCCCGAAGCGGGTAACATGTATGGCATTTAAACTGACTGATATGGAAATGAATAACAGTATTAATAACAATAATAAACAGTAAACGTATAAATCAAATATTATTTCTCTTGCCTATATCTTTTTAATTAATTAATTTTTTTTATAATCACCTCACCCCAAGCAAGACAGTACTGCTCCTGGTGCGCAGGGGTTTACATAATAGAGTGAATTAAAAGGTACCGGAGAATGCGTAAGAGAAGGACGATAACGCGGATGTGAAGAGAGCTGCGTGAGAGTAAATTGTAAAGAGAGAAGAACAAGGTACGGGGTGCCGGGGAGTTGAGGAGATAAGAGATGGCTGTTGAAAATTGCATTTAAACTCTTAGAGATTGTAGCTGTCAGGGAAGCAAATAGACGGAAGGGAGTTCCACAGGCAGTAAGTACGAGAAAAGAAGCTGGTAGCCTAGAAAAAGCTGTTGCATTTGATTGTTTTCATTGTAAGAGGGTGGGGCCTTGTTTTCTAGTTCGGTAGCTGAAGTAAATTCGTGCAGAGGGTACTCCACGAAGCTCAGTTTGTCAGAGCAGAACCGATGAAAAAATCTTTGGAAGAGACAGAGAGAATCTACATATCGTCGGTGAGAAAGTGACTGAAGTCGAGCTGCCAGATAAGGATCGAATATATTGCTGATCATCAGTAAAAAGGGCAGCCCAATATGCCAAATAAAGGTCGGGGATATCAGAATCAAGCAGGTACAAAAATTTAAATACCTGGGAAGACGGAAAGTGCGACACAGAGATCCGAACGCGAATTGGCTTGGCGAAGGAAGTATTCCAGAAATTGAGTAAGGTATTAAGAAACAGGACAATTTCGCTAAAAACAAGGAAGAGAGTACTGGATTGCTACGTGCTGTCCGTCCTTCAATATGCTGTCCGTCCTTCAAAATGAAGAAAAAACTTGAAGCAACTGAAATATGGTTCTACAGAAGGATGCTGCGAATATCTTGATCGAGCATGTGAGCAATTATGAGGTCTTGGAAATTATGGAAACAAAAAGGAAATTAATAGTGAGCATCAGGAAGAGACAGCTGAAGTTCCTGGGACATGCAATGAGGAAAGAGGGCTTGGAGAACCTAATACTAACAGGCCAGATAGAGGGAAAAAGAGACAGAGGAAAGCAGCAGATAACATATTTGAAGGACCTAATCAGGTGGATGATGGAACGAGGGTTGCATGATGTAACAGAAGGCGTGCTCAGAGCCACCAGGGATAGGGAAACGTGGTAGGCCATGATCACCTACGTCCTGAGGGGACAAGGCACTTAAAAGAAGAAGAAGATGAATAGCAGGGTCGCCTGACCAGATGTTGAAGTATTATTCAATGGTATTTATAAAGAAAATTTAATGTTTCGTTTTTTTTTTTTTGCTTGCATAGTAAAATCTGACATAAGTCCAATGAACATTTTTTATGAGAATAGATATTATATATGTAACTTGAAAATTTTGCCAACGTGGTTTGTTTAATTGTGGAAACATAGATCTAAACTTATTTATAAATGGAACTTTGTCTGTGTGTGTCCATTACCTATAGACTCTGAAACGGCTGAACCGATTTTCTTGAAAATTGACACAGTTGTACTACAAGCGTCTGCGAGTGTTCTTAGCTAGGTTTTGTGTACCTCTGATGAATATAGAAAATCGATAATCGAAAAAATCGGGTTATAGAAGGAGTGGTCCGATTTTAATCAAATTTGATACACTCATAGACAAAGACATAAGAAACGATATTCAGAAGTTTCAAGGTTGCAGTTCTTACAATAGTGCAGAGAATCGATAATATATATATATATATATACATATATAAAGCAAGATGTTTGTGTGTGTGTGTTTATCTGCCTGTATGTAAGGTTGCAGTTCTTACAATAGTGCAGAGAATCGATAATATATATATATATATATATACATATATAAAGCAAGATGTTTGTGTGTGTGTGTTTATCTGCCTGTATGTCTGTATTTTTTTCAGCCTTTTTATTTTAGTTTTTCCTTCGGGTTTGGCTCTAAGTAGGTATAATTGTAGTTCTTAGTCTCAGCCATGATACCATTTACTCAGAGGACTTACTTAAACTTCAAAATTCAGTTTACGACGAAAAAAACGTTTTTGATATCGATACCAGGAAATCAAAATTTGATATACATCCATTCATTTTTCTTTCAGTCTACGGTTTCGCTTTAACTGGAAACAACTATTGCTTTTTAGTTTTTTGTGCCAACATCCAAAGAGTCTGAGCTCCAGGAACATGGATTAGTTTTCAAGCTTTCATTACACCCGAGCAACGCCAGGCTGTACTGCTAGTTTACAAAATAAAATCAAACATAGTGTATATGCAATTATAACGAATAATAAACCTAAAACGGTATCCACATTTATGTATTAGTCAGTCAGTTAAGTGTCATATGTCTCGAAAGACACATTACTGACTGGCAAGAATATTCAGTAGGTTGCTATTACTTTCTGGTTAACCTGGTTGCCAACCAAGGCTATAGAAACCAATCTGTACTGTTGTTTAACTCATAGATGGAGAGAAAAGAGACGAATTAATATCTTTCTCAAGGGTATTTGCGCGTAAGTGAATGCACCAAATTCAACTGTAAGTCGAACTCGGTTCCCCGATTTCTCGTTCCAAACCGATATCCACTGCACCAGTAGACATATAATTATTATTTAAAGTACACTTAAGTTCAAACTTTACTTAAGTTCATAATTTACTTTAAGCTGCTCCTGTGTATACAGTAAAAGATTGATCCCGAATACATTCATCTTTTTTCCTTATATATGCTAATGGTACACAATGCATAGAAAACAATTCATACTTCTGATAAGAGACCGATATCGAAGTAAAATAGGACAGCCTCTGTCATCTTTTTTTTCTGTATATTACACTGGAAGACAAGGAAGAACGCGTATATATAAATATAATCCTATATTTTATTCTTCGTCGGTGACACTTGTGTGGAACAGGAGGTTATATTTAAATAAAAATTCTAGGCTTTATTTAGTCTTAAAACTCCCTTGCAGTTTTACTTTTTCGGGTTGTCGTTTTGTTGATGTCATCTACGGCGGGTTATATCTGTCAACCATCTTTGTCCTTTGTTGACTTTTATCTGTGGTTGGATGTATCTGCTAACCACATCCTTGCCAGCCATCGCCATTCAAACCTGTTGTCGCTTGTGTTTGTTTTTTTTTGTTGTTGAACTTTGTTGACATCTATGGCCGGATATATCTATCAACCACCCTTGTCCCTTGTTGACCTTACCTACGGCTGGATGCACCTGTCGATTACCTCTAACGTTTAAAGTAATATATTAGATTTTGTTGATTGCATTTTATGCTATCGCATCACTAAACTGCCAAGACATATGCTAAAAATTTCGCGCGCGCGCGCACGCACACACACACACACACACACACACACTTAAATCGGTATCCATAAATACAAAACATAATAATTTTTTACCTGTTGATATAACTGATATATACAAAATTTATGAATTCTTCTAGTAGTTAATGCATTTTAACCTGAAATTACTTCTTATTACGATAAATGTTATAGTCAGTGGGTACATGATTTTTAGTATACATCCCTTTTCTTTTAAACGATTAAATTAATCTCTACCGGCCTAGAGAACAAAACTCTTATTAAAACATCACCCCGGTGGAATCAAACCAGTATTACATTTTAAAGGTGATTTCTCATATTAGTAAGTGAAGCCATATTTGATATCGGTCCATTTTCTTTCAGAAAACTTTCGATCACTGTATTAAGAGAAGAAAAAACTGGGATATTCTCTCAAACTCGTATTTCCAACAAATATAACGTTTATAGTAATAGTACACACGCACACACACACACACACACACACACACACACACAGATACACACACACACACACATACACATACACACACGCACATACAGGCACAGACATATATATATATATATATATATATATATTAGATAAATTAAGGCAGACACGTTATTTCAGGGTGAATCAGAAGTATAGGCCTATTTCAGGAGAACCATCATCAACTTCTGTCTTTATTTTACAAAGAATTTTACACGAATCTTACACAATTTTACACGAATCGTTTGTAAAATAATGACGGAAGCTGATGTTGGTTCGCCTGAAATAGGCCTATACTTCCGATTCACCATAAAATAACGTGTATGCCTTAAGTTTTCTTATATTTTCTCTATATGTATTTATATGCATATATGTTTAGAGCTCTCTTAGAGAGTTATCCTACTACTGCATATACAGGATACTTCTTTGGATTCATCTATACCTACACTGCATGGTGATATATATATATATATATATATATATATATATATATATATATATATATATATAATGACGAGTAAGTCTGCAACGTGAGTTGAGTAACAGTTAATTCGTAAATCAACATTATATTAACACAAATTTTACTCGGGAAACATTAACTAAACAATTTGGAATAACACATATAAAGCAATGGCGAAATATTTAGAAAGGTGTGTGAGGTCAATATAAAGGTTTTGCACCTTCATTTCTATAAAGTCTGCAGTTGCATGTTAAACTAACAACTTGTCAGCCATCAATGAAAACATCCACCCATCAAACATCTACCCATCAAACATTTACCCATCAAACATCCGAATGGCAATGTCACGCCAATTTCCAATCACTTGTCTTTAATTTTGTCTTGCGCATTAAATCTCAAATCGACAGGGACTTTTTTTTTTGTTTATCATTTAAAAACTTTTTGTCAATTCTCTCTCGTTTTTTTCTCAGTTCTGTTCTTGCTTTTATTAAATCATTTTTTATTTTATTTTTTATTCCCTTTTTATCTTCTTTTTGCTATTTATTACTCTTTCATGCCAGTAACTTTGTCTCTTTCCTTAAAGCTGAGTGTATCTGATTTTGTCTGATTTCGATTTTTATGGCGTTTCGTCTTTTCCCCAGCTCTCTAATCGAATTCACTGATTTCAAATTGATCGACATCACAATCTTCGATTTTCGATATTTTCCCCACTTTTTGTCCAGAATTATTTTTCGTTTTCATTTCATGACAAGATCACAAATTTATGTTTGCCATTAATGTCATAGAAAGAAAATCTTGGCGGTTAAAGCTATAGACATGACGCTATTAATTAGAGATAGTTTAACGTCTAATTAGCTGATGACGTGGTTGTAGATGCTGATGACATTTCATAGATTTTAATTTTATGTCTGATTTAGTTAATAAAAACCTTAATCACACGCATTTAATGCTTAACATTTTGGTTCGATATGCAATCTGTTAATGAAGTCAAATGTATGTTAAAGATAGACAGATGAAATTATTGGGAAGAAGGAAATGTAGAATCCATCAAAAGCGATAGATAAAAGAGAATGAAGAAATTATTGGTTGCATAAGTGGGTTTCATTCATTGTTTCAATTGATTCCATATTTGTATCAAGGAGCAGTGGGTCTACTTTGATTATTTCTTTAGGGAAATATTTGTCAATAGACAATATTATAATGGAGTTGGAAAAGTCACTGCATGTACTAGGCTTTCGTTTTACGTTCCGATTTCATTGAAATTGAAATAATTTTTGAGTCTCAGTCCGGATTATATTTCTTTTATGGGACCTACCCGTGGTACCCTAATGAACTCTTCTTATGATTATAAATACCGGGAGATAGGCCTCTTTAAGTCGAACTATTTATTGAGGAGTTGAGTTGGTTGAGTCCCCCGGTCTCCAACTGACATGTAATACTTTTACTTGTTTTTAGTAAATATATATCTTTGTTTTACAAGATCCGAATTGTATTTTCTTCAGGACCTATAATGGGTCCACAACAATTTCTGAACTGAAAAATTTTGTGTTTGGTTCTGTTCTCATTAGATTTGTGCAAATTTGGCAAATATGTATGAAATATAAATTATTAAAATTGATAGATATGGCTCTATTCTCACAAAAGTGGATGTTTTCTGAAAGCTTATAACCTATTTTTCAGGGCTACAAAACAAATTCAGCAAATTAGTTCACTGAATTTGTGATGCAACAAATATCGGCTCAAAACGAGAAATCAGATATCCATGTTCGAATTCCATTTGAATTTTTTGCATTCTCTTACTCTTGTTATTCAGTCTTTTTTCCCGCCAGCTACAGGTTAAATAGCAGGACAGTTTGGACTCTATAATCAGCCTACCGAAGAAAGTAATGGCGACATACTCCGGGAAAATATAGAATTATAAGAGCATTTCCCTCCTCTGTCACTTCAGTTTAATTGGACTAGAAAACTACACATAAAAATGGTATTTGAGTTATGTACGGATAGGTATTACGAGTCTCTACTGTATGGTAAGTGGATGTGCGTTGTGGTGTATTGTATATCGGCTCGGAACACAGAAATCGGGGAGCCGAGTTCGAATTCCAGCTGAATTCATTGCCTTCACTTACGCGCAAATACCCTTGGGAAAGGTATTAATCCGTCTATTCCTTCCAGTTATGGGTTAAATAACAGGACAGATTGGGTTCTATAGCTTTGGTCGGCAACCAGTCTACTGCAGAAAGCAATGGCAACCTACTGCGGGATAATCTTCTGCCCAGTCAGTCATGTCTCTTTCGAGACATGATCGCCCAAGCGTGTATCACGTATGACACTTAACTGACTGACTGTAAGGTAACCCTTTTTTACCATAGTCCTCAAAGAACTGTGTCTACTCAAAAGGTTATTATTTGTGAATAGGATGAGTAACCTGGGATTGAACTGGAATAGAAAGGTTAAAGCCAGTTTCGGATATGGACAGGTTCTGATAGACCGCATGAAAATGTTCATTGTTTTTTTGTTTGTTTGTTTTTTTTTTTTGCTAATGATCATACAGTCAGAAAAAAATCGAGTAATTCCAGATTCTTATACCAGAATTAGCCGATTATCTTCTAACCTTAGAATCTTTAGCGAAAGCTGTATGAAAAGCCCACCAGGGTGACGGCTATAAAGATAAATTAGCCAAACTGCTTGTAAGTCTAAATTGCCGAATACTAATAGTAGACATAGGAAAAGATAGATTATATGGATTAAGCCCACATTCTGTAGAATATCAAATATAACATTAGGCAGTTTTCTGAAATTAATATGTAAGCACTCTCACAAAGAAAAGTCTCTAAATAATATATTTGATAGAAAATCGATTAGGATAAGCTATTTCTGCACTAGTAATATGTACAACATTATCAGTTCACTTAATCACCAAATTTTAAGGAATTTCTATTAAACCAATAATAAATCCGGTATTATACCTTCCTGTAATTGCAGATTCAAGGAAAATCTTCCGGTTGAATGTAAATGTAGATCTACTAATATGATACAACAAGCTATCATCTCCCAACAAAAAAAAAAAAAAAAAAAAAAAACCAGGAAAGTTATAATTGCGCGAAATTTCGGTGGGGTTTTAGAAAGAAAGATTTTTATTCTCATAGAGATACTTTTACCAACCCTAAACTAAAATTTCAGACAGCCCTTTCTCGAAAACATTGGGAACTGAAGGAAGAAATCACAGATAGATTGAAAATTAATAAACTCATCACGTAATCCCAATAGTCTGAGTGATAAATGTTATCATTGCTTAGTAGAAAAAAGTATGATATTAAAATACATTAACCAGAATTTTCTTCTTAACCAAAGTAACAAATCAATTAGCAAGTGTCGTCATCGGAGTAGATTGAAACTTCCTTAAAAATGTTTTAACTATTCCTTTTCTTCCAATTTAATAGTTGTATCTTCAGCATAAAGTTTTTGATATCGGTTAGAATTTTAATTTAGACACGTGATACTCTTAAATTTTATTCCTACCGGCTACCTATGACCTCCCGGGCAAGCTGCACTCTGTCACTTCTTAAAGCACTGTGCTACTCTTAGTCCTATTCTTGCCTTTTCTAAACCAACCTGCCTTATCTCTTCCTTTTCTTTACTAAACTTTATTTCCGGTATACTATAATTTCTTCATTTTACTTCCTATTGGGGTTGAGCAATGAAGGTTCTAATAACCTTTTTAATAGCTATTCCCCAAATGTGAAATTTGAATTTATATATGAAATAAATAAATATCTGCTCTATAAATTAAATTTAAATTAAATTTACATTGAACGCTCTGTTGGATCAGTTTTAATAGTTAACCTTATATTACTGGGATCCATTAGGATTATTTAATAATCTTCTCATGGAATTATTACTGCTGTTACTGCTGTTATATATATATATATATATATATATATATATATATATATATATATAGCAGCAGTAACAACAAACTTCTTAGGAAAACACTTGTTGAAAATACATATATACTTAGACAGAAAATAATAAACGAAAACTTAAAATTCTAGAAGCTATCTACATCAAACAGTTTAAACCTACCCTAAATAAGATTAATTTCGACACCTCCACTAACATACTTCAATGCCTATAATCGAGGGGAGAGGTCATAGTTATTATACTTACCCCCTACACCCATAGTAGTAGCAGTTCCCAGACCAATCCCCTCATGCCACTATACTCTCATTCGACCAAAAACCCACTACCACCATTCCTTCTCGGCCTGCGGACATGTGCGACGCAAAAAATGGACGTGTTTAATTTTCTCTGTATAACTCCACTCTGTTAATAATTTAAATGTTCTATGTTCACTGTATATTAAATGTTCATCCTTTGATAATGGCTTATGTAAGCCGAAAGTTCAGACCTGATAAAAAATCAACAATTATTGCGATTTCTTGTCGTCTTTTCATGACAAGCTAATCAGATCATACGAAAGGATCTTACACAAAATGAATAGACAGAACTTGCCTATATTATTCAATGAAACCTGTATTAATATATATATATATATATATATTTATGCAGATTCAGATATCCCTTGACTTATGTGTGTCATAGAAACACAACAGGCAGTACATGTAATAAATACACTGTTTAATTAAAAGCAAAATGTTTACTCAAATACAAGTATCTATTAAAATAATGTTCAAGAAAATAATGTCACTAAGATTGAGATCTGTAAAGACAAAAATTGTAAAAAACAGTTACCACTTCTACAATTTGCGCATTACTTTTTTGGTAATGAATTGTGTTCATCCGGTAGTTGACGTGTGTATACACCGCAGATATATAATACGCTAAGATTTATTCCATGCGCCTATGACTTAGAGAGAAGGGACTCCGACACCAAATCGGTGTTCCTGGCTGGAACAAGTGGATGCCTAGCCACACTGATGAGCTGTGATACAGCAAAACACGCTTGTATGTGGACGATGTATATATATATATTTAATAAAATGACTGATATGAATTGCCTGAAAAATATGTTAAATAGAATTTATAAAAATGTTTAAAGAATTTTATTTCATAGTGAATCTTTTGCTCACTAAAAGTTGTTTTCATGATGAATTTACAGAGCGAAACGTTGAAATCTGACTATTAGATTTTAAACATTAAACTGATATTTTAAAATTCTGTCTTACGTGTGTGTATATATATATATATATATATATATGTGTGTGTGTGTGTGTGTGTGTGTGTGTGCATGGGTTATGTCTTGAAGGCTGTTACAATGTGTTGAGTGAAATAAAGGAAGGTAAGTGTTTGTATTACGTATTTATTACATTAACATATATTAGATGAGATTTTAATCTCGAAATATTAATGTAATAAATACGGAATATAGACACTTCCTTACCTTCCTTTATTTTACTCAACGCATTGTAACAGCCTTCAAGACATAACCCATACAACTATTTTACACAATGCTTCAAGCAAATTAAAAAACTTTACTATATATATATATATATATATATATATATATATATATAGAGAGAGAGAGAGAGAGAGAGAGAGTCATCCGCAGAGAGATCTGTTTCGCTGTATCACAGCTCATTAGTACGGTTAGACATCTGATTGCTTTTTACCCAGGATTGAAACCTGACAGAATACACTTCTGGCCATAATTATTGGGCTACCCCAGTTTTTAAAACAAATTACATACTATTTTTAGTATTTATTGCTAAATGCATAATTTTAAATGAAAATAGAATGGTTCTTTTTTAATACTGCACAATAATATATTCAACAAATGAACTGTTCTGATGTTCGGTTTTTGTGTTCTCTTCCCATGCTTGTCTCTTTTTATTGGCTCGCCGAAGCAAAAGCTTCCTGGCTGCCCTGTAAAATTTTGCAAAGTGGTAATAAAAAACGAATCATTCTTTTTTCATTTTGAATTATCCACTTGACAATAAATACTAAAATAGTATGAAATGCATCATTCTTTTTTAAAAACTGGGGTGGCCTAATAATCATGGCCGGTAGAGTGTATATATATATATATATATATATATATATATATATATATATATATATACGTAAAGCGGGGTAAAACATATCACGCAGATTTAGGGATTTGAACTTATTTCCCGCCGCAATAGTGTCATTTTCTCGTACGTGTTACTAACCTTTTCTCGATTTTCTCGGAAAACAAACGAGAACAAAATATAACAAATCGGCACATGTCAGTCAGTCAGTCAGTCAGTCAGTTAATTGCCATAAATGATACATGCTTCGGCGATCGTGTCTCTTTCCCAGAGATGACTGACTAAGCAGAAGATTTTCCCGCCATAGGTTGCCATTACTTTCTGCAGTCGACTAGTTACCAACCAAGGCAATAGTACCCAATGTGCTTTGCTATTCAACCCATATCTAAAGGGAGATGAGATGGATTGATACATTTTCAAGTGGATGAAACAAATACGCCTGGAATTCGAATTCGTTTCTCCGATTTCTCATTCTGAGCTGATATCTATTGCACCACAACGCACCTGTAAGTAGATTTTTTACTTATTTGTTTATATTATGTATTGTAGTAAGTCAGTTTTAGACTGTTTTCAAAATATCGTTTTATGTTTGTTAAAGTGAAATAAAGTTTGTTTTGCAGCGTAAATCAGCTGCCATTGTGTTCATTTTAGTCATTACAATGTAGATAAAATAAAGAATTATTTTTTTTTGTTTTAAACTTATTATCTGTTTTCAGTGAAAAAAAAGTTAGAATGTAATTTCATTATAGTTTTTTACGTGTTAAATCGAGTAATTATTTATTCGTCGAAATTAGAAAAAAATTATTTACCATTCTGCACGTTCTTTAAAACCTAACTTCTTTTAATAGAATATTTTATCATCTTCATGCTGCTTATTGAATTGATGAATGCGTCTATCAGTGAAGCTTTTATTTAAAGTTTAAATTAAATTCTCAAAGACATTGAAGCAAAAAGAAAGATGTTACTTCTAAAAACACAACTGCATAATCAATGTCAAGATGTAAGTCTGCTAAGTTAAATGTTTGACATATTAGACCATTTTCCGTTTAACACAATCTTATTACAAATTTGGATTTTACTGTCAAACAACAAGAAAGTAGTCGAGATGCTAATAATTCTGCTGTGACTATAAGAAACAAAAAAAATTCTATTCGGCTTGTAAAAAAGGATTGAATTTTGGATTCCATTAATGCTTCATACAGAATAATGATGACTTACTCTTAGAATTAAAACATTTGAAAAGATTGTTTTATCAAGAAATGGTTAACATTTCCACCATCTGGTGTGACTATAAGAAACAAAAGAATTTCTATTCGGCTATAAAAAAAGGATTGAATTTTGGATTTCATTAATGCTTCATACAGAATAATGATGACTTACTCTTAGAATTAAAACATTTGAAAAGATTGTTTTATCAAGAAATGGCTAACATTTCCACCATCTGGTGTGACTATAAGAAACAAAAGAATTTTTATTCGGCTTTAAAAAAGGATTGAATTTTGGATTCCATTAATGCTTCATACAGAATAATGATGACTTACTCTTAGAATTAAAACATTTGAAAAGATTGTTTTATCAAGAAATGGTTAACATTTCCACCATCTGGTGTGACTATAAGAAACAAAAGAATTTCTATTCGGCTATAAAAAAGGATTGAATTTTGGATTTCATTAATGCTTCATACAGAATAATGGTGACTTACTCTTAGAATTAAAACATTTGAAAAGATTGTTTTATCAAGAAATGGTTAACATTTCCACCATCTGGTGTGACTATTAGAAACAAAAGAATTTCTATTCGGCTATAAAAAAGGATTGAATTTTGGATTCCATTAATGCTTCATACAGAATAATGATGACTTACTCTTAGAATTAAAACATTTGAAAAGATTGTTTTATCAAGAAATGGTTAACATTTCTACCAAATGGAGAAAAATTCTAAAGACTTCAAGCCAAATGTCCAAATACGTAGAGGTAGCTTCTAAAATCGAAGGCTCTGGAGTCGTAAAATTTTCTTCTTGTTGTAGGATAAAAACCAAGGAGGAAATATAACTTATTATTTCCTTAATTTAATTATTATGTTTTTTTTTTGTTCACATCAAATACATACTACATTAATTTTCGATAAATATTTTATTTTATCTTCATCTGTTAAAATGCTTATCTTCATTCTGATAAAATGGTAAACTATGATTATCATTTTGAATGATAATTCTTGATCTTTTAAATATTTCAAGCGTTTCTCCAAATTTCTTTTCTTCGTTGGTGCCTACCAATAAATAACAATTCCAAACAAGCTCATTTGACTATTAGGGCAATCAGTTTTAGGACGAGCTTATCACGACAGTCGGTGATCGATTCATTACTAAAGTTCTTCATCGCTTCTGTTGAAACATCTTTTAAAATCTGTATGCAATATACCGGTATTTTTTGTATCCCGCAATGTTTTCACGCACCTCTAGAAATTTTTTAAACTTCTGTTGAAACATCTTTTAAAATTTGCATGCAATATACCGGTATTTTTGTATCCCGCAATGTTTTCACGCACCTCTAGAAATTTCTTAAACTTCTGTTGAAACATCTTTTAAAATTTGTATGCAATATACCGGTATTTTTTGTATTCCGCAATGTTTTCACGCACCTCTAGAAATTTCTTAAACGTTACATCATACATATTTTAGCATGTAGAAGTGCACAAAGCAAAATTTTTCGTTTCCTTTAAGATTGCAATTGTGTTAAATGTATTTCTATTAATCAACTGGAAAAGAAATGAATACAGTAGATTTGAATTATGCTCAAGAAAGATTAATAAATTATCTTCTCATGTTAATACTTTCAATTGAGCCATATTATTAGTGGCCTCGTCAGTATTTAAATCAACACTAACCAGATAAATTTCACTCTCAGTGTGGTATGATCCAATTTCAATACTAATGGATCTGCCCTGAATATTTTCCATTTAGGAGAATACAGTCTTTCTCTATTCGGGCGAAGAGAAACCTAGTCGACGCTATGCTGAAGGGCAGAGTCTCATCTGGATAAAACTGAAAATAGTCTATGTGGAATTTTTGATCGCGGGTATGCCATTTTGACCTCGGGTATGCTCTACGGTAAAATCGATCTTGTGCCATATCTCGTGATTTTGGGGAGGCTCAGGTAAATACCGAGTTCACCAAAGCTCTGGCTTTGTCATACTCTGTGCCATGGGGTAGAAAGGTTGCCAAACGAAGCTTTGCCAAAGGGCAGAGACACGTTCGAAGAACGGAGAAGAGTTCGACTTCGGGAATATGTGATTTCCGAAGACCTCCTGTCTGACTGTACGTGCCCGGAATAACCCACGGTAAAATCGGCCTTTTGCCACAGACTTGCGTGGGGGTGCTTCGGTAAATATTGTTGTGGAGTTGTTGTTATTGTTGATGCGAAATCTTCACCACCAAGTTGTTGTGGCAAAATCTTCGTCGCCAAGTTCAGGTGGCGAAATCTTGGTCGCCAAGCTGTTGTATATGGAAGGTCAATATGCCATGACAGAAAGGACGCATTCTGTACATGCGGAAATCAAAGAAAATTGGGCTATGTTTTGTAGAGGTACAAAGAGAAGCGAAACAATATATTATTCGGCATCAGTAGCTATTAGTTAACTATAGCGATAAAATCACGGCTAACGAACAGCCATTGAAGCCTTGAGTTCACAGAAAGCTTCCTTAACGCAAGCATTGAAAAAAGTCATAGAGAACCTACCTATGTCTAAACAAAGCGAAGATGGCTAGCTCGTTTCTTTCCATACAGGTACTGGGATACTGTTTGTCTGATCTAAAAATAAAGGATACTTTATAATATAGATGACTACTAATGAAAGATGTGCGTTGTGGTGCATTGGATATCGGCTCGGAACGAGAAATCGGGGAGTCGAGTTCGAATTCCAGCTGAATTCATTGCATTCACTTACGCGCAAATAACCTTGGGGGAGGTATTAATCTGTCTCTTCCTTCCAGTTATGGGTTAAATAACAGGACAGATTGGGTTCTATAGCCTTGGTCGGCAACCAGTCTACCGCAGAAAGCAATGGCAACCTACTGCGGGATAATCATCTGCCCAGTCAGTCATGACTCTTTCGTGACATGATCACCCAAGCGTGTTTCACATATGGCACTTAACTGACTGACTAATGAAGGATTTATTTTACGACCTAATATTAAGGAACAACATACGTCAAAAGTATCCTTCAGAGGTTCTAAGCCATCCTTTAAATTCTGCAGCCTAGCAGCGATGGTAATGATGGACTCTACACATTCCAACAATCTAACTCCCGATTATATATCTGTAGCTACTAAATCTAGGTGACAAAAAGAAGGACGAAATATTATTTATTCAAACCGAAGTTACTTGTCTGTTTCAGGGTGATATAATTGAACCAAATAATTCGCCACAAGCCTTCGTTGTCTCTTCTGAAAAAAATAAAAAAATGAAGTGAATAGTATTCAACTATTCCCAGACAATAAACCGGTTTACTTTGCTGTCATGAATAGACGAGATTATAGAAAATAGTCAAAAGCAGTCTCTTTAGTACTCTGGAACTCAAAAGTGCCTATCACCAGGTAGCTATAAGGACCAGTTATAAACCATATGCGGCTAGCAGCAAACTTCGCTTGATACCGTTTATCGTAACCAACGGGGTAGATAGCTTTCAAGGGGTGATATACCAAATAATATCGAAAGAGAACCCGCAAGCAGCTATGCTTTTCATCGATAATGTAACCATTTGAGGGAATATCAGGTGAAACATGACAGAAATCTCAAATTATTCATGGCAACTATTAAAAGATACAGGGTAAATGTTAGGCGTAAAAATATAAAAATATCTGAATACATAGTAAAAAAAGAAGAATCTATTTCTCAGCATCAGTCAGTTAAAGTGCCATACGTGATACACGCTTGGGCGATCATGTCTCGAAAGAAACACGACTGACTGGGCAGAAGATTATCCCGCAGTAGGTTGCCATTGCTTTCTGCGGTAGACTGGTTGCCGACCAAGGCTATAGAACCCAATCTGTCCTGCTATTTAACCCATAACTGGAAGGAAGAGACGGATTAATACCTTTCCCAAGGGTATTTGCGCGTAAGTGAATACAATGGATTCAACTGGAATTCGAACTCGACTCCCCGGCAGCATACCGGTCTCAAAAGATTTACTTACTCTACGCTGTACATTAAAAATATTCACACACTAGACTCAGTGGAGGATGTGGTTTTCAGAAAAATCCAACCTCTATTAGCTGCATTCAAATTCCCGTTATCTCCCTCTGCAGAGAAAGTGTTTAACGTGTTGTAGATCTTCGTCGTCAATTTGTTATGGAGTTGTAGCGAAGCTTCGCCGCAAAGTTTTAGTGACTGTTTCGGTCCGGAAGTAAGACACGGAACAAGAAGGAAGGTTCAAAATACTGTATTAGTATTTTTTTTTTTAATCATTTCACCCCGAGCAAGCTGACATAAAGTATTGTAGAGCTCGTTGTTTCAAAGTATTTGTCCAAAAAGTAAAAAAACATAATGTGTCTTAAGTTCTGGTTTGTTGTGAAAATCACGTTGGCTCTCAAGATAAATCTCAGCAATTTGTGTTGTGGATATGGTTCGTTTAATTATCGCGAGAGATTATGTCTTAATCGAAAATATACACGCACCCCATTCCCACATACACGGTGAGATGGCTAAATTGTTGTCTAAATTGCACAAAAATGAAAATAACATTGACATTTTTTTTAATCATTTCAACCCGAGCAAGGCGGAAACGCCACTGATGTGCAGGGGGCTACATAAATGTAAAAAGATTAATTAGAAAACAGTGAGGAGTACAAACTAGTTAGAAAGGAACAATAGAAAGCTGAGAAAACAGGTGCGATGACAGATACAAAGGTGGAGAGAAAGGGAAGGTTATACAGGGGTGGGGAGAGAGCTAAAGTTCAGTGGTTAGTAGATGAGTATTGACTTTGCATTTAAATTTCTGGAGGTTGTAGCCGTCAGGAAAGCAAGAATACGGGAGCGAGTTCCACAGGCGGGAAGTGCGAGAGAAGAAGCTGCAGGAGTAGAATTGTCGTCTGCATTTGGCTAACCTGACTGTGAATGGGTGGGACCCAGTTGCCAGTCTGGTTGCACGAGTAAACACCTGTTGAGGAGGCATCAGTGGCTTAAGTTCGTCTGAGCAGAAGCCATGAAAGTATTTATAGAACAGACAAAGGGAGGCCACATTTCGACGATGGGGAAGTGTAAGAAACAAGATATTCAAAGAAGTGTTAATAATAAGTAACATAGAAATAATTAAGTCCGAAGGTATTATTACGCTGCTTATTGCCTGACTAAAAGGGGAGCTACATTCATGACTTGTAAATCCAACACTATTAATAAGGTAAAGTAGAAATTCATTGAGAGCAAATTATCATCAACAAAAGTATTTCCCTTTAAGAACGCATTGCAGATATAATTAATTTTGAAACTGATGAAAGTTAAAGTTAGATAGTACCCACTAATTTTGATTAACAACCTCTGAAAAACCAGTTGGAAAAATTGCTTTTACTTTCAGAAAAAAGAATCTGGCAGTTGTCAATAATCTGAATCGTTATTGTTGTGGGATCTCCCCTTTTTATTGGAATAATGGACTGGCCTGATGTGTACATATAATCCTGCCTATACAGAGAAACGTAGGTGTAAAGTAGTTGTAGAGTTGCCTAATTGGTCAGTAAACTGTACAGAGTTAGTTGGCGTTGTTTGAATAGAGACTCATTACCCGGACATACTATTTTCACTGCAAGACTGTATATATGGATTTCTAATAATAGTATTCCTGAATTGACAAACCCGTGTTCCAGTTTGTATATTTTGTTCAATATAACTTACATTTTCTATCTCCATATCCGTTTTTCTTATTTATTATTTTGTGTGGTTTCTCACCCGGAATCCACAATTATAGAAGTGGCTACGATTTAATGATATAGCTATATGACATACTTGCTTTTTTTAAATGTAGTTTACCAAATTGAACATGGGTGAAACGGAAAATGTGGTTTCTACAGAGGGATGCTGCGGATATCATGGATTAAGCATGTGAGCAATGATGAGGTTTTAGAAAGGATGGAAATGAAAAGTAAATTAATACTGAGCGCCAGGAAAAGACAGTTGAAGTTCCTGGGACATGTGATGAGGAAAGAGGCCTTAGAGAATATGATACTCACAGATCAGATAAGGGGAAAGAGAGACATGGAAAAGTATCTGAATGGTCTGAGCAGGTGGACGGCAGAGCGGCGTTTGGGTGGGATAACAGGAGAAAGCGTGCTAAGAGGTACCAGGGATAGGGAGACGTGGATGGCCATGATCACATACTTCCTGAAGTGACATGACAATAAAATAAGAAGGAATTTACCAAATGAAAAGCTTGAAAGCTATTCTAAATAGATAGTTACTGTTAAAATGCTTATGATGACTAATGTATGACTAATGTATGACTAATGTATGCTATGAGTGAATGAGGTGGTGGTGAGAAGTTAAGATAATAATAAGGATAGATAACGACTGACCCTTGAATTCACGAGGTTGTAATTGCAGTGTTCAGGAAAAAGCAGAACTTTCTTCTGTTATTGTATTGCTGGTAATAATTTTTTCCCTTCAAAAATGTATTATCGCAATAAATTTTTCCCTTCAAATGTATTATGGGAATAATTTTTTATTCAAAACTGTATTTTTAATATGTTTCCTTCAAAAATGTTCATTTAAAAAAGCCTATGTTAAGGATAAGATAACGACGGACCCTTGAATTCACGAATTTGTAATTGCAGTGTTCAGGAAAAAGCAGAACTCTCTTCTTTTATTTGGAACATGAAGGCAATAGGTATGTTTAAAATCTGTAGCTTCTGAGGTTGAGTTTTGGTTAATTGCATATCAACCACTGTGGATCATTTAATGTCAAAAACGTGGGGTTTTAAGGTATTTTTTAATGTTCAGTTATAGTGAGAAGGTTGATTTAGTTAGAGTTTGATTAATTTTTTTTAAAAATTTTAAAAACTGAAAAAGTCTTTCAGTTTTATATTCAAAAATGTATTGCTGGTAATAACTGTTTCCTTTCAAAAATGTATTATGGCAATAATTTTTTCCCTTCAAATGTATTATGGGAATAATTTTTATTTTTAAAACTGTATTTTGGCTAATATGTTTCCTTCAAAAATGTTTATTTTTTTTAAAAAAAAGTATATTTTAATACTTTCATAGTGTTTTGACCCTAGTTCTGTGGGGTTAACTATTGTCTATAGCTGGGACGCTAACAGGTGCTACCATTTTTGCCATGAATGTAGAGCAACGATAAGCTTACGAAGATGTGTCTGTGAAAAAAGATGTCGAAGATTGAAGGACATATTTCCTCTACAACACCGCGTACACGATTTTGAATTCGAAAATATAACATGAAATTTGTCACATACTTGCAGTACCAACATCAACGTAATATTGATATTTTAATTTATTCCCCAGTAGAAACTTTCACAAAATGAAATATCTTTCTGAACGAGTTTTGCCTTGTAATTCCATTAAAACTTGGCTACTCACCTGTCAGATGTTTCAACCATGATTTTTCTTTTTGACAATCCTACGGGTTATTTTCACCAGATTGATTCCATTAATACGAATGTGCATTGGTATAACGAAAGATGCCTAGCAAAATCAAAATGAAATATGCCGAAAAATTAAAATTTCATGAGGAACAAAAAAATGAATTCTGAACAGCTATGTAATATCAGTGTTCCTATACGATAATTTCTTAAAACCAATTCATGGTCCATGGTCCTGGAGCTCAGACTCAGCCACACACACACACACACACACACACACACACACACACACACACACACACACACATCTTGCCTTATATATATATATTATCGATTTTCTGCACTATTGTAAGAACTGCAACCTTGAAACTTCTGAATATCGTTTCTTATGTCTTTGTCTATGAGTGTAGCAAATCTGATTAAAATCGGACCTCTCCTTCTATAACCCGATTTTTTCGATTATCGATTTCCGATATCTATCGGTGATATCTCAATACAAAATCTAGCTAAGAACACTCGCAGACGCTTATAGTACAACTGTGTAAATTTTCAAGAAAATCGGTTCAGCCGTTTTGGAGTCTATAGGTAACGCATACACACACACACAGACACACACACACACAGACAAAGTTCTATTTATAAATAAGTTAAGATAAGATAATCTTCATATTATTCTGACAGCATGTCAGCCAAAAAAGAAAACTCAGTAATTAAGATAAAAAAGGAACAATATAACAAAACATAGAAGGCAGTCCTTGGCATGACGATAAGCTGCATCCGGCAGCAAGGCTTCTGATCGGGAGGTTGTGAGGATCATGAAACCACCTCTTGATTGTTGTTGTTCCCATGTTTACCCGGGAGCACCTTTTAGGGGATCACAGCTATGGGAAAATAGTTGACGCCCAAATTGGGGTCAAAACACTATGAAAGTATAGAAATATACTTTTATAGAAATATATACATATAAATAGACTTTTATAAAAAAATATACATTTTTGAAGGAAAAATTATTATCATAGCACATTGTTGAAGGAAAAACATATTGCCATAATACAATTTTTAAGGAAAATTTTTTTATAAGCAATCAATTTTTGAATACAAAAATAGAAGACTTCTTCAGTTTTCTAAAATTAAAAAAAAAGTTCATCAAAACCTGATTAAATCTACTTTGTCACTATAACCGAAGATTAAATAAATTACCTTAAAACCCTATGATTTTTGGCATAAATAACCCATTGTTATACCGTTAAACAAAACTCAAACTCAAAACTAAGAAGGCAATAGAGGACGGAATACACTGAGAAGAAAAAGAAAAATAGAAAACTTATCCGAAAGAAAGAAAAGTGTAAACTAACTAAAGAAATGAGTAGTAAACATTAAAAAATAGGAAAAAGAGAAAACGGAAAGAATATTTATAAAAAAAAAATTACATGGCGAAAACAGAAGTTGGATAATACACAACTAAACAAAACCTGTTAAAAATGTATCTGGAAGATACGAAAATAAAAGAAAGCACAATGAAAAACTTTGGGGCAAAAGAAAAAAGGAGAAAGACTGGTGCCATGAATATGAACTAAACTCAAGTTCCAGAATAAAAAGCAATTTGAAACAACGAAACATTACCAGATATTTTGTTCTAGTTTTGCTGAAAATCACCAAAAAAAGGAGACGAAAGATTCTCTAAATCTAAAATCTCAAGTGACATTTATTTTGCTTATAGCATGTTATTTTGCTTATAGCATGTTATTTTGCTTATAGCATGTTATTTTCATATTTTAAATTTGCTGCTAAAAAGAATGGTCTTTTGTCTACGAAGCTCATGCTTTGTTTCTTCTGGATTTTGTTTAAATTAAATTGTTTAAATTATAGAAAATAAAGAAAACTATAGATTAACAGAATATTAATAATAACAGGTGTGTCTCTTCGGTTTAAGTTTATACGTGTAAAATTTCTTTCGACATCATCTAGTGATGCATCATCTAGGGTAAAATTCTGTCAGAACTGATTACCGTGATTTTTATACGTGATCAGAGTCGGGAGAAGAATGCCGGTTATTCCATGGAATTCAGATGAATTTAAGTAGCGATTGAAAAAAAAATTCTATAGAATAAATCCTTATTTCTCACAAGATAAATCAGTCCAAATCTATTTTATAGACACACACACACACACACACACACACACACACACACACACACACACACACACACACACACACAGGTACACGTTTCAAACAATTATCCTTAGCGAATAACCGTATTTGTGTAAATTTTCTGTATATTTTCAACTGTATTTAGTTGGACTACCGGATGTGCATAGTGGTGCAGTGGATATCGACCCCAAACAACACATCGAGGAGCCGAGTTCGAATTCGAGTTGAATTTCTCTTGGAAAAAGTATTAATCCATCTCTTCCCTCCAGTTATGGGTTAAATAATAGGACAGATTGGGTTCTATAGCCTTGACTTGCAATGACAACCTACTGCGGGATAATCTTCTACCCAGTCAGTCATGTCTTTTTCGAAACATGATCGCCCAAAGCGTGTATCACCTATGGCACTTGACTGACCGGCCTGCCTACTCTAGAAGACTTGATAAAGAAAATGTGATCTCCCGTAAGATTCGATCTGCAAATTGTCATTGGCGGCCACTGTATAAACAATCTAAAATACACAAGTGATACAGTGCTGATAGTAGTCACGGAAAAGAAAACTACAAGACCCCCTACAGAAGGTAGCAGAAGAAAACGAAAGAAAGGACTACAAATAAACTACAAGAAAACTGAATGCATGGACATCAGTAAAAAAGAGGAGCCCAAAAAGCCAACTACAGGTGGGGGATACTAAAATCAAGCAATTGCAGACATTTATATCCCTGGAAAGTGTTCTAACAGAAGAAAAAAAGACTTCGCTGAGATCCGAAGGTGAATTAGCATGACCAAGGATGCATTGTAGAAGCTGAGTAGAGGACTGAGTGACAAGAAGATTTTGCCAGAAACAAAGAATAATGTACTGGATTGCTATGTAATGCCAGTTTTTCAATATGGCAGTGAATGCTAAATGATGAAGGAGAGACTTGAAGCAGGTGAAATGTAGTTCTACAGAAGGATACTGAGGATACCATGGACAAAACATGAGCAATGATGAGGTTTTGGAGAGGATGGAAACGAAAAGGTAACTAATACTTAACATCAGGAAAAGACAGTTGAAGTTCCTGAGGCATGTAATGAGGAGGGAGGGCTTGGAGAATCTGATACACACAAGTTAGATAGAGTGAACGAAGTAATTGAAGGTTTTTTTTAAAATTCCAACACTTTTAGTACGTCAATATTATTTTAGTATATACACGTGTTTAAACTGTCAGTTAAGTGCCATACACGCTTTCTGATACACGCTTTCTGACTGGACAGAAAATTATCACGCAGTAGGTTGCCATTGCTTTTTGCGGTAGACTGGTTGACAGCCAAGGCTATAGAATCCAATCTGTCCTGTTATTTGATTCATAACTGTAGGCAAGAGATGTATTATATTATTAAGTAGTAATTAGTGGGGGATCAGTTGATTACTTTATAACAATATAAAACTGATCTCCCAATTTTTTGCTTAGCAAAAGCCTTAATCATGTTTTCAACTGTCAGTCAATTAAGTGCCATACGTGATACACGCTTTGGGCGATCATGTCTCGAAAGAGACATGACTGACTGGACAGAAGATTATCCCGCAGTATGTTGCCATTGCTTTCTGCCGTAGACTGGTTTCCAGCCAAGGCTATAAAACCCAATCTGCCCTATTTTTTAACTCATAACTGGAGGGAAGAGACGGATTAATATATTTCCAGAAGGTACTTGTGCGTAAGTGAATGTAACGAATTCGACTGGAATTCGAACTCGACTCCCCGATTTGTTGTTCTGAGTCGATATCCACTGCATCACAACGCATGTTTGAGTAGACGCTATTCTTATTTGTTTCTTGTACCAGTCTGCATACAAAAGAAAACATGAAAAAGAAAATGTACCTCTTACTTTATTAAATGACTGTCACCACACGTTGTTGATGTCAGTGTCCCCATTTGCATACACTTAACAAAAGGGTTAATACAGTTTTTGACATCATTAGTTTGAACTGGATTCATTAAAAACATATTTTATTTAATTTTATTGCCACCAAAAACATAATAGTAATTAATAAGCCTCAAAATAGGCTTATTTTTTTATCGATTCCAATATTGAAGAGGGAAGAAAACAAACAAAACTTTTGTGATATTTTACTTTCTTTTTTATTATAAAAATAAAACTGCAGCTCTGTTAAATTTTTTTTACAGTATATGGAAAATTTAAATCAATTGTTAAGTTACCTGAAAAGTAGCAGAACAAAACAATAACTAGTCATAATAAATGAAATAATAAAATGTCACTGATATTTTTTCTTTTAAAAATGGAACTGAAGTATTGAAGAACGTGTATACATAACTACTTATAAATCTTGCATTTGTATATTGTAAAAGACTAAAAGAGTATTAAGTAATGTTAGAACAGACAATAGTAGCAAATGTGTTAAATTCAATGCATCCTTACCAATATTGTGTATCATCAAATAGTAACATTTGACTTGAAAATATATCGAGCAAACTATCATTACAGTGGCCAATCCGAAAATTATATAAAAGTATAGTATACTAGCAGTATAGCCCGGCGTTGCTTGGGTGTAATGAAAGCTTTAAAACTAATCCATGGTCCTGGTGCTCAAACTCAGCCTAAAGAATATTTGAAATAATAAAATAACTGCGATAATTTACCAATCGCACCTAATATATATATATATATATATATATATATATATATATATATATATATATATATATATGTATATATATATACTAGCAGTATAGCCCGGCGTTGCTTGGGTGTAATGAAAGCTTTAAAATTAATCCATGGTCCTGGAGCTCAGACTCTTTGGACATTGTTACGAAAGACTAAAAAGCAATAGTTGTTTCCAGTTAAAGCGAAACCGTAGACTGAAAGAAAACTGAATGGATGTAAGTCAAATTTTGAAGTTTAGTGAAAATCCGATAAAAAATGTGGATTTGTATAAAGGACATACAGACAGATAAACAGACACACACACACAAACATCTGAATATCGTTTCTTACGTCTTTGTCTATGAGTGTATCACATTTGATTAAAATCGGACCACTCCTTCTATAACCCAATTTTTTCGATTATCGATTTTTGATATTTATCGGAAGTACCTTGACACAAAACCTAGCTAAGAACACTCACTCACGCTTATAGTGCAACCGTGTAAATTTTCAAGAAAATCAGTTCAACCGATTCGGAATCTATAGGTAATTGATACACACACACAGACACACACACAGACACACACACAGACAGACAAAGTTCCATTTATGAAATAAGTTTATATATGTAAATCAAACTTTGCATAAAAACTTTCTATTATCAAGCATCAAATACTAGTACAGTCATGAGCACGTTCTGTCACTCATTATTAATAAGAAAGATTCATGTTCCAATTCATTAAGGTTTTCTCTATTTTCTGTAGTCAATAAAAGGCGCCATTTCAAATGAAATATATTACTTTTTACTGTGAACACGTTCCAGAATAGATTACATAAATAACTGCAGTCGGAAAGATGGAATAAAGTGTAATAACATCAATAAAAATAAGCGATTTGTTGAAAGATAATGAGGCATTTCGGAAGAATTGCGAAAAGTCCTTCACATCCAGGAACGGCGGAAGTGCCTATATTAATGTTTCCCTTTAATGGTGATAACACCTCATAAAGACGCCCCCGTGGACAGTAATAAAGAAGCTATCAACTTTCTGGTTGTTGCTGTTTTTGAAGGTAATGATTATGATAATGCTGATGGCCATTCGAAACATAAACAACATGCGGCTTATATCATGTAGCAATACGAGACGTTTTTCTCACCCAAAAAAGACTTTATGTGTTTGCTTTTACCCAGAACACACACACACACACACACACACATATATATATATATATATATATATTACGCTTCACACCCTGATTGAGCACTCTGGAAGAATGGTAGACTTTGAAAAACAATAGCTACTCTGGCATCTACGCATCGTTCATTCATTAATGAATTAGAACACTTTCAGCTATTGGGTGTGTATAATGATAATTTACACGCTAAAAAGGTCTGCCTCCTTCTACTGAGTGCCCGTTGCTCAAAGGTAGAATCGCCGACTGACGCCAATTCGGTCGGGTTTCAATCCTGGGTAAAAAGCAATCAGCTGTCTAACCGTACTGATGAGCTGTGATACAGCGATCAGATCTGTCTGCGGATGTATATATGTATATATATATATATATATATATATATATAAAATTATTTATAAATGGAGTGTGTGTCTGTGTGTGTGTCCGTTACCTATAGACTCCGAAACCGCTGAACCGATTTTCTTGAAAATTTACACAGTTGTACTATAAGCGTCTGCGAGTGTTCTTAGCTAGGTCTTGTGTCGCGATACCCCCGTTAAAATTTCGAAAATCGATAATCGAAAAAACCCGGTTAAAGAAGAAGAGGTCCGATTTTAATCAAATTTGATACACTCACAGACAAAGAAATAAGAAACGATATTCAGAAGTTTCATGTTTGAAGTTCTTACAATAGTGCAGAAAATCGATAATATATATATAAAAAGGCAAGATGTTTGTGTGTGTGTGTGTGTGTGTGTGTGTGTGTGTTTATCTGCCTGTATGTCTGGGTTTTTTTTCAGCCCTTTTATTTTAGTTTTTTTCTTCGGGTTTGGCTCTAAGTAGGTATAATTGTAGTTCTTAGTCTCGGCCATGGTACCATTCACTCAAAAGATGTCCAAAGAGTCTGAGCTCCAGGACCATGGATTAGTTTTAAAGCTTTCATTACACCCGTGCAACGCCGGGATATACAGCTAGTATTTATATATATATGCCGAAAAGGGAATGCCTGTTAAGCTTCTGGTGAGTTACTCTGGTGTCCAATATGTCGTTTGATGTTAAGGAGACACTTGTAATGGAACTTTCTGTAATTATATGTTATGTTCAGAACAATTTTTATCATTGCTTTTTATCACGTAAAGAAGGGCAAAAAATCTACAGATAGCTAAAGTAGCACATATATTATTAATGGTCCGAATTTTGAAATAAATGTCGGTTCACATACGGAATAGGTTTTAGCGTCTTATATATAAAATAACCTTACAGATCAAATGCATTTTAACAAATGTTCGTATAGACTGTAAGATTATATTGAAATGATGTTCCCATTTTTTTATGTATATGGCTTCAAAATATTTTATTCTTTTTTTTTCTAGTTGGAATGAGGAATACTACTTTAATGCCAACCAAAACTGAACGGAAATAGAAAGGGGTGCTGTGGATTATTGTTATTACTTCCGGTAGGCCATTTGCTTTGAGAGATAACTGATAAATATACTCGGGAGAAAGGTTGACGTTATTTTATTATTAACAGAAACACAGTTCACCAAAGGAAAGACAACATTTTGTTGGCTTTTCGAAATTACAATTATTACACTTACATAAACATCGAAAAATATAATTCATAAATATATAATTACAGCATTTTGTAAAGGTTTCCTACGATTTATAATATTTGATAGGCAATTCCAAACTCTCGCCCTTTTTCTTACTAATACTTCTTCACAAAATTTACTTTCCAAAGAACTAATGTTGTATGCCAGTTCTTTTTTCTTCTGGATGATGAATAACATATATTGTACAATAACATATATCTCGGCAAAACTGACATCTCCTCTCACTAAATAGACACGCACACACATGTCTCTATCGCTCTCCCTCTCTCTTTCTCTTTCTCTCTCTCTCTCTCTATATATATATATATAGAAATCAGTCGGTCAAGTGCTATACGTGATATACGTTTGAACTAGTAGGCAAAAAATTTATGCGCAATAGGCTTACATTACTTTCTGCTGTAGACTAGTTGCCAACCAAGGCTATAGAACCCAATCTGTCCTGATATTTTATCGATAGCTAGAGGGAGGTGAGACGGGTTTTTATCTTTCCTAAGAGTAATTCTGCATAAGTGAATGCAATTAATTCAACTGGAATTCGACATCAACTCTCCGATTTTCCGTTCCGAGCCGACATTCACTGCCCCACAACGCACATTCCTCATATATATATATATATATATATATATATATATATATATATATATATTAAAGAGAGAAATGAAGGTTTTTCCAAGGAGAGAAATTGGTATAGAAGAATAAAGTACGAGAAGCAGTGAACATTTTGTTTAAAGTGTAGATATATTGTTGTTATTATAACACTATCACCAATCAACGACTTGACCATAGAATCAAGCAGCACGTTTCACTAAAAATCAAGAACAATACCTTGTAAGAAAATGAATTTGTCTACAACACATACTGTTCTGCAATCCGTAAATATCTTTTAAAGAATAGAAAGTGTGCCATGAACTTTGATGTGAATTAGTTTTCTGTGTTGTCAACTTCAAATTCAATTTTTCATTTGAAGGTGCTGGAATTTGTTTACATCAGGTCTTGTAGACCTTCGCTATGTAAATAGCGAGAGTGTTGTTGTGATCAGTCTCTAAGAGTTCATTCCTCTTTTCCAATCATGGACCATTTCATTTTTCACAACTCTTACATTTTACGTTAAGTTCTTCCCCCCCCCCACCAAAAAAAAACTTTGAGAAGAGGAAGCGAAAGCGAAACTGGTTGTTTTCTTTTTATATTTTATCCTCATTATGTCCTCTAACATAAAAATTCTAACTCTCAATGCAATACTCAAGTTCTGTACCACACAATATATATATATATATATATATATATATATATATATATATATATATATATATAAGTAAATTAACCTAGTGAGCCAACAAACCTACCAAGGTTTCACCTAAACGGATCTTCAGGGAATGTTGGCCCTTCCCTGAACATCCGTTTTGGTGAAACATAGAACGACTCATGATTAAACATAACAGACATTCATATTCTGTTATATTTAACAATATATGTTTACAAAACAAATATATATATGTGTGTGTGTGCTTAAAAGAAAGTTTCTAAAATTCCTACTCTAACATCTTTCTCTAATGAAACAGTCTCATCAGAAAAAAAAATATTTATTTCAAAAGAACTAAATCAGCATTACCAAGACAAGATGTGATTGTTACAGGGTATGAAAAATTAATGATTAATAGTGAACAGAAAGAAAAGAGAGTAATCAGGAGGACAGTAGATGGCGATTAACGTTGTATTTAAATCTTTGAAGTTTAATTTTGGCCAGAAAGCTGGAAGAAAGCTCTAGAGGCGACGAGTGCTGGAAAAGAAAATGTTATCAGAGAACATACAGCTACATCTAGCTATTTCAGCTGTAGATAGATGAAATCTCCACGCCAGTCCAATATCGCACTTAAATTCATAATGTCTAGGAAGCAAAATGAAGAACTCATCCGAACGTTTACCATGAAAGTTGTTATATAAAATTGCACAGCGCGATAAGGGCGGTGGGTAGTTGACTGTAGCCGAGCTGCCAGATCAGGGTCAGCAATATTTCTGATTCTTATTTAGATATTATCAAGGAGATCGAGATAAATAGCAGGGGTACAGAAAAACATTTTTGTCTAAGATGATTAAAACACCAGTTTTGTTTTGGAGATGTTAAATCTAACAAGACATTACTTGCTCCAATAAACAACCGATTTTATGTCAATTTTTAGATAAGCTGTCAATTTTACCTTATCGTACCAGTTCGGTCAGTTAAGTGCTATACGTGATACACGCTTTGAGCGATCATATCTCGAAAGAGACATGACTGACTGGGTAGAAGATTATCCCGCAGTAGGTTGCCGTTACTTTCTGTGGTAGACTGGTTGCCACCAAAGGCTATAGAACCCAATCTGTCCTATTATTTAACCCATAACTGGAGGGAAGAAACGGATTACTACCTTTCCCAAGGGTATTTGTACGTAAGTGAATGCAAGGAATTCAACTGGAATTTGAACTCAGAATCCCGATTTGTCGTTTCGAGTCGATATCCACTGCACCACAGCGTATATCCTTCGTATCGGTTTGACTTATTATTTAAGCAGAAGTAAATCGTTGTGTCATCAGTATAGACACAGAGTTGAGAACTTTAGAATTTACGATCAATAAATCTGGTTTATCACATGATTATGTTAACACCTAAAAAAAGTGTGTTATGATAAGCGGGATAGAATATTTACTCTTATTTAACACACCGAACAGGTAGATGTAAGCCAATAAGTTTGTGGTTTCATATGGCATTTCAAAAAAGGTACCAAAGCATCTATACGATTTCTAATCCAAGCCAAAACTTTAATGGTACTATTTTTAATAGGAAGTTTAAGAATATCAATAGAACGAGCGGCTTGAAGAAAGTCACGAAATAAATTTCAATCAGTATGCTATCAGAAAAAAATCTTGTGGTTAGGCGGTCCCTGTCTAATAAACGAATCAAAAGAAATATCAGCATATGATCCAAATTGTGAAGGGGCAGAATTTCGATGTTCACCAAGGAGATAAGAAACGAACCAATAAAGAAGCATAAAAACATTTTTAATTTATTTAAACTCGTCTAAAATATAAGAGTTTTTAAGTTTCTCTAAATATGAAAGTGTTGGGACGCCCGCGCTTATTCGGCTATAATGGACTATTCCATTACTTTGTAAAGTAATGGTGGCATCTACGTAGAAGAGTGTGCCGAGCAGCCGTATCGACAAGTCAGTCGTAAACTTCCGGTGACGACCCGGAAGTACCCATTGCTCATACTACGTCTTACGACGGTTGAGACGATTAACCCTTATTCTTGTATTGGATACTAATAACCTTTGTAAATACTATTTTCACGGAATACAACAATTAACCTATTCCTGTTGTTGAGTTATTTATTCTTACTCACGATATAACAAAAAGTTTTAAAGTATATGTTCAGGCGCCCCTGCTATCCATCTCAGGGTTCTTGACAGACTCCAAAGGAGAGTCTCTAATGTGATCGGTCCAGACCTGGCAGCTCGACTCCACCCACTGGAAATATTTTCATGGTTGCTGCTCCGACGAGCTTAGCTCACAGAATCTCCCTAAAAAATTTACTCGTGCAATCAGACTGGCAACAAATTCCCACTTTTTTTACAGTCAAATCAACTAAATGCAGCATCTACCTCTACTTCAAAAGCTTCTTTTCTCGCACTTCCTGCCTGTGGAACTCTCTTCCGTATAATTGTTTCTCTGATGGCTACAATATCCAAGAATTTAAATGCAATGTCAATTCCCTTCTTTGACTCCAGTTATTCTCTCGTCCTTTGCCATCAGCTTGCGTATCTTGTTCTTTTCTTTTCTCACTCTTCCCTCGCAGCTGTCTTCACACCGGTATTCCCATCCTTCCCTTGTTCTTTTCCCGACACCCACTGTAACCGGCTCGTCTTTCTCTTTGTTCTACACCTGCTAAAACTATCGCTCTTCTCTTACAGAGCCCATCCACACCAGTGGCGGTGCCGCCTTGATTGTAGTGAAATGATTATATATATATATATATATATATATATATATATATATATATAAGAAATTTGCCAAGGCTGTCAAAGCAAACCTCACTGCTGATCTTGAAAAGGGCCTCCAAACTGTGGTGGAATGGAGTAAGACATGGCTTGTAAATTTTAACGCTTCCAAAACAAAGTTGCTATCTTTTAACCACCATAGACAATCGTTATTACTCCTCCATCAGCATAGATCAAGCTAGTCTCCGTGAAAGTAAAACACGGCCTAACTCTCTCGGCCGACCTTAAGTTGAATGACTACATTGATGCCGTAGCTTAATCTCCTCCTAGGAAGTTTAGTTCACTGTGTAGGGCCAGGAAGTTGTTCTTGTTTGAATCTGTCTTGGACTTATATAAATCTACCATCCGCCTGTGTATTGAATACTGCTGATACATATGGTCGGCTACGTCTGCTAGTCATCTCAGGCTTTTTGAAAAATATCCACTGGAAAATCAGCAATGCAATCGATCCCGACCCGGTAGCTCAACTACAGTCACTTTCTCACCGACTTAACGTGGCTTATCTCTGTCTCTTCTAGAAATACTTTCACGGTCTCTGCTGCAATGAGCTTAGCTCCCTGGTTCTACCTCTGTATGAATTTACTAGACTAGCAACTAGGTCCCACTCTTTTACAGTAAAACCAATCAAATGCAACTGCAACTTCTACTCTACAGCTTCTTTTCTCGAACTTCCCACCTGTGGAATTCCCTAGGGGAAGCTACCGTGTGATCTGGCACGTCTTAGACCTCTCGATCACGAATGATTAAAACATCGTTTAAACTGATGGTGATTCGTGGTCGAGAGGTCTAAGACGTGCCAGATTACATGGTAGCTTTACTATGTGGCTAGGTATCGTAGTTTCGAATCCTGACGAATGACACACATTTTCGTAATAAAAAAATTATCGTAAATAATCAGGCCGGTAGAAATAAATATATAATACTGTTTTATTATAAACAGAATATCTACTTAAATACGAGTATCGATCAAAAATAATGTTTAAACAAATCATTTTAAACACACACACACACACACACACACATATATATATATATATATATATAATGTTTAATTGGGATAATGTTAAGCGCTTGTTTTTCTGTACTTTTACTGATAAAATGTATTTTGGCGAGCAGGTCTTTCATCGTAAAATGCTCTCACACGATGTCGAATGATCTTTTGTTTTAGTGTGAGAAATCCGCCCTCAAAGTTTGTAAACGTTATTTTTGCTGCAAAATATATATCTAATATACCTATCTCTTCTCTCTCTCTCTCTCTCTCTCTCTCTCTCTCTCTCTCCCTCTCTCTATCTATCTATATATATATATATATATATTGTAAGAAAGTTATGGAACACGTAGGTTTTAAACCCACTGTTTATGCATTTACTTTTATAAAGAGTGCTCGATACAACGTAGAGCTTTATATTGTAATGATTGTTACAATGGTTTATAAAAGCATAGTATCTCTACACAAACATCTTCGGGTTTCGGAGCTACTTTGCTCCTCATTAAAATGAAAAATATTTTTCGTTTCAACTTATTGCCAGATGAGGAGCAAACGTAGCTCCGAAAGGCGAAAATGTTTGTGTAGCGATACTATACTTTTATAAACCATTGTAACAACCAATACAATATATATATATATATATATATATATATATATATATATATATATATATATATTGTGTATTTATTCAACAATCCATCTTTTATGCAAATCTCGTTAAAAATAACAGCTGATAATTCTTTTTATTTCAATACATAAATTATATAAAATTGTCGGAATGTTTTATTTATCCATGGACTTTTGTCATTGCTTGAATTTTGTTACTTTTAAATCTTATCACGGAGATTTGAATAATGAGTTTTGATGAAGAATATAATATCATTAATGTGTTCACTTAGAAATATATTCAGGGAGAGAGAGGGAGAGAGATAAAGAAAGCGTGATGAATTGAAAGAGGGTGGTTGAAAAATGAGAAGGAGGAAGAAGGATGATACAGAAAAAACGAAGAATTTCAGTTGTTGGAAAACAAAGATGTTGGGCGTTGCACTTAAATTGGCAAATGCTCCAGTAAACCACGTGATGATTGTTTACGATTATTTTACCATGAATTAACTAAAACAATCAGTAAGAAATTCACAGTTTCTCTAAGGAATTTTAGGATAGAGGAATAAAAAGTAATATTTGAACTGCTTGTTTAGAGATATTCACAAAAGGAAAATCAATGTTTTTAAATTTCTAAAAACGATTTTTTGTTTCGTGTGTTTACTTATTGAAATTAGTCGATATCAATTTGGATTTAATGCCTTTTTCATTTTTAACTCATAGTAAATAGTTTCACAGTGTGACATAAATGTCGTTTTAAATTATTTAATTTAGACTTTTCTGCTTTTAATTTTAATAATTTTAAATATTTTTATTGAATGATCGTCTCTGAGCAATTATGCTACACAATCCCAGAAAAGTGATTATTTCCCTTAGTACTGGTGATCGATTTGATAACTCACAAATCTCATGAATTATTTTAATTATGTTAGAAAATAACTTGGAGCAATGTCACTGACAAATAAAAAAAGTTTGAACTAAATATAACGTATTTTATTTTTCTTATAATTTACTCTATGCATTGAACATTACTGATGTTTTTCCGATACAAAATGGTAGAAATATGTCAGTAGATAGCACTTCATCCAATACCCGTCGAATTACTGTATATTTAAGAAAAATAAATAAATTATCCATTTAATTATTTATTAATACGGTGTTCTAATACAATGAAGAATACATTAGCGTCATCAAAGCCTATGATGTCATAATTGAAAATGACTTATTCTTTAAAGAAAATATATTTTGTTGGAACATGTACATGAGAATTTAGGATCCCCTAGAGATAGCCTTAGCTAAGAAGGCTCTGGAGCGTTCGACTAGTGAGCGTTACATGGGTCAGGTAATTAGACATAGGTTAAGCAAGATGAGGAAGAGATTCGTTGAGGCGGCGACCGATACATTGGAGAGATGCGCGACTCCTAGAGATATACTCTTCGGTCGACTGACGGCATGTGTGAGGCGTTTCGGCGGCATTTCGAGAACCGGTTTACCAAGGAGCCTGGTCTACGTGATGAGGAGTTTCTCAGCTATTTGGTTGACTTCTCCCGGCTTTTCCAGGCGGATGCAGCTTGCTGCGAGGGAGAGATTACTGAGGACGAAGTCAACGAGGCTTTGAAGAAGGTCAGCAGTCGCCAGATTTGGATTGTTTGCCCTATGAATTGTACTTGAGGCTGTTGCATATTTTCGTCCCGATCTTGACTGTCGTGTTCAACAACTGGTTCCGGCAGGGGTCGGTCCATCCTCAACTGGTTCAACAGAGGTGTGGTCACGCTGTTGAGAAAAGACAAAAATGTTGGGAGGGAACTAAATGGTTACAGGCCCATAATTCTGCTAAACACAGAGTTAAAGATTTTGGCCCAAATCCTGACGAATCGTTTGCAGCTAGTTTCCGAGTCTCTGTTGGGACCTGAATAGACTTGTGCTGTGAGGGAACCAACAATTCAGAGCAACCTGCATTTGATCCGCATGATCCTAGAGGGTGTAAAAGACGACGATGAAGCCGCGCTGATCAATTTAGATTAGTCCAAAGCATTTGATAGGGTTGACCACGGCTACCTGGCAGTTGTCCTGCAGGCTGCCGGATTCGCACCCGACTTCTACCGCTGGATTAGTCTTCTATATCAATTCGCCCACGGCTGTACTCAAGGTGAAAGGAAAGTTGTCGAGCGCTTTTGTGCTGTCTAGGTCGGGACGACAGGGTTGTCCACTGTCGTCCTTACTTTATGCTTTGGTGTTGGAACCCTTTCTTCGTCGGCTAAGAGACAGGACGTACAGTCCGGCCCTACATGGAATCGCTGTCCCTAGTGGAGCCCGAGACAGGGTTTCCGAGTACGCCGACGACGTCACTACTTTCGTGTCCTCCCGGAGTGACATTGAGGTAGTACCAGCGCTTGAACGGTACAAACAGATGATAGGGGCCAAGATTAACCGCAACAAGTCGTCCGGCTTGCGGTTAGGTGCCTAGAAGAGTGCTACCCTCTCGGGACCCTTTGACTGGACGGACAGCCCTGTCCGCATTCTTGGAGTGAGGTTTGGGGCCGACCTCCAGTTGGAGAAAAATTGGTCTGATGTACAGACAAAGGTTGTCGCGTCGGTCGAGATTTGGCGTCGAAGGAATTTGTCCTTAAAGGGTTTGGCTGAAACATGTGTTACATACATCTTTCCCATTATCCTTTACTGGCTGTCTGTACATCCACTTTGTGAACGGCGTGAGAAGGCGATCGAGAGTTTGCTATTCTCTCTTCTGTGGAGAGGACGCAAACATCACGTCGACAAACGTGACTGTTACCAACGTCCGTCTCATGGGGGTCTGGGAATGCCACACTTGGCGCGTCACAAGCTCGCTTCAAGGGTAGTTTTTCTCAGACGTGGAAGACCCGTTGCTAACGGGTATAGTGAGGGACATGTCTTACTATCACTCCCCTGGTCTCGAGGCGGTGCCGTAAACCTCGGGGGCGATCGAATTTTCCCCTCGAATGGTTGGCGGCCTTGAGAGCCATTCCTCGGTCCAGTGACTTTTCTCGGCCTAAGAAAGTCTTCTATCGGGGATTAGTGGCGGGTATCGCAAAGGATACACTACGTGAAGTGCTCGGCATGTCGGAGGAGGAGTATCGCTCTTATTGGTCTTGGGCGCCAGATGAAAATTATCTCAACAACTCTGAGTTTTCACTTACCTAGCGATTGGCGCGGAACAGGTTTGTCTCTCAATGACGCGGCCTTCATATGGGGCCTGGCGGATTTGCCAGATTGTGAACGCTGTGACCTTGGTTTAATGGAGACGTCTGCGCACACCTTCTACCATTGTTCTCGGGTTCGCTCTCTATGGGACAGTGTCGGCGAGTTTACTGCTCGTATCGCACCGCGTGAGCTCGTGCTCATTGATCGTGCCTACGCCTGTGACAATGTGTCGCCCGCGTTTTCTGGAGTGAAGTGGTGTTTCTGTCGCTGCTGGCCACTGCTCGAATGGTGATATGGACGACGCGAATGGAGGAAGTCTTGCGAGGTGACCGAAATTTACATCAGGATCTGATCCGATACTTTGAGCATCAGCTCAAAATTAAGATTAGATCTGATTGGAAACGGTTGACCCCGATAGGCTTTAGCGAAAGGTGCGTAAATGTGGCGAGCCTGGTTTGCGTGAACGGGACTAGCCTTGATTTTCTCTTTTAGATCTACTAGTCACATGGGGTGCAGTCCTTTGGAACCCTCCCTTGGTTAACTTAGTTCCTTTTTGTGTACCAAGTTAATGTCCCCGGCATTGTCTTTTGTTATGGTCCCGGTCGAGATTCCCAATTTCTCCAGTTTTTATTTTTGTCCCGTTTTATCTCGTCTGGGTCAAGATTATATTCTCCCCATCAAATTTATTTTCTCCTCTCCTCTCCCTGTAAAAAGAGTGCCTCTTAATTTTGTTCTTTGGGCAGTATACAGCGGCCTTTTTGTTTTGTGGGTGGGTTGGGTCGAACTAACATCATGATTTCTATTTGTATCTTTTGTTTAAAAGAATTGTTGTTTTGGGAATTAATGTCATGCCGCGCCCCACATATCATTTCATGATATATTTTTAAATATATTTTTGTATCTATTATTCACAATAAAAATTTTATACTTTTATTGTTTTTTTTTAGGTACCTGGTATGTTTGAGGTATTTTGGTGTATGAAGGATTGAATCATGATGGACATGTATTAGTGGTGGATGAGAAAATTGTAAAGTAAGTTTGGGTCGTGAGTCGGATTAGCTAGGTATAGAATAGGTACTGAAGACTAACCAGAGTTTTTAGCCACCCCCCAAATCGGCCTTGTGCCACAGTTGTATTTTTCATACAATAAATATTGAGAATTTAAGGGCCAGGATAATAAGATCTCAAAAAAGGGGTCGGCAACCTGCAGCACGCGAGTCACACGTGGCACGCCAAGTAATTTCCAATGATACGATTTGTTGAACCAAGGAAGTCTTTTGAAAACCAAAATTTTTAAAAGTCTGCTGATACTCTAAAATGCTGGACATTCCTCCCGAGATCTTTCATCTATGTGAAGAAAAAGCTTCTGCTCTTCATTTGGCTTTTGTTTTAACTTATTCCCATGGACAAATGTTTTCTCACATAAAAGCAGTTTTAAGTTCATAAAAAAGTTGCCCATTACCTAAACATTTAGAAAATTGTCTAAAACTCAAAGTAACAAATTATGTTGCTGATACTGAGCAGTTGGCTGAGACCATACAAGGGCTATGCTTTCATTAACAATAATAACTTTAAATAACATTTATAAACAGTTTTTTCTATTAATGTGCGCTACATATATATACTTATTTATAAATGGAACTTTGTCTGTGTGTGTGTATGTGTGTGTGTGTGTGTGTGTGTCCGTTACCTATCGACTCCGGAACGGCTGAACCGATTTTCTTGAAAATTTACACAGTTGAACTATAAGAGTCTGCGAGTGTTCCTAGATAGGTTTTGTATCGAGGTACCCCCGATAAATATCGAAAATCGATAATCGAAAAACAAATCAGGTTATAGAAGGAGTGGTCCGATTTTAATCAAATTTGATGCACTCATAGACAAAGACATAAGAAACGATATTCAGAAGTTTCAAGGTTGCTGTTTTTACAATAATGCAGAAAATTTGATATCGATACCAGGAAATCAAAATTTGACTTACATCCATTCATTTTTCATTCAGTCTACGGTTTCGTTTTAACTGGAAACAACTATTGCTTTTTAGTCTTTCGTGCCATCGTCCAAAGAGTCTGAGATCCAGCACCATGGATTAGTTTTAAAGCTTTCATTACACCCGAGCAACGCCGGGCTATACTGCTAGTTATTATATATAAGATACTTAGTACATCAGGTATATTGACCTTGACTTCTATAAAAATATATATGTTGTTGGCACACTGAATAATTTTAAACCCCTAAGTTGACACATTTATCAAATGATTACCGACCGTTGTTCAAGAAGATATTTGTTTAAAAATGTTTAAAAAATTAAGAAAATACCTCTATCCATAAACAATAAGCAAGCCAGAAATTTGTGAAAACATTCCTTAAGGCTGTTTATTATCATATCATCCTTTATCATATTAAAAACCAATGTTAATTCATGGATATCAAGTAAGTTAAATTAGCGATATTAAATTACCGTGAATATGGTTCCTATACATGCCACCAAATAATATAAAATATAGCGAATAACGCCGAGGGTAATGTAACAATATAGTTACACGAAACAGAATATTTAAGTGCAACTCCTCGTTAAATAATAGAACTAAGACAAAAAAATATTAGAAAATAAACTTAATGAATAAAAATGATATTGTTTTCATTGTAATGACTAAAACTACTGTTCTTCTCAGTGTTCTCGACAGGCTCCAAAGGAGAATCTGTAATGTGATTGGTCCCAACCTGGTAGCTCGACTCCAGTCTTTTTCTCATAGGCTGAATGTGGCTTCCCTCTATCTATTCTACAAGTATTTTCATGTTTTCTGCTCCGAAGAACTGAGGTCACTGGTTCCCCCTCCACAAAAATTTAGTCGGGCAAACAGACTGGTATCAAGATCCCACAAATTTACAGTTAGATCAACCAAATGCAGGCAAAAATTCTACCCAATCAGCTTCTTTTCTTGCGCCTCCTGTCTGGGAAATTCCCTTCCATATACTTGCTTTCTTGACGGCTACAACCTCTAAGAATTTAAATGCAAAGTCAATTCCCATCTCTTATCTACTTAACTCCAACCCTTTCTGCGTCACCCCGTGTATCTTGTTCTTTTACTTTCTCTCTGCCTTCGTAACTGTATTCACTCCTTGGTTCACATCCTTCTCTTGCCCTTTCTCTTTCACCCTCTGTAGCTGGTTCGGCTTTGTCTTCACGCTCTCTCTGTCTAAAACTTTAACTCTCTGATATAGCCCTCTGCAGATCAGTGGTTTTCCCGCCTTACTTGGGGTGAAACGATATTAAAAAACGAAAACAATAATAATTTAAAGGAGAAATCACGAGATTATTTTAAATTCAACGATCACATTTATCAAATTTACTGGATATGCTATTTACAAACATCCAATAAAACTTAAGCTCAAGTAATGCAAAGTTAAAAGCAATAAAAATGATGCATTTAAGCATCGAATATTTCTATGAAAAGAATGTGCCATTTAGTTTTAAAATCTGGGTGACAGAAACATTTTGGCTTCACTCTGGGAGCATCAATCAAACAAATGTTTACACTGACCGGGACCATAAAAGAGGGACAGGAGCTTGTTAATCTAAATTCCATTTGTCAGATCTTGCTTTGATGATTGCGGGATGTTACTGTCTTTTGTTTAACCGCAGATTTCGACGTAAATCAGGCACCATGCATAAGACCAAAGAGTTAAATAATGTCATTGTAGGGCATTCTAAGTAACTTGTGAATCTTCAATGGCAAACTTTTGGGTTGTAAAAGGAATCAGATTTTCTTTTTCTATATTTGAAGGGACATGTTTCATTGTGGTATTTTTAATCGACGGCGGGCGAGTAAAGCAATAAACTTTAATCACCCAATTAAGTTTTTTATCGACTGATTCGATCGGGGGCGAGTAAAATCTCAAATATGTATATATATATATGAGAAATTTTAAGAAGATATGAAATATTAATTAAGTAATGTTTTACTAATGACCTTCCTAATTAAAAGCTCTATATTAAATATATATTTGGCACTACATTAGTTTCAACTTTTCGGTATCTTCAAAAGCCTTAATATACTCAATAGTTGGAACCAAAGTAACGTAATCAGATGACCTTCCTAATTAGAATAATTAAAAGCTCTATATTAAATATATATTTGGCACTACATTAGTTTCAACTTTTCGGTATCTTCAAAAGCCTTAATATACCCAATAGTTGGAACCAAAGTAACGTAATCAGATGACCTTCCTAATTAGAATAATTAAAAGCTCTATATTAAATATATATTTGGCACTACATTAGTTTCAACTTTTCGGTATCTTCAAAAGCCTTAATATACCCAATAGTTGGAACCAAAGTAACTTAATCAGATGACCTTCCTAATTAGAATAATTAAAAGCTCTATATTAAATATATATTTGGCACTACATTAGTTTCAACTTTTCGGTATCTTCAAAAGCCTTAATATACCCAATAGTTGGAACCAAAGTAACGTAATCAGATGACCTTCCTAATTAGAATAATTAAAAGCTCTACATTAAATATATATAAAACCCAATCTGTCCTGTTATTTAACCCATAACCTGAGGGAATAGACAGATTATTACCTTTCTCAAGGGTATTTTTGCGTAAGTGAATGCAAGGAATTCAACTGGAATTCGAGCTTGGCTCCCCGATTTGTCGTTCCGAGTCGATATACACTGCACCACACCGCACTAAATTTTTGTACAGAAAAAAAAACCAACTGTAACTACACGTCTCCTTTTTTACTAGCTTATTTGATTTACACGTTTCGAGTTCTAAATTTTTTAATTTTTTTTTTAATCATATCACCTCGAGCAAGGCGTTAATGCCACTGAAGCGCAGGGGACTATGTAGGAGTGAAAAGATTGGAAAAGAGAAAGCCGGAGACCACATCCTAAACAAAGAACAAGGGATAAGCCTCTTCACCTGTTCAATAGACGTGGGTGGAGTGTGAACCGGGCGATAGTTTAGTCTATCTACTCCAATTGGGGAGAAAAAAAAAAAGAAAAGAATGAAAAGATTGGAAAAGAGAAAGCCGGAAACCACATCCTAAACAAGGAACAAGGGATGAGCCTCTTCACCAGTTCAATAGACGTGGGTGGAGTGTGAACCAGGCGATATTCCCTATTTTATTGTTTTTCTAATTTGGCACTACATTAGTTTCAACTTTGGTATCTTCAAAAGCCTTAAGATACCAAATAGTTGAAACCAAAGTAACGTAATCAGATGACCTTCCAAATTAGAATATTTAAATATTTAAATACATAAAATATATATTTAGCACTTTTTTATGTAACTTTTTACTAATCTATTCAATAACTGGTTAATAATCATATATGTGTTGTGTTTTAATATTGGTTCTAAAATGTAAGCAATTTATACTTGAAAAACAATTTTAAATATATTGTATCGTGGAATGAAGAGATACACAGTGAAATATAGATAAACTGCTTTATTACGAGAGTGGTACAACAAGAGGTATGCACAATATTTACAGTCTCTCGCAGTAGTAGGTGTTAATTCACAAAGTCCGTGATCTTAACAACACCCGTGCTAAGCGCACATTGTCTTTTACACATGCTCGATCCATGATATTCGCAGCATCCTTCTGTAGAGCTACATTTCAGGTGCTTCAAGTTTTTCTTTTATCTTCAATATTATTGTCCAGCATTCACTGCCATATTGAAGAACCAACATTACATAGTAATCCAGTACTCTCTTCTTTCTTTCTAGCAAAATTGTCCTGTTTCTTAATACTCTGCACAACTTCTGGAATGCTTTTTTCGCCATGCCAATTCGCCTTCGGATATCTGTGTCGCATTTTCCGTCTTCTGTTAGAACACTTCCTAGGTATTTAAATTTTTGTACCTGGTTGATTTTAGTATCCCCGACCTGTATTTGGCATTTCGGGTTGCTCTTTTTGCTGATGACCATGCATTCAATTGGAGTAGATAGACTAAACTATCGCCCGGTTCACACTCCACCCACGTCTATTGAACAGGTGAAGAGGCTCATCCCTTGTTTCCTGTTTAGGATGTGGTTTCCGGTTTTTCTCTTTTCCAATCTTTTCACTCTTACGTAGCCCCCTGCGCATCAGTGGCGTTTTCGCCTTGCTTGGGGTGATATGATTTAAAAAAAAATCGGTTTTCTTGAAGTTTATTTGTAGTCCTTTCTTATCACTCTCTTCAGCTACCGTCTGTAGGAGGTCTTGTAGTTTCCTTTCCGTGTCTGCAATCAGCACAGTTTCATCTGCGTACATTACTGCTTCTAGGAAAGGCCTGGTATTGACACATTACTGTTAGGATGACCTAGATTTCATTTCTCTATTTATAAGTTATGTATTGCAGACACGGAAAGGAAACTACAAGACCTCCTACAGAAGGTAGTGGTGGAGAGTGACAAAAAAGGACTACAAATAAACTTTAAGAAAACTGAATGCATGGTCATTAGCAAAAGGTGCAACCTATAATGCCAAATACAGGTGGGGGATAACAGAATCAAGCAAGTACAAAAATTTAAATCCCTAGAAAGTGTTCTAACAGGAGATGGAAAGTGCGACACGGAGATCCAAAGGCGAATTGGCATGGCAAAGGACGCGTTCCAGAAGCTGAGTAAAGTACTAACACACAGGAAGATTTCACTAGAAACAAAGAAAAGAGTGACGGATTGCTATGTGATGTCAGTTTTTCAATACGGCAGTGAATGCTGGACAATATCATCGAAAATGAGGACAAAACTGGAAGCAGCGGAAATGTGGTTCTACAGAAGGATGCTATGGATATCGTGGACTGAGCATGCAAGCAATGATGAAGTGTTGGAAAGAATGGCAACAAAAAGGAAATTAATACTGAGCATCAGGAAAAGACAACTGAAGTTCCTGGGACATGCAATAAGGAAGGAGAGCTTGGAGAACCTGATACTGACTGGCCAGATAGAAGGAAAGAGAGACAGAGGAAGGCAGCGGATAACATATTTGCAGGGCCTAATCAGGTGGATGATGGAACGGAGGTTGCCAGGAGTAACAGGAGCAAGCATACTAAGAGCCACAAGGGATAGGGAGACGTGGAGAACTATGATCGTCTACGTCCTGAAGAGACAGGGCACATAGAAAAAGAAGAATTTAAGATAAGATGAGAAGAGGAGAGTAGCCAATCCGCGTGTTTTATTGCTATTAAACGTTTGAACTGCTTGAGTAAAGAGCGAATCAGTATCATAAGTTCAACACAGTGATAAAGTAATCGTATAAATATACTTAGAGGCAATATTGACATCCAAAATAGGGCTGAAGATAATCGTTGCAAGGAAAATTTACCTTGTAGCAGAAAAAGGTTTGGAAAAGAAACTGATATTGTCAGTCAGTAAGTCAAGTGCCATACGTGATACACGCTTTGGGCGATTATGTCTCAGAAGTGACATGACTGACTAGGCAGAAGATTATCCCACAGTAGGTTGCCGTTGCTTTCTGCGGTAGACTGGTTGCTAGCCAAGACTATAGAACCCAATATGTCCTTTTATTTAACCCATAACCCGAGGGAATATACAGATTATTACCTTTCTCAAAGGTATTTTTGCGTAAGTGAATGCAAGGAATTCAACTGGAATTCGAACTCGGCTCCCCGATTTCTCGTTCCGAGTCGATATCCACTGCACCACACCGCATTGATTTTGTACAGAAAAAAACCAAAAAAACAACAGTGACTACATGTCTCATTTTTACTACGTTATTTAATTTACACGTTTCGATTTCTGAATTTTCTTATTTCATTGTTTTTCTAATTTGGGAAGGGACTCTTGATAACATTTCTATTTTGTGGGGGTTTAAAATATTTCCAGTTATTAATGCTTTAGACTTGTTTTAATTATTTATCACGCATATTGATCACTCATAGTATTTCATTATTTTGAATTATTAATGTATGTATAATTTACGTTGGTTATCCGATCACTTGCTATTTGTAACAAGTCAAAAATGCTTTATTGGTAGAAGCTTAGCCTCCCCCGCTGTACTAAACTTTGGGCGTTATTTTTGGAGCGAGTGTTTTGAGTGGGCGTGTATGTATAGTTATAAATTTAAGTTGCATCTGGTGGAGAGACTTATGTCATAAGTGTTCTGAGGAATATAAAATCATCCATTACTAAACATTAGTTTCATAATGTTAGCTGTTAAGGTTCTGTAGTTTGGTCAGATATTGTTATGCAGTGGATATCGGCTCGGAACAAGAAACCGGAGTTCGAATTCCAGTTGAGTTCGTTGCATTCACTTACATTCAAATACACTAGGAAAAGGTATGAATCATTCGCGTCTCTCTCTAGCTATGGGTTAAATAGCAGGATAGATTGTGTTCTATAGCTTTGATTGGCAACCAATATAACGTGAAAAGTAATGGCAACCTAATGCAGGAAGATCATCTATCCAGTCACTCATGTCTCTTAACTGATTGATATCTACAAATATATGATGTGTGTTGTGGTGCAATAAACATCACATCGGAACGAGAAATCAGAGAAGCAAGTTCGAATTCTAGTTGGATTCGTTGCTTTCACTTTCACGCAAATACCCTTGGAAAAGTATTAATCAGTCGTGTCTCCCTCCAGCTATGTATTAAATAGCAGGACAGATTAGGTTCTACGTTATGCATCTTCGTCGCCAATTTGTTGTGGAGTTGTGGCGAAACTTCGTCGCAAAGTGTAATAACCGGTTTGGTCGGAAGTAAAACACGGAACATAGGAAGTAGGTTCAAAATATGGTATTAGTATAACAAGATACATGATATTCAAAGGAAGTGTTAATAATTAGTAATATAGATATAAGTAAGTCCGAAGGTGTTATTACGCTGCTTATTGCTTGACTAGTAGCCTTCGTCAACTTCCGTTAACTGCCTTCGTTAACTCTTCTCGGGAAGTCACGCAGGCAATCACAGATAACAAAAAGAAGAGTCCATTCCTCGTAGGAGGGAACCATAATATTCTATAACCTTGATTAGCAACCGCTCTACCGCAGAGAGTAATGGCAACATTCTGTGGGAGAATGACTTGCCCAGTCAATCTTCCGAGACCTGATTGCGCAAGCATATAAGTGATTGATATCTACAAAAATTCGGATCGATCTATTTAGCTGGTATTGATGAAATTCTTCTTTATATTTTTGTTAATTCATCCACCTGGAAGAACACATTCTGGTAAAAAACCTAAGATCTCGATTGTATCTAATGATATAGATAAGAGCTTTTAAGTAGCTCCTACAGTAATTTGCATGCGTGGGTGCGTTTTGGATTTTTTAGGTGACCATCACTCGTAGTGGATATGTTTCTCATCGAGCCAGGATAGATTTTAATTATTACTATTATTTTAATTCTTCACGGAAAAACATTTTTGGGTTGTCTTCTGATTTATTAGATTCAAATTTCTTCGGTCTATAATGATAAGTGACGGCTATCTCGTATTGAATACACCGGTTCCCGTCCGATCACAGAAGTTTAGCAACATCGAGCCTAGTCAGTACTTAAATGGGTGACAATTGGGAAATACTAGGTGCTGTAAACGTAAGGACCAAGAATGGTCCACCGTTTCTCCAGGTTTGGGGGTTGGGTGCAGGCCGAACAACATTGCCCCGTAAAAAAACTGTTTGTTACAGCAACAAAAAGTTGCTGCCCTATGCACCATTGGGTGTGATGGATAAATGATGATGATAATAAGTAATAATTTTTTTTATTCAAGGCGGTATTTATATCATCGGATTCCAAATCTAAACCAAAAATATCCACTTGAAGATAGTACACAAATCATGTGAAAACAATTTACCTGAGGGGGAGAAATTTATAAATTTTCACGTGTTGTTGTTGTTGTCAGGTATCTCTCAAGAATAGATGGATACTCTGCTCTTTTGTAAGATTGTATAATCAGTCTTACTTACGGTCTCACGTTTCAGAATTTAGCCACGGGGTCAGTAGATGAATTGATAACTTAGTGAGTGTCCAGATTTCGAATATCCTCTACAATATCATAAAATAGAATGCAATTCTCTTCATTGTCGGATGAATATACTAGCCTACATATATTCGTTGACATTTATTCATGTTTGCATACTGATTTATGTATCAGATTATTTATCATTAAAGTAGATAACAGCCTATGAAGAAATAGTCTGCTCCATTTTCATTATTCATCAACAACAGGTTATTTCAAAAGAGACTTGGAGCGTTTCTTATTTTTGGCAAACACAAACATAATATGTATCTAAACTTATTTATAAATGGACGTTTGTCTGTGTGTGTGCGAGTGTCTGTGTGTGTGTGTGTTCGTTACCTATAGACTCCGAAACGGCTGAACTGATTTTCTTGAAAATTTACAAAATTGTACAATAAGCGTCTGCGAGTGTTCTTGGCTAAGTTTTGTGTCGACGTACCCCCAATAAATATCGAAAATCGATAATCGAAAACATTGGGTTATAGAAGGAGTGGTCCGATTTTAATCAAATTTGATACACTCATAGACAAAGACATAAGAAACGATATTCACTAGTTTCAAGGTTGCAGTTCTTACAATAGTGCAGAAAATCGATAATATATATATATATATATATATATATATATATATATATATATATATATATATAAAAGGCAAGATGTTTGTGTGTGTGTCTATTTATCTGTCTGTATGTCCTTTATACAAATTCACAATTTTTATCCGATTCTCACCAAACTTCACACAAATATTCTTTTGGCTGAATCTGAGCTCCGGGACAATGGATTAGTTTTAAAGCTTTCATTACCCACGAGCAACGCCGGGCTATACTGCTAGTATTCTTCATAAAGTTGTAGAAAAGTTAACTTTCACAAACTATAAAATTTATATGAATTCCATTACGCTATAGAGTAGAATGAGATTGTAATGAATGTATTTGTAAATTTTGTATATATTTAATACGCCACTTCATAAACTGAGGGATTTTACTCAAACGTACATCGAACAGAATTATAGAAAAGTAAACACATATATATTCACGTAAAGATGGTATTAGAGTTAGATTGAATTAACCCTCTAGGGCCATTCGTACCATATTTGATACAGTATTTCCCTATAAGGAAACATTTGGTATTTCTCTATAAGGAAACATTTGGTATTCATTGACTGAGCAGTCAGTACTGCTTTCATTTGAAATTTATAAAATATTTCTCTTAAAAAATTTTTCAGGAAAATATTTCTTTCAAGGCTTGTTTTCATACTGTATCAAATATGATACGAATGGCCCTAGAGGGTCAATCGATATATATATATATATATATATATATATATATATATATAGATAGATAGATAGATAGATAGATAGATAGATAGATAGATAGATAAACAGACTGAGATTAACCCTCTAGGGCCATTCGTATCATATTTGATACAGTATTTCCCTATAAGGAAACATTTGGTATTTCCCTATAAGGAAACATTTGGTATTCATTGACTGAGCAGTCAGTACTGCTTTCATTTGAAATTTATAAAATATTTCTCTTAAAAAATTTTTCAGGAAAATATTTCTTTCAAGGCTTGTTTTCATACTGTATCAAATATGATACGAATGGCCCTAGAGGGTTAAACCATTAAGACTCGTTTTTCATGCTAACTAATGATTTTTTAAGAAAATGCATTTGACATACGGATACCAAAGTGTCACGTGAGTGTCACAATTTTTGTGAAATTTGAGAGGTTGTGCACGCTCTTACACCCTCAAGAATATTTCGCAGATTTCCAAACAAAATGATGAACGACTCACGATCAGATTCACTGTAAAATGGCCACAATTGAGAAATAAATATTTTAGGTAACTTTTGACCAAAAACCTGAATAGGAAAAATGTTCGTAATCTTCGACATTCTTTTCACGTTAACCAAATTAAAATAATTAATAAGAACCACTTGAATGAAATAATCCATGTACAAATATAAATTTATTTACAAATATAAATCATCTTTAACTTAATAATAAAAACATTTTATTTACACAGTCTATATTTGTTTTTAGTATAATATCCATTATTGATAATGTACTTAAACATCTACCATAATCACATTAATGGAAAAATATACAAGGCAAAGTTCAGATCAAATTAATCTAAGAGCTATTTCCGACAGTATAATTAATTATGCACCTCTTATATATGTATTGCTAATATCATAATCGCGAGCATGTTTATAGACAGATAATTACGTCCTAAGAGGCACGTATGAACTTGCATATATCGAAGTATCAAACATACACAACAGTACATATATGTCTATTTTTCAATGGCTTGAAGAGTTAGATATTTTTGGTAAATACATCACAGACTTACCTGCCTTCATAGCACATGAGTACTATTTTTATTTTATACTCGAATCTGTATCGATATTCACTAATTTAAGTCAAATTGACACATGATTATAGAAGTTCTTCTAGTGAACAATGAATGAAATATACTTGGGAACTTGTGGTATTATTTTGTTCACCTTCGTATAACAAATACTAATTTTTACGATATGTTGTATATTTCGTTTGTTTATGACAAGACTAGCAGTATATACCGGCGTTGCTCGGGTATAATGAAAGCTTTAAAACAAATCCATGGTCCTGGAATTCAGACTCTTTGGACGCTGGCAGGAAAGACTAACAGACTTGCCTCCCTGAGAGTAAAACACTACGTCTCCTTACACTCTCGGTGGACCTCAAATGGAATGACTATATCGAATCCATTGCTAAGTGCGCTGCTATGAAGCTCGGTTCTCTGTGCAGGGCCCGGAAATTTTTCCCGTCTGAATCTATCCTTCACATATATAAATCTACCATCCGCCCGTGTATTGAATACTGCTGCCACATCTGGTCGGGTACCCCTGCTACTCTCCTCGGGCTTCTTGACAAAATACAACGGTGAATCTATAACGTGATCGATCCTGACTTGGCGGACCGGCTGCAACCACTCTCTCACCGGCGTGACGTGGCTTCCCTGTGCTTCTCCTATAAGTACTTTCACGGCTTCTGCTCCGATGAGCTTAGGTCATTGGTGCCGCCTAGGTACGAATTTACACGAGATACTAGATTAGCAACTAGGTCCCACCCTTTTACAGTGAAACAGATAAGATGTAATTTCTACAACAGCTTCTTTTCTCGCGCTTCCCGACTGTGGAATTCCCTTCCACATGCCTGCTTCCCCGACAGCTACAATCTCCAGGAGTTTAAATGTAAGGTCACTAGACAGCTCCTAACACACTAACTTGCATCTATTCTCTCAAACACTCTCACCATCTAACCAACCCTCATTCTCGGTACCCTTACCCGTCTATCACCCTCCTTCTGACATTTCCTACATCTAACCATCCTTTTCCCATCACTTCCTCGACCATATGTAAGCCCCTGCGTAATATTGGCAGTTGAATGCCTTGCTCGGGGTGAAACGATTAAAAAAAAATAGTTGTTTCCAGTTAAACCAAAACCGTAGATTGAAGGAAAAATGAATGGATGGAAGTCAAATTTTGATTTTCTGGTATCGACATCAAATAAGTCTTTTTTCGTCATGAACTGAATTTTGAAGGCTAAATAAGTCATCTGAGTAAATGGTATCATGGCAGAGACTAAGAACAACAATTATATCTACTTAGAGCCAAAACCGAAGCAAAAACTAAAATAAAAGGGCTGAAAAAATACAGACATACAGGCAGATAAACGGACATACACACATCTTGTCTTTTATTGATTTTCTGCACTCTTGTAAGAACTGCAACCTTCAAACTTGTGAATATCGTTTCTTATGTCTTGGTCTATGAGTGTATCAAATTTGATTAGAATCGGACCACTCCTTCTATAACCCGATTTTTTCGATTATCGATTTTCGATATTTATTGGGGCTACCTCGACACGAAACCTAGCGAAGAACACTCGCAGACGCCTATAGTACAACTGTGTAAATTTTCAAGATAATCGGTTCAGCCGTTTCGGAGTCTATAGGTAACGGACACACACACACACATACACAAAGTTACATTTATAAATAAGTTTAGATTAATATAACGTATATTATGTATATTATTAATCTAACACTTGAGTTTCCAATCATACCATCTATTCTTCTTGAAATATATATAATTGGTAACTTGGTCATAGATAGATAGATAGATAGATAGATAGATAGATAGATAGATAGATAATATTGTTATAGAAACATATAATGAATTAAGAAAATATACCATCCACCTGAATAAATTATAACTTTATATCTTAATATATATTCCTTGGAATTCTTTTTTAGTAATTTTCCAACCCATGATTTTGATAATTTTTTTGTTTTCCAATCTCATATATAACTCCATTATGGATGGATTGCAAGTGTTTTTAGCATTAATATGTAAATAGGCTGGATGCTGTTCCATTAGTTTGGTATCATTGAAACCTTTTAAATCTATAATAAACTTCGTAGATAATTGTATTGTTTGAATATACTCTTTAAATAAAATTATCTTGTTTGCGACCCGTATCATTCAAAATTATCCGTTGTCTAAAAAACTATAATAAATATCTGAATTTATGTGGATTTTATCATCAGTAATACTTTTACTGCCTCCGTTGTCTTCTTTGTCGTGTTGGTTGACTATTTTCTTTTTACAACCAATAATTCCTTTCAAAGTAACTCTGTATTCATAATAAAATAATGCTGTTGCAAAATACATTTTCATGTTCCTTTTTTTAGATGATTACTTAAAAGGTAATAGTTTCATTGCTTTCATATCATCTGCCAATGCTCTAATATTTTGCTCATTACTCTCCTTATTTTCGCTTTAAATACTTTCTTATGGCCATTAATTGCTTGCATTTATTTGTGCAAAAATACCCCTGGGAAAGGTATGGATCCGTCTCTTTAACCCAGTTATGAATTAAATAATAGGATAGATATGTTTCTATAGCCTTGGATGGCAACCAGTCTACTGCAGAAAATAATGGCAACCTACTGCGGGATAATCATATGCCCAGTCAGTCATGTCTCTTTCGAGACATGATCGCCCAAACCGCGTACCACGTATGGCGCTTAACTGACTGATGGCCCTTTTAATTTTTCCCAAGTAAGTTTTAATTGATATGATATATCAGAGTGTATCCCAAAAAAGATACCATCACCGGTTTGCTCAGTATTTGTTTTATTGAGAATAAATTGTCTTAATAACCCTCCCTACTGTTATAAAGACCGTCTATCTATCTATCTATCTATCTATCTAGCTAGCTAGCTAGCTATAGATAATGTGTGTGTGTGCGCGCGTGTGTATGTATACTTATATCTATATTTATATATTAATTGCCCATTTCTCTTTTTAGACCAATATAAAAAATATCTAAATAGTTTCACCATAAGATTTTTATTAATATCAAGTCTCATATAATATATAATATATTATCTCCTTCTGTCGCCATAGAAATTCAACGTCAATCGTTACCTTGGTTAATAAGAATTTTTTTTATATTTTATTTCTTCGTTAACATTCCCCTTGTCTACCCCTTTTGTCTTATTTTTTTCATTTTCTCCTACCCATTTTATTCCTGTGACACGGTTTAAATTTTAACTTTTGATTCTTTCATACAGACATAATTTAAAGTCTTCTAATATCGAGTCATGAATCTCTGTTTCTACTTTTTCCTTTTTCTCATGTCTGGCTGACAAATCTTTAAAAAAGATTCTTTCTTAATCTCACCCCTGCTTTTTTATTATGTCTGGATATCTTTTGTTTTACGCAAGCTTCATCCGATATAGAAATTTTGTGCCAAAAATGTATTAATAAATTTTTGTTTTCAATCGTTGCTGATGACGCGAGAATATTCTCGCTGAAATGGCCATTCAACGGATTTAAATTTTAGAATAGATAATACTATTTTCATTGGGCCATCCACCTTGATCAATTTTAATATTAATAAGATTAATACTAATAAGATCTTGTTTTTGGGATTTTACTTTTTGCTCATCATTTTTGGATTTATATATATATATATATATATATATATATATATATATATATATTTCTCATTTGTTACGCTGATAGAGAAAGAAAGTGAGAGACAAAGCGAGACAGCTCAGCTCAATTCATTCTTTTTACTAACAGTTATTGAAATTTACCAAGAGTTATCGACGCTCTTCCCGCGTGTTTGCTCTTTAGCAGTACGTTATAATTTTATTTTTTGTAATAATTGTGTCATCGAGTACTGAAGAATATATATACCTTCTCTATTATATTACAAACATTGGTGTAATTATTTGTAAATATATATATATATATATATATATATATATATATATATATATACTCTAATCGAAGCGGAAAAAGCAAGAAGGTAAATTGCAAAACCTGATCCTAATTAATATTAAATATTAAATTTTAATATTAAAAAATGATACAGGAGGAGAGCTCCATGTAATAAAAATTACAGAGCAAATATAAATAAAATTAAATTTTTTCAAAGATGTTGAATGCACATTTCGACATGAAATCCCCGAAGAGGATAGCACATCATCTCAGCAACAAATGCTATCCCGAAACTGGAGATAATTTGAAGTAAATTATGTCTATTTTCTCTTTTCAACTCATAAATCGAATTGTAAAAAATAAAAAATATAAAAAAAGGGGAAAAATGGTATCGTCTGGGTTCACAAAAAGGGGAAGAGGACAGTAAATTAGACTGAACAGACGGCGTGTTGAATTGATCAACAGTTCGGGGATTTCATGTCGAAATGTGCATTCAACATCTTTGAAAAAATTCAATTTAATTTATATATATATATATATATATATATATATATATTCAAAACAAAAATTGTTTTGTTTTAACGAGAGTAATTCGTATAGAATAAAAAGTGCGAGAAGCCGTAAAACGTTTTGTTTAAAATGTGGATTTATTGTTATTATTATTATTATTTATATTACTTGCTTTTTGTATGATACATTAAGACTTCATAATAGTATTTTTGACGCAACATGTGCTTCGAGTCTAAAGTTGACTCTCTTATAATCTTGTGACGTCACATATTGAGATCCGTTTGCTTTTTTGATGGGCAAGGTATCATGTATATATAGATAAGTAAAGTGTTGTCCACACAGGTCAGATAGTCTATGTGTGCGCGTTGAGTTTTTTAAGGTATACTTTAAAGTATAAAGAAAAAATCAAATTTCCCAACTCAGTGAAAAAATTATTTGCAGATGAGAAAGGCACCAGAAAAAATTAACGTGCGAGTGTGAAAAAAAAACAAGTATATATCTATCGCGGTGTAGCCCGGCGTTGCTCGGGTGTCATGAAAGCTTTAAAACTAATCCATGGTCCTGGAGCCAAAACTCTTTGGACGTTAGCACGAAAGACTAAAAAGCAATAGTCGTTTCCAGTTAAAGCGAAACCATAGACTGAAAGAAAAATGAATGAATGTAAGTCAAATTTTGATTTCCTGGTATCGATATCAAATAAGCTTTTTTCGTCGTAAACTGAATTTTGAAGGCTAAATAAGTCCTCTGAGTAAATGGTATCATGGCTGAGACTAAGAACTACAATTATACTTACTTAGAGCCAAACCCGAAGTAAAAACTAAAATAAAAGGGCTGAAAAAAATACAGACATATAGGCATATAAACACACACACACACACACACACACACACACACACACACACACACGCACACACACACACACACACACAAACATCTTGCCTTTTATATATATATTGTCGATTTTCTGCAGTATTGTAAGAACTGCAACCTTGAAACTTCTGAATATTGTTTTTTTTATGTCTTTGTCTATGAGTGTATCAAATTTGATTAAAATCGGACCACTCCTTCTATCACCTGATTTTTTCGATTATCGATTTTCGATATTTATCGGGTTTACCTCGGCACAAAACCTAGTTAAGAACACTCGCAGATGCTTATAGTACAACTGTGTAAATTTCCAAGAAATTTGGTTCAGCCGTTTCGGAGTTTATATGTAACTGACACACACACATATACACACAAAGTTCTATTTATAAATAAGTTTATATATATACATATAGAATATGTCCAAACTACAATCTACCACAAATCTACTTCTATTGTCTTAGTTTCTTATTCATATATATATATATGTATATATATATATATATATATATCCCACCTGTAACGCTTGGACTACTTTCTTACTCAATAGTAGGTATATCAGTATATAGGGTTGCAATTATTTTAGACAGCGTATCGATATAAATATTTTGCCGTCATCTTTGACGCCACGGGCTCACTAATATATGACATGGTGTAGGATGTGTCCGTGAAGGATGCAATTAACCGTGGACAAAGCAGGGTCAGAATGTCAAGCGTTCTAATCACCAAACAATAATGATTTCTTAATTGCACCAGTTTATTTCGTGTTATTGTAAGTGATGCTATAAACGGCTTTACAATTACACTCGTTAGAAATAACTTCAGTTATGCTGCATGAGAAAATAACTAAAATGTTGTAAAATAAAATTTGCATGTAATGTTTAATAAAAAATACATATATGAAAAATAACTTTAATACAAACATTTTACTTACAGTTACTTACATATTAATTAAAATACACACACGCACAAGTATATAGAAAGTTATTATAGATATTCTAGATTTGATAGATAAAATTAAGTGTTCAATGTATTAACTGAAAAATTAATTAATTTTGTTTGTTGCGATTAATGTTATATCGCTTGATATTGAGCTTTTTAATTGAAAACACTGCATGTCGTATTTGGTTATTAAGAGCAAAAGAAACTCATTACATTTAATCTTGCGTGATGTTCTTGCTTACCATCATTAATAGCCAACCTCCTATATATATATATATATATATATATATATATATATATATATATATATATATATAATAAAATGAAAGAACACATATTAAAAGCCACTGTTTAAGCATTTACATTTATAAAGTGTGCTCGATACAGAGTATTACAGTGGCTTATAAAGTCATTATGTCACTACACAACAATTTTCATGCTTCGGATCAACACTGATCTTCTTCAGGTGAAAAAAAATTACAACATATATATATATATATATATATATATATATATATATAATTATTTAGTTTTTGGTTATAATTAAATCAGACCAGTACACAGTTGTATTAAAATGCATCCAAAACAATTATGTTGTATAACTTTTGAATGTTACTCGTTTACAAATGCAGTTGTCTTCTACATGTTAGGTTTGTCAGATCGGTCTCATTTTTTTCTGTCTTTATTATTTTTTGTTGTTGTTGTTACTAACGTTTTTGACTTTTAATGCTTCGTTTGGATAAAAATTGGTTTGAGGTTTAATTTATTTTCTTAGTGATGCCATTCTACATAAGAATTTAGGGGTAGTTATTCTTTGAATACCTGTCAGTTAAGCCCCACCACTGTCCCTGAACTCGTTAATTTTCACGCATGCCCAGTAGTCCCTATTTCTGTCTCTTTCTCTCTCTCTCTCTCTTTTCCACCCCGCTCTAGACAATCTAACAGACAGTTAATTCGCCTGCAATATTCTGAAAAAAGAGTTGAAATTGTATTTTGGTAAATTGTCTTCCGAAATTTTTCACTTAAATTTCAGTTTTGTTATCTTCATGGTAAGTTTGTCTCATTTTTTTTCTGTTTTTTTTTTTTTCTTACTAACTTTTTTGACTTTTTAACTAAGTTAAAACTTAGTAATTGTTTTTTTCTAATTGGAGTAGATAGTAGCTACTATCGCCCGGTTTCACACTCCACCCCCTTCTTTTAAACAGGAGTAGAGGTGATCGCCTTGTTTCATGTTTAGAAAGGGGTCCCCGGTTCATCTACCTCCTCCTTCGGTCTTAGTGTTAGTTCAGCTGTAAGCTCTTTGCAGTTGTTGAGCATGGTCGCAACGTCTCTTCATTCTGAGGGTACCGGGTTGGTAGTTTCCTGGTTGCTGCTTCCGACTGATAATTAGGAGCCTGAACTCTTGCGTAGCGTCTTGAGGGGCTGCTCCGATTAACAGTTGAATAATATCGGGGTTCCTGTAGTGCCATATCGCTCATGGACGAGCGTCCCTGCATGAACCACCGGTGGGCAACCCCGAGGCCACATTATGTTGCAGGTTGCGCCAGTCTCCATCCCTCACATGCTACAAACAGTGACCGACTGATTCAACTCTAGACCTCTCTCCTCAATTAAAACACTATGAAAAAAAACAAACAAAATAGCAAAACCAAACCAGCTACTCAGAAAACGTACAAACCTGTCTGCGTCACTTTCATTAACATACGAGGTATCCACACTAACTTTTACAGCGTAGAATCATTCCTTCAAACTAATTCACCTGACATCTTAGCCCTATGTGAAACTAACCTTGACCCTTCTATCTCCTCTTCTGAGTTTTACGTTCCTGGTTACCTTCCCATCTTCAGGAATTACTCCAATGTCCATATGCATGGGCTTGGTGTATATGTCATCGAGCACCTCCCCCTAGCTAGGGTGACATCTCTTGAATCCCTGGACCATTCTTTCATGTGCTTCCGTCTCTCACTTCTAAGCTCGGTTAGCTATCTCTTCTTCCTCTACCGCTCCCCCTCCTCAACCGACTGTTCGGTACTTGACAGCATCTCTGACAATATCGACAAGGCCATTTCTTCTCATCCATCTGCCTATATATTTGTGTTTGGTGACTTTAATGCCCACCACACCAAGTGGCTGGAGAACTCTGTCAACGACCTTGCTAGTGTCCACACAATTAATTTTTCAATCTCCCAATCCCTTACGCAAGTGGTGGACTTCCCCACGCGTTTCTCCAATAGCCTAACGGAAGGGGCTCGCTACTAGATCTCTGCTTGAATTCCATCCCAAACTCTTGCACTATCAGACAGCTCTGCCCTCTCGGAAACTCTGACCACGCTATAGTTTCCGTCAACATCTCATTCCGCTCCCCCGCTACCCAAGAAACCCAGACCAGCAGAATATCCTACTGCTACCAAAGAGCAGACTGGGATTCGTTCCGTGAATTCCTCTGTGACGTTCCTTGGGACAATGTTTTTAGTCTTCCCGTCGAAGACTGTGCATCCGAGGTCTCCTTCTGGGTTAAGGCTGGCATCGATGCTTTCATCCCTGCCAGGAAATTTCAGCTTAAATCTCATTCGTCTCCCTCGTTCTCGCTCGTTTGCTCAGCCTTCATTGCCCTCTGGAATCACTTCTTCCGGCTTTATCGTAGCCACGCGTCGGACCAAAACAGTCGCTTTTTCGCCTCAGCTCGTAATAAGTGTAAAATTATACTTAACGAAGCTAAGATGTTCTTTTCTGCCAGAATGAAACAACGCACAGCATCCTCTAAGTTCGGCGCCAAAGACTACTGGGGCCTCTGTAAAAGCGTGCTTAACAGGATTACGTCCTCAATACCCCCACTAATCAATGAATTTGAGGTCCTCACCTCCTCAGCGGACAAGGCTGAATGCTTTGCTCGTAGATTCTCGAACAATTCGAGACTGAATTCGTGTGGAGTTTATACACCCGACTTCCCACCTAGTGCTGAGGCTCAATTGAGTGACGTCCACATCACGCTCTCGCTGATTTCTAACATAATCTCAAAACTTGACCCTTACAAAGCGAGTAGTGGGGATGGAATCACGATCATAGTCTTGAAGAAATGTGCCTCTGAACTCTCCTCTGTCTTTTCTAAGCTCTACAACTTCTGCCTATCTCCTTCCTGCTTTCCTGCCTGTTGGAAGTTTTCTTCTTCTCTCGTTCTTATATTTATGAAAACTGGAGAACCCTCGGACCCCGCAAATTACCGCCCTAACAGCCTTCTTCCGTACTTTGGCAAAGTGTTCGAAGCCATTATCAACGCCGAGGTTGTTCAGCATCTCACAGCCCACAGGTCTACTGCTGATATGCTAACGACCATCATCAAGTATAGATACCAGGCTCTCAACAAGAATGGTGAAGCCCGAATCGTTGCCTGGATATCTCTAAAGCGTTCGACTGAGTCTGGCATACTGGCCTTCTACGGAAACTGCGAAGCTACGGTATAACTGGACTTTTGTTGGACCTAATCCAGTCATTCCTCTCTAACCGCACACTGAAGGTGGTATTAAACGAACATGCCTCCCAGAACTACCATACGAACGCGGTCTATCCTAGGTCCTACGCTCTTTCTGATCTACAACAATGATCTTCCCGATGCCATAAGACCCCAAGTAGGCATCTACGCCGATGACACCACAGTTTACTCACGCCTGGATCAAAAATCTGGTGTGGATGACAAGACGAACCTCGCTGCTGAGCTTAAAAATGACCTCCAATCCGTGGTGGATTGGGGTAAGAAATAGCTCGTAAATTTAGATTCTTCCAAAACGAAACTGCTATCAATTAACCACCATAGACAACGCACCTACCTCCCATTAGCATGGAACAGGCTTGCCTCCCAGAGAGTAAAACACTACGCCTGCTTGCCCTGACACTCTCAGCGGACCTCAAGTGGAATGACTACATCGAATCCATTGCTAAATCCGCTGCTATGAAAGTCGGTTCTCTGTGCAGGGCCCGGAAGTTCTTTCCGTCTGAATCTATCCTGCACATATATAAATCTACCATCCGCACGTGTATTGAATACTGCTGCCACAACTGGTAGGGTGCCCCTGCTATTCTCCTCGGGGTCCTTGACAGAATACAACAGAGAATCTGTAATGTGATCGATACCAACTTGGCTGACCGCCTGCAGTCACTCTTTCATCGGCGTGACGTGGCTTCCCTGTGCCTCTTCTATAAATACTTTCACTGCTTCTGCTCCGATGAACTTAGATCGCTGGTGCCCCTAGGTACCAATTTGCACGAGACACTAGATTAGCAACTAGGTCCCACCCTTTTACAGTGAAACCGATAAAATGTAACCGCAATTTCTACTCCAACGGCTTCTTTTCTCGCACTTCCCGCCTGTGGAATTCCCTTCCGCATACTTGCTTCCCCGACAGCTACAACCTCCAGGGGTTTAAATGTAAGGTCAATAGACACCTCCTAACACACTAAGTCGCACCCATTCTCTCAAACACTCTTCCTAGGTATCCCCTTACCTCTTCTGACATTTCCTATATCCAAGCTCTCTCAACACCTTCCCCTATGTAACCCCCTGCGCTATAGTGGCAGTGGAATGCCTTGCTTGGGGTGAAATGATTAACAAAATATATGTATATCGTTATTCTAAATCGCCCGAAGATATCAAAAGATTGAAAACTATGTTGCGGAAATAACTCATTTAGAACTGAAAAATATTCTAAAGTTCTACAATAAAATTGTATTGAACACTTTTTAATAAACCGGTATACTGGTCCAATTTTATTTTGACAATATATATATATATATATATATATATATATATTGTAAAGGATTTTCGATTATTACCATGGATAATACATACTTCACCGCTTTGATATTCTTAACGTGGCTCGATTGCCTATTGTTGTACCATTTGGATCTGACGAGCCGCGTTAAGAACATCAAAGCGGTGAAATATGTATTCTCCAAAGTAATAATCGAAAATCCTTTATAAAATATTACTCTTTTAAATTAAATAAATGTATTTAACATTGAGTTCTCTCGAATTCGTCTCTTTTGGAATTTACCCGGATTACATGACAAGTGTACTGTGTTATATATATATATATATATTATACAAATATTTATTGCTCAAAAGCCGTATGACACATAGTATTGCACACATCTTCACATATGACACAAAGTATTGTACACATTTTCACGTTGTTTTCTTTTTGCATTTGATCTTTTATTTGATTCTTTTTGCATATATAAATTGGCTTGAATTGAAAAACAATGACGACACTGAAGGCCCAATATTTTGGGGGTACGTCAAGGATCGTGTCTACCAGACTCCTATTTATGATCTTGCCAAATTTCGTAGACTCATTGTTGAAGTTGTCTAAAAAGTTGACGTTGATATGCTGCAACGCGTATGGAGGGAGATGGAATGTAGAATGGAGTCAAAAGAAAAAGAATGTAAAGTTGAGATGATGTACAACATCTGCAATACTCTCTGTCACATGACTTCTGAGGAATAAATACACACGCTATATATATATATATATATATATATATAGACACACGCTATATACACGCTGGACACACGCTGTACATACATACATACATATATACATATATATATATAAGGATGTGCCTTGTTGTGCGGTGGATATCGGTTCGGAACAAGAAATCGGGGAGCCGAGTTCGAATTTCAACTGAATTCCTTGCATTCACTTACGCACAAATACTTTTTGGAAAGGTATTAATCCGTCTCTTCTCTAGTTATGGATTAAATAACAAGACAGATTGGGTTCTATAGCTTTGGCTGGCAACCAGTTTACCGCAGAAAATGATGGCAACCTACTGCGGGATAATCTTCTGCCCAGTTAGCCATGTTTCTTTCGAGACATTTTGCACAAGCGTCTATTACGTATGGCACTTTACTGACATATATATATATATATATATATATATATATATATATATGTGTGTGTGTGTGTGTGTGTGTGTGTGTATGTGTGTGTGCGTGAGAGAGAGAGAGAAAGAGAAAGAGAGCGGGGTTTAGAGTGGGTAAGAAGAGGAATGTTATTAAGAGCTACAAAGGAATGGTGAGATGTAGAAGGTCATGATCGTATCTGTCCTGAAAAGAAAACGGCACATAGAAGAAGTAAAGATCCGCACCATAATGTAAGTGGTTGGGTTTATTTCTCATGGATGAACAGACTCTAAAATGTCCTACTTCCCCGGTTTACATCGCACACGCAAGCGATCTACGTTTGTATGTATGAACAAACTACTCATATTTTGAACATTTGATTCCGCAGGTGACACTCATGGAAAACAAGAAGACGTTTGCACAGCAGTTTTGTGGCTTAAGTGACGCTCTGGCTATAGACATACCTGCCCATAATTCTGTCGCAAGAAAAGTTATGAATACACTCCATGTTCACTCTTGAAAACTTACACCTGTTCAGTAACACTTCAGAAAAGGTAGATTGCGCGGAGATAGTTGTTTTATTATTTAAGTTTCATTAACTTACCTTTATATGAGTGAACGTTAACTCTAACCTACTGGATTTTGTAGAGCCAAAATAAGACTCGTAGTTTTTATGAAGATACGCTTATAAAGGTCTTAAGCCTAATTTACAAAGCTTATCCTGATAAAGAGAAAAGACAGTCTTTTCTTACTGGCTGGCACTGTTAATTACATATCTCATTAACTGTTTTCTTATCAAGGCATTGGGTCATACTAAGAACTCATAGAAAACTCCAATTTGAATCTCTTGATATATTTCTGTCACTGATTTCAGAAGAATTATTTCTGGTTGACAGATTGAAAGATGGTCTTTTTTAAACCGATGAATAGAAACATTTTATCACACGGCCGCAGTAACTGCAAACATCATGGAATGCTTTTGTTTATCCAGGTAGCTGATATAATTATATAATCGATGAAACCTGATTATGCACCCCATTTGGTTACAATAAAATATTCTAAATTTTTTCTTCTACTTTTTCTCCCTTGTAGCTTCAGGTCTTCATTCTCTGCATCTTTGCTTCAGTTTAAATCTATGTCTAAATTCATATTTTTAAATTTTTAATGCAATTTGTAATGTTAAGAAGTACTTCGTGAAGTTGTAAATATATGCAATGGGAATTAAAGGTTAAAGTATCTATCTATCTATCTATCTATCTATCTATCTATCTATCTCACTCTGTTCATATCTATCTATCTATCTATCTATCTATCTATCTATCTATCTATCTCATTCTGTTCATATCTATCTATCTATCTATCTATCTATCTATCTATCTATCTGTTATTCATCTCTCTCTCTCTCTCTCTCTCTAGCGATACGGAAGAGTACGAAAAATTTAAAAATAACCACGAATTGATTCAGAAATTTCTGATTTTGGTTATTTATTCAGATATTGAGATAGATCTCTCCAACTAAGACTCTATAAACGACCCACTCAGATATTATGTTGTCTCATATTAAAAAAAACTGATCGTCCGAATCCTGATGAACAGAGCGAGAAGCAGCATCAGGCCAGAGATAGGACAAGAACAGTGCGGGTTCGTCGATATACACCACAAAGAATTGATGGAGGTGCTCAGCAGCCTCGACATATCTGGGAAAGACATAAGAGTAATCAAGAATATCTACTGGTTGCAAATCGCCTGATACGGATAGGTAACGAATTCAGCAGATATATAAAGATAGAAAGGGGCGTAAGACAAGGATGTGTCTTTTAACCGGATCTATTCAACTTGTACATCGAGAATATTCTGAGGACATCAGATGTTATGCCAGGATTCGTCATCGAAGGCCACAATTTGAACAACATAAGGTCCGCAGATGATACAGTGCTGATAGCAGATACGGAAACAGAAATTACAAGACATCCTACAGAAGGTACCGGAAGAGAGTGACAGGAAAGCACTACAAATAAACTGCAAGAAAACCGAATGCATGGTCATCAGCAAAAAGAGCAGCCCAAAATGCCAAAATACAGGTGGAGGATATTAGGATCAAGCCGGTACAGAAGTTTAAATATTTGGGAGTTGTTCTAGCAGAAGACGGAAAGTGCAACACAGATATCTGAAGGTAAATTGGCATGGCAAAGGACGCGTTCCAGAAATTGAGTAAAGTATTAAGAAATAGAACAATTTTGCTAGAAACAAGAAAAGAGTATTAGATTACTATGTGATGTCAGTTATTTAGTATGGCAGTGAATGCTGGACTATATCATCAAAGATGAAGAAAATTTGAAGCAACTGAAATGTGGTTCTACAGAAGGATGCTGCGAATATCATGGATCGAGCATTTGAGCAATGATGACGTTTTGGAAAGGATGGAAACGAAAAGGAAATTAATAATGAGCATCAGGAAGATAGCTAAAGTTCCTGGGACATGCAAAGAGGAAGGATGGCCTGATACTAACAGGCCACATACAGGGAAAAAGAGAGAGGGGAAAGCAGCGGATAAAATATTTGAAGGGCCTGAGCAGGTGAATGACAGAACGGGGGTTGCATGGTGTAACAGGAAAAAAGTATGCTAAGAGCCACCAGGGATATGGAGACGTGGAAACCCATGATCGCCTATGTTCTGAAAGGACAGGGCACATTAAAGAAGAAGAAAAAATTACTATTTAGGCCTTAACCTTCTTTGATCATTATTTTTGGTCCAGCAGTTTTATGCTTCAACATGCATGAAATAATATACCAATATTTCGCATTTTTTTTCCAGCTGATTTTATTTATTTGAGTTATTTGCATTCTTGACTATTAAGAAAATTGTCTCTCTATAGCCATGGTTCCCAACCCCGGATTAAACTACCCCAGTAAGTGTAATGAGCCCATATTTTGGGGGTAATGGATGTTTGGTTTGGGAAGAGGCAATCAGCTTATAATTTCTCACTGTTTCCTTGGAATGATGAACAAGAAACGTAGCAGGCTGAACGTGGCAAACGACGTTCGAATAGCTCTTTCAGTCACAAAGCCAAGAATAAATAAACTAACACTGGCATAGCCATATACAAGCTCAACACTCACATTAAGAATCATGGCTAGTTACCTCACATTATTATAGATTGGTACTATTGTATTAAATAATTTCCATTAACTTTGTCTGCTTTTGATGTATGGAAATATAATTACTTTTTTCCTATATTAAGGGTATTCATTCATTGGGGTAATGAATAATAGTGAAATTGTATTTTGGGGTAATCGCAGCAAAAAGGTTGGGAACCTATGCTCTATAGCCACTGTCAAAGGACAGGTGATATGTGGTCGTTATTGTAGGGGTCGTGTCCAATGGCCGAGCTTGTTTTTGTCTATAAAGTTGACGTTCTTCTATGGTAGACGAATCGTCTCTATCTCTTTGGCTGCTTATATTTTTTGATCTTATGGTCATAATGTCTAGATTTTGAAAATCTTCAACGTACAATATTGCCAGACTTGTCTCAGCGGTCTGCTATTATTCAACCATATCAGAAATGTCATCTTTTGCTCCAAGCAAAAAATCTTTCAAATCAAATCCGACTGCTTTTCCAAGCAAATTCGTGTTTTCTTTGAAAAGTTTATCTAAAAGTGATATCATGCTTAGCAATGCTGTAAGATATAAGGCCACCATGTTTGTTGAATTCACCATCAAACAGTTCAGTTTACGAAGAGGAAAACGCTAAACTTTATTCTATATTAATACTATCAATATTATTTAACTTACATTAAATGAGTCTTCAGCTCTTATAAAAGTATTAGCAATTCGAGGCAAAGTGTCATTACTTAGTTTCATCATTGTCGGATGACTATACTTGCGCACATATATTCGTTGACATTTCTTCATAATTGTATACTGATTTATGTATCAGATTATCTAATTACTAACAGTATAGCCCGGCGTTACTCGGGTGTAATGAGAGCTTTAAGACTAATCCATGGTCCTGTAGCTCAGACTCTTTGGACTTTGACACGAAAGACTAAAAAGCAATAGTTGTTTCCAGTTAAAGCGAAACCGTAGACTGAAAGAAAAATGAATGGATGTAAGTCAAATTTTGATTTGCTGGTATCGATATCAAATTTTCTGCACTATTGTAAGAACTGCAACCTTGAAACTTCTGAATATCGTTTCTTATGTCTGTGTCTATGAGTGTATCAAATTTGATTAAAATCGGACCACTCCTTCTATCGATTTTTTCGATTATCGATTTTCGATATTTATCTGGTGTACCTTGACACAAGACCTAGCTAAGAACACTCGCAGACGCTTATAGTACAACTGTGTAAATTTTCAAGAAAATCGGTTCAGCCGTTTCGGATCTATAGGTAACTGACACACACACACAAACACACATACAAAGTTCCATTTATAAATAAGTTTTGATAGATTATTTAATGGATAACAGCCTATGAAGAAATATCTTGATACATTTTCATTATTAATCAACAGGAGGTTATCTAAAAAGAGACTTAGAGCTTTCGTAATTTCAAGAACTATTTTTGAGAAAACAAAAATAATATCTCATCATAGTAGAATTAGTATCGTTACACGATGGTCAGCAAACTAATCGCACAAGTTAACAAGTATAGTTCAGTTGTTCTCTCGTTGAACCGTTTCTATAATCATGTTTCAAACGTATATAAATTAGTGAATATCTATACAACCGGTAATTAAAATAGTACTTGTATGAAATAAAAACAAGTACTTCTCTGCCGTATTTACCAACAATCTAGGTACGAATTTGCACGAGATATTAGATTAGCAACTAGGTCCCACCCTTTTACAGTGAAACCGATAAAATGTAACTGCAATTTCTACTCCAACAGCTTCTTTTCACGCATTTCCCGCCTGTGGAATTCTCTTCCACATACTTGCTTCCCCGACAGCTACAATCTCCAGAAGTTTAAATGTAAGGTCTATAGACACCTCCTAATACACTAAGTCGCACCCATTCTCTCTAACACTCTTCCTATCTACCTCCTTACTCGTCTATCACCCTCCTTCTGACATTTCCTATATCTGATCACTCTCTCAACAGCCTTCCCCTATGTAAACCCCTGCGCTATAGTGGCAGTGGAATGCCTTGCTTGGGTTGAAAAGATTAAAAAAACACTTTACACCATTGAGAAAATAGTCAAATATTTACCGAGATGTATATTTGATAATTCGATGTATTCAAGTCCATGCGTGCCCATAAGAACCCGATTATTTTTCTATGTGCCGCGTCCCTTCAGAACGTAGGTGATCATGGCCTTTTACATCTCCCTATTCCTTGTCGCTCAATCCCACTCAATCCTCGCCTCACCAACTATCTGCTCAAGCCCGTCAGGTACGTCATGCGTGCTTTCCTTTGTCTCTCTTCCCCTCTATTTGTCCGGTGAGCATCAGATTCTCCAAGCCCTTCTTCCTGATCACTTGTCCCAGAAACTTCAGCTGTCTTTTCCTGATGCTAAAAATCAATTTTCTTCTCGTGTTCATTATCTTCAAAGACTCCTGCGTGCTCACATCTTCGGTCCATAGTATCTTCACCATCCTTTTATAGAACAACATTTTCTTTTTTGCTTTTGTGAGATTGCCCAGCTTTCGCTGCCATATTGAACGACAGACATCACATAACAATCCAGTACTCTCCTCTTTGTTTCTAGTGAAATTTTCCTGTTTCTTAATACTTTACTCAACTTCTGGAATGCTTCCTTCGCCATGCCAATTACCTTTTGGATCTCCGTGTTTGAACACTTCGTGGGTATTAAAATTTTTGTACGTGCCTAATTTTAGTATCCCCCACCTGTATTTGGCATTTGAGCTTCCCTTTTTGCTGATGACCATCCATTAGGTTTTCTTTCAGTTTATTTGTACTCGTTTCTTTGTTTCAAGCAAAATTTTCCCGTCTCTTAATACTTTACTCAGCTTTTGAAATGCATTCTTGGCCATGCCAAGAAGTTTTCGGATCTCCGTATCGCACTCTGTTAGAAAACTTCCAAGATATTAAAATTTCTGCACCTGTTTTATTTTAGTATCCCTAATTTGTATTTGGCATTTTGGGTTCCTTTCTTTACTGATTACTATGCATTTAGACTTAATATAGTTTAATACTATCAATATTATTTAACATGCATGACATCAGTCTTCCGCTTTTATAAATAAGTTTCATCACTTAGCTTCATCAACCTAAGCTCTAATTTTATTCATGATGGTGTCAATTTTTTACGGTTTATTAACATTATGCAGGTTATTTAACACCATAAAATAATTTTAGTTATTAAGAAATATTAAGTTCAGGAATACCAGTAATACTGTTAGTAAGAATCAATATATACAGTCTTGTAGTGAAGAAGTATGTCCGAGTAATGAGTCTATATCCAAAACAACTCCAACTTAATATAACTAACTTACTGACCAACTAAGCGGCTGTACAACTACTCAACTGTCCTTTACAACTAATACTCAACGGTATTTACCAACCTTCCCACGCAAGGCTAGATGTGACACAAGGTCTTTTTATTGTGGGTCTTCCTGGCCACAGAGCCAGTCCAAAAATAGCTATCTATCTTCCCCCCAGTCGTGATTCTACCCTTCTGCGAAACCACGACTGGGTTAGTGCTCCCTGCTCGGAAGCAGAGAGCGCTCTCTACCCGAAGGCAGAGTGCTGACAGTGTCATAGTAGAGTACAAGTACTCAACCGTCCTTTACAACTACTACTCAATCCCCGTAATCAGTATAGGCAGGATTAAATGTACACATCAGTCCATTCTTGTATCCAAAAAGGGGTGATCCCCAACATTTCGCAAGTATATTAGTGCGTAAATGAATATAACGAATGCGACTGGAATTCGAACTCGGTTCTCCACTTTCCAATTTTGAGCCATTATTCATTACACCTCTCGCATATTCTCAAACGGTCACCCATCTAGATACTGACCAGGATCGACGTTATTTAACTTTGGTGATGGTTCGCGATAGATGTTCATGGTTGTACAAGATTTTTTTATTTTGATGGAAGTGTTTGCAAAATTTTTATTTCTGTTCAGAAAACTTGTAATGATAGTAAAGAAATTCATGATAATACAATCAATGGAAAACACAAAAAGATTTAGCTTAAAGTGGTCTGCTTCCGTTTCCGTTTAAAAGATTTATTTTATGTCATTACATGGTTCTTGAAGCCATAAGTTTTTATCAGGGACGATCAAAATACGTCAAAGCTGATTCGTGTCACTAAACCACTCTCAATTACAAAGAATGACCCAATAGCGTTTTACTTATTTTCTCCGCGTAGTTGCCATTTTTTCTGAATTACTAACCCGTCTTGTCTGTATTAAAAGGTTTTCTCTCAATCACGCTAAATTTAAATCAAGTTGTCATCTGAAAAAAGATAAATATTTATAAATCATGCACTTCCTTGGTTTGCGATTTTCTGTCTCCCTGTTTGAGATAATTAAAATAAATGAAGGTTAGAAAGTTTAGATTTAAACCCTTGAATAACACTGCTTGCTAACGGAGGTAGTTATTTATTTCTCCTTGTCGCTTTGTGTTATGGTGAAACACCCCTATTCCTCAGATAATCGACTCTCCCGCATATATTAATAAGAGTTAACAGGAAGTTAACCCAAGAAGTTCATTCATTGTATAAAAATCATTGGTGTTATCAATTTTAAAAGTTATCCCTCCCCACAGACAAATTGTATACATGGGTTTAGTTATATTTTCACAGAGTGTATTGAGGCATTATGTTGTTTGTAGCAAGGATGGTACGGAAGAATGTGATGTCTTGGTTCAAGGGATATTGTATTGTCTGCTTGGGTCAGTGAGTGAGGCTAGCTAAGTTAATGTAAGACAGAAGAAGACCAGTCATTCTCCGTCCACCTTTTAGCCTTGTGCCGCATTTTTTGTATTTTACAAAAATAAATATTGAAGTTCTTAGGAAGTTCTTAGGAGTTCTTAGAAGTTCTAGAGAGTTCTTTAGAGTTCTATTGGAGTTCAGCAGAACTATTAGTTAGTTCCGGTTTGGACATAGTTGGACTAAGGCAGTTGATATTAGTCGGCAGTTAGCCGAATACTAAGGAGTCAGCTTACAGTGGAAGATTACCAAGTTCCTAACATTTTGGGTGAGTTAGGTCGATTAGCAACCGACATTGCACGATTATAACTTTCAGTGCAAAAACTACACTTTAGTCAATGTTCGAATCCAGATAAAAATTATGATTACGAATAGTTATATTCAAATAATATCTGCCAATCTCACTACATGAGCAGAAAACTGAATCTTTGCCGTCATTTAGTCCTATACTAAGTAAGTGTTTAGATTTTTTCATTTTACATTTTAGTATTCACAAATGCCATAATCGCTTAAAGAATTCTCTTACTTTTTGAGGAGGAAAGGGCATGGCGACGTTGATTTAGGATCTGATTTATAAAATTTAAGGATATAAGTTTTAAATCAAAATTTACCAACATAAGTATGTTCAGGATTTCTATGGTTAGCGTATAGAAAAATATTAACTTAACATTATTGGAATCGAAAAAAGAAACCTTCCTAGGAGTTTACTGAAAACAAGTGAAACAGAGAAAAACAGCGAATGATCTATAGATGAAAACGCAAGTTCCTAAAATATGTGTAGTGAACAATACAAGATCTACATTTAAAATGCAGAGGCTTACGGCCATATCACGTTGAATATACCGGTTCTCGCTCGATCACCGAAGTTAAGCAACGTTGAGCCTGGTCAGTACTTAGATGGGTGACTGCTTTGAAATACCAGGTGCTGTAACCGTTTAGTGACGAATGTGCGTTGTGGTGCAGTGGATATCGGCTCGGAAAGAGAAATCGGTGAGCCGAGTTCGAATTCCATTTGAATACCCTGCATTCAATTAAGCACTGGTACCCTTAGGCAAGGTATCAATCCGTCCCTTCCCTCCAGTTATGCGTTAAATAACAAGGGTAGGACTTGGAGACCCTGCTCCTAAAAACAAATCCCAATGAATCTTGATACTCGAAAAGAAAAAAGTATTACTAGACAAAAAAAACTTATATAAAAACAACAATAAATTGTTGAAAGGAAAAGGTATTAGCAGCAATAAATAAATAAAATTTAGTTGGCATTAAATGACCCGCCGAGGTTGATATGCCATATAAACAACATTTAAAATTTAAATGCTAAGCACTGACTCATGAATTATGTTAGAAATAATCGAATTTACAAAACCTTGGTTAGCACACACGCAAAAGCGAATCCAAAACTCGTTAAACTTCGCACCTTGATGCGAAATGTTTTTCGGCCAATAGAAAACTACAAAATATCTAAAAGAAATTCAAAATAATCTTTAATTATCAGAAACAAATTATTTTACGGACCTTTTCGCGATCTGACGCGAAGTTTGTTCGTCGTCCAACGGAAAGTCCAGAATCACTCCCAGGAGTGAATTCCCAAATTACCTTTTCGAGCCCCCTGAACGAAATAAAAGACGGAGTAAAGTTGACTGTCGCCAGAGAGAAAGGAGACGAGTGTAATTAACACGTACCCTTGACAAACGTCAAGTGATCGCTATTATTGTCCCTATCTTTCTCTCTCACCTATCACCTCCTTTTAAACTTGATAGCCGAACGGAACTCTTTAAGACTGACTGAATGAATCAAAGACACACTTAACCAACGATAACGCTTATACATATATACACACAAGTTACTACTACGAACTAATGAGACCCTTAACTTTTTTATACTGTTTCTTATTAAGCTTTAACTTCTATTAATTTATGTTTTTCTTTTCTATAAATTTCTATTTAAACATACAAAAGGTATACTTTTATTATTTCACAAATCCGGGGAATAACACTTTTCCCAAGTGTATTTGCCCGCAAATGAATGTAACAAATTCAACTGGAATTCGTGCTCTCCTACTACTCGTTCAAAGCCGATATCTACTGCTGTTGTATATTGATAAGCAGACAAACACGCATATATATAAAAAATATGTATTATACTTTTATTAATGACGATGAACCGTGTAGCCTAGGGAACAGAGAGTGAGAGAGCGCGCTTCTAATGGGGTTGACGGGAGGGGTCGTCGCTATCTGTTGCTCCTCTGGTCTGGTCTGGCTCTCTCGTCTGCCTCTGTCTTCGTCTAGCTCTCTCGTCTGCCTCTGTCTTCGTCTGCCTCTGTCTTCGTCTGCCTCTGTAATCCGTGCACCGAGGTCTTTTTATAATCTCCAAACCGGGACTTCCGGCTTTGCCTCGCCCACGCACGCCCACGTAATTCTCAGAGACACCTGTTCTGTTTGCCTCTTGTAGCCATTTCCGCTACAAATAAGGTCAAACAAACATCCGTTCCTTTCAACGACCGGAAAACACCCCCGCTTGCATCAGCCTTTCCTCGGGTGGGGCGAGATTGTTATATTACACTGCGCCACAACGCACAAGACTATTTTACTTCTCGCCAAATATCTGAAATCATTTGGGCAGAATTCGTTCGCTTCTGACAAACTAATAATTGAACTTGATAAGATCTTAGAAATAAAACTGAACTAAATTTTCAGTATTAAACAAAGATAATGACAATAAAAAATATTTTGTTTCGTTCTCCAGAGAATTATGTTAGTTCCTCTCTAGTTACTCACATTTCCAAAAATATACAAATAACAGTTGATATAAAAATAAAACTATCAGTTTTTTACATTTCTCTTACATGATTAGCCACTTTCCATTTTTTATAATTTATACAATATAAGCGAAAAACTTTGAATATTTGAATTTTGAATTCATTGATATATGATTATTGCAAACAACCTATCACTCTTACGATATGGCAGGAATTTTAAGGATAGCACAAGATCTTTCAAATTTCAAAATTTGCAAAATTCATATGGCTGAATCTCTGAGAAACATTATGTATTATGGTATGTAATTAATATATTACATTGTGCGCAAAATCTACTATCAAAAATTCTTTTTAATAAGTTTGAAAAGGAAAATTTAAAGTTAAAAGTATATTTTATGTTTTGATACAGGTTTTACAAATCGTTAATCCTTTGATTTTGTAATCTAATGCATTTCTATGCAACAGACAAAACGTAAACAATTGCATTCAAAAGTTAATCTTCCCTAGTGAATGGCCCTTCACCGTAGCAAATTTCACAATGTTTTAATAGTTTTCATTTTTACTTAGACTTTTATTATACTTTTTCTGAAAATGTCTAGAATCTTCTCGAAACTTCAACAAATGCTGTAAAAATAACTGTCTGAGTATTTTTATCTTTTCGCCATTTCGAACTTCACTATCTATAATACCACACTAAAATATTTCATTAACTGAACCTTATTAACGTCTTCATCTTTCCTTTACACTATCGTCGATTAACACAATATTCTTTATATATGATGGTGACCATTTTATGTTTTATTCATATTTTTTTAAGACGATTAGTTTTACATGTTTTACCATTTGACAAAAAAAAAAACAATATTTTGTTGCTGATTCTTCCATGATGCCAACTAGTCTAAAATTATCATAGTTAGACAAAGACAATTTTAAAAAAGTATTTTACTCTTCGTAGGTGATACAGATCGGTATTAGTTAATCCTTGCCTTTCCCATTTTAAACAACACCAAAATTATTGAGGTTCTTTAATATACATTTTTAAAGTTCGATTATAACAACTGATAAAATAAGAGATTTCTGGTTTCATTTTGTTTTTCAATATTTGCAGTTATTTCTAAGTATATTTGAAAGTTTCAAATTTACTATGTGGATATACATTTGTGGATTTCGATTTCAGTGCATTGTGTTCAAATGACTTTTCAACACTTAGCTTCCATATTAGTAAATTTAACGCAAACTTCAGCATTGTCTAGGACTTTTTATCTCCCTTTCCTTTTCACATAGATGACATTAATGTTTGGTACAAAACTTTTTACACTGATTTCGAATTCTTCATTATCTACTCCGAATCCCTCAGTACTCTAGGCTAGGTCAAGATGGCTCTAGGATATCTTGCCGTAAAACTGTCGTGGTGTTACTTTAATCAATTTTTTACGCTTGACGCTATTTAAAAGATTTCTATATTTTATTATTGTTATATCTCCTGTATCTCATAGTTTCAGATCTTGATACGTGGTACATCGTTACACGTAACGTAATGAAGATTTCTATATTTATTATTGTTATATCACCTGTATCTCATAGTTTCAGATCTTGATACGTGGTACATCGTTACACGTAATGTAATGAAGATTTCTATATTTATTATTGTTATATCACCTGTATCTCATAGTTTCAGATCTTGATACGTGGTACATCGTTACACGTAATGTAATGAAGATTTCTATATTTATTATTGTTATATCACCTGTATCTCATAGTTTCAGATCTTGATACGTGGTACATCGTTACACGTAACGTAATGAAGATTTCTATATTTATTATTGTTATATCACCTGTATCTCATAGTTTCAGATCTTGATACGTGGTACATCGTTACACGTAATGTAATGAAGATTTCTATATTTATTATTGTTATATCACCTGTATCTCATAGTTTCAGATCTTGATACGTGGTACATCGTTACACGTAATGTAATGAAGATTTCTATATTTATTATTGTTATATCACCTGTATCTCATAGTTTCAGATCTTGATACGTGGTACATCGTTACACGTAACGTAATGAAGATTTCTATATTTATTATTGTTATATCACCTGTATCTCATAGTTTCAGATCTTGATACGTGGTACATCGTTACACGTAATGTAATGAAGATTTCTATATTTATTATTGTTATATCACCTGTATCTCATAGTTTCAGATCTTGATACGTGGTACACCGTTACACGTAATGTAATGAAGATTTCTATATTTATTATTGTTATATCACCTGTATCTCATAGTTTCAGATCTTGATACGTGGTACATCGTTACACGTAATGTAATGAAGATTTCTATATTTATTATTGTTATATCACCTGTATCTCATAGTTTCAGATCTTGATACGTGGTACATCGTTACACGTAATGTAATGAAGATTTCTATATTTATTATTGTTATATCACCTGTATCTCATAGTTTCAGATCTTGATACGTGGTACATCGTTACACGTAATGTAATGAAGATTTCTATATTTATTATTGTTATATCACCTGTATCTCATAGTTTCAGATCTTGATACGTGGTACATCGTTACACGTAATGTAATGAAGATTTCTATATTTATTATTGTTATATCACCTGTATCTCATAGTTTCAGATCTTGATACGTGGTACATCGTTACACGTAATGTAATGAAGATTTCTATATTTATTATTGTTATATCACCTGTATCTCATAGTTTCATATCTCGATACCTGGAACACCGTTGCCCCTGACGTAATAAAGTTTATATTTTCTTATTGTTATATCTTCTGTATCTCATAGTTTCAGATCTCGATACGTGGTACACCGTTACACGTGACGTAATGAAGTGCCAACAGTTAGAGGTTTGGCACTGAAAAACAACTCATCTCATTTGCATAGGATTCCAAATTTATCTCCTGACATTTTTCATTTTATTCTGGTTTGTTGATTCTGATTCTGCTATCTCAAGAAATTCTTGTGAATTTTTTCATTAAAAAAATTTAACAATTTTCTTGTTGGGTTATTCAAAGCCTTTTTCTTTTCTTTGAGAACCACTAGAATTACACATTCCTTGATTACACATTCTACTGTAATGCCGAAACTGAATGTTCTGATCATTAGTATTAAGTTTTGTAATTTTATTTTCTCTTTCCCAAGATTTTCATAACATCCATTTAAATAAAATGGCTGAATAATTCTTTTTTAATCTCAAACATTTGTTCAACTTTTCTAAAATATCATTCAATTTTATTCCTTTTTTTGTTATAATTTTCTGTCGTAATTCAGGCATATCATTGAACAATTCTCTAAATTTTGTAATTATTATTATTTTTTTTTGCTAGCCTATTCTCTGTTTTAAATTCATCATCTGTTTGATAAGCCTACTTTCTCTCCATCTTTACCGCTGGTTTCTGTTAGATCAAGCTCCGAAAAACAATCTCCTTTAAGAATCTATTTTGCGTACTCGCCAAATCTTTAGAAGTAATTTTCTATATCTGTTATCTATTACCAATATATATTTTCCTTTCAACTATTCTAGAAGTGGCTCTCCTTGAAATAGAATCATTGCACAAATTTACTATATTCTTGGCTCTCTTTCTGTTTTTATTGAACAGTTACATTTTTGTAAGAACCCTCCTGTAGGCAATCAAAGAGATTATCAGTCAGTGTAGACGCAAATGAAGCTAAACTGACAACAGAGTTAATTCTGTTTTGTGATATATTTTAACATATGAATTATGTGATTAACGTAGATTATGCTAATTATATTAATACATGTGTTCCCGGCACAGGATTAGTATAGTTAAAGAACAACATATTTTCAGAACATTCTAATTTTATAATCAGGAAATCAGTAGAACAAATTCTTGAATAGTTTATTTTTCATATGCATAAACTTTGAAATCTTAAAAGAAAAATGAATTAAATTTTGAGCAAACATATTTATTTTCAATGTGTTGATTAGTTTCTTATGGTAGAAATGTTATTTATAAACGTTACTTGTTTGAATTTCTGTAATGAAATGTGTTTATTTCTTTAAGATTACGCTGATTAGAATCAATAAACCGATGCTTTGGCAACTACGTCATGGTCTGCATGGTGTTTAAAGTTCCTTAAATGGAGGTTGCATCAGATAATCATTTTGTCTACAATCCTTCTCTTAATTATATAGAGAAAATTTGTGTCAGTTTGTAAGTGGAAACAAATATAAAAGATAGACTAGCCCTAAACACCACTCAAAAAGAGCCGACAGAGAATTAGTCTACTTCTATGTATAAAAAAAAGAAAAACAATGAAATAATATTTAAAAGTTAACAAAGTACATTATATTTTAATGAATTAAGTAAGTTTGGTATGTTTCATTTTCTGTGCCACTGAAAAATTTAATAGAAAATATAAGAGATTGTTTCGATTAAGGCCGAAAAAATATTATCTTTTACGAATTCTTGTATTTTGCCACTTATAATTATACAGACCCGACAAATTTTTGTCAATGGAATTTACGTTAGACTCTATGCTTTCAAAGAAAATTTATTCATGATTATTTACTTTGTTTTTTTTTTTTGTTTTTTTTCTAAATAGATGAGAATACGCAAAAATCCATAAGCTATTTCTGGATATAATTTCCGAAATGTATTATTCATATTGTACGCAAAAGTCATCATTGTGTGTCTTTCGATATCATAATGTTTTAGTAGAGAGTTGCATTGAACCTTTGCTGACAGTTGTTCGAATGTCGATTCGCTAACGAACCAATTTTTCTTCGAATTAACTTTTGAAAAAGAGAAAAATATTTACCAATGAAATAATTTGAGGTGCGTGGTTTAAACACGTTTTTTTTTTCTATTGTCCCTCAGTTTCTCTTTGATTTGGCTTTAAATCTGGATACTTCATTAAAAATATCTCAATAAAAACAACTTCAGGGCAATCGACATGACTTGGAAGTAAAACATATTTTGGTAGTCTTCATGAAAATTAAGACACTGGGCAATTTGTCTTGAATCGGTCATTAGCTTGAAACGGACTTGATGTTAAAGCTTGGACAACATCAATTACTTTGACCAACTAGTAGAACGCACGTTTATTCACTGTTGACTTTCAAATCAAAAAGCCTCTCAGATATTCCATTGTTCGAATTTTCCAATCTCACAGAAAAGGATTGGCTGATTTGCAGCTGTTGTTGCCAATCTGAAGCTATACATTTGAGTTGCCATTGGCAAATAAATGCTATGGAATCCCCTTTGCAAATAAATGTATAAACGTTAACAAAATGACTACAAGGCTTTGACCACAGAGAAATACTTGAGAAGTACATCTATTTGCGGATAACATGCAGATAAACATTATTGATTTATTAACGGCAAACCCAAGGAAATGCACATGTATGTAAATTTAGCTCTCTCTCTCTCTCTCTCTCTCTCTCTCTCTCTCTCTCTCTCTCTCACTCTTTCACTTATTTTACATACTCCGAGGAAAATAATATTATATGCTAAATCAGTAAACCCAATATACACATCCAATAAAAGTTTTAATCAGTCGATGAATGAAAAAAGCGTGAATGATAACAAAATACTGAAAATATACCTTTTGAATATGAGAATGAATTGATCGCAGGCTTTTGGAACCAGAATGAAATTAAAATATTTGAAAATTTGTTTCTATTATAAAGAATTGCTCAGTTACAATTACGGAATTTGTTTAAACCTGGACACATTTGTTTATAATCACACACTCCAAACAAGGCAGTTTACTGCCACTGGTGCGCATGGGGTTACATAGGAGAAAAATTATAAGTTTATAGGGGGTGTCAGAAAGTGGGTAAGAGAAGGATGAGAATACTGATGAGAGTAGAGTGGACGGAGAAAGGAGTATGAGAGAGAGGATGCAAGTTAGTGAGATAGAAGATGACTATTGACTTTACATTTAAATTCCTGGAGATTGTAGCTGTCCGGGAAGCAAGTAAATGGAAGGGAATTCCACAGGCGGGAAGTGCGAGAAAGAAGCTAATGGAGTAGAATTTGCGTTTACATTTTATTGATTTCACAGTAAAAGGGCGGGACCTAGTTACTAATCTTGTGGCTCGAGTAAAATTCATATAAAGGGGCGCTAGGAAGCTCAGTTCATCGGAGCAGAAGCCGTGATAGCATATGTAGAAGGGACACAGAGCAGCCACATTGCGCCGGTGAGAAAGTGTATCTGAGCTGACAAGTCCGGATCGATCACCTTACAGATTCTCCGTAGAATTTTGTCAAGGAAACCTAGATGGATAGCAGGGACACCCGACCAGATATGTCTGTTCATGGTTTGATCAACACTTTCTCCCTCATAAACCTTCTTTCTCTTTGTAGTTTATAATACTTAATCAAGTTTCTAATAAACTACAAAAAGATTCCTTGCTTCTTTCCTTTGCTATTTTTTCTCCGATATGCTCCGAGTGTTAAACTCTCCAAACCTAACTTTCCTCACTATTACGCTTTGCTATTTCTTTTTTATTGTTATCATCAGTTTCTTTGCAGTTCCTATTCTTCTTGACAAGTGCTCATTTGTCGCATGCATCTGCCAAAACACATCTTTGTTACTCAAGTATCTTTTCATTTCTGTCAATTGGAATTCGAACTCGGCTTTTCGATTTCTCGTTCCGAGCCGATATCCACTGCATCACAACGCACATCTTTCAGTATTATAAGTAAAAATGAATTTTTTTATTCCACATCTTATACAAAGAAGAACAGTTCTTTTATTTATTTATTTTTTAATCGTATCACCCCGAGCAAGGCGGTAATGCCACTGATGTGCAGGGGGCTACATAAGAGTAAAAAGATTAAGTAGAAGAGAGTGAAGAGGAAGACGAACCAGTTAAAAAGGAGCATGAGAAGGATGGGAATACAGGTGTGATGACAGTTGCAAAGGTGGAGAGAAAGGAAAGGATATACAGGGTGGGGTAAGAAGTAAAGGATATACGGGGTGGGGTAAGAACTAGAGTCAAGTGGTTAATAGTTGTCTACTTCTTCTTAGAGCAACCTTGATTATAATCATATTTGTTATTTTTTACATAATTTATCAATCTGATTGTTCAGTAGAAAATCCATTTCTTTGTTCCCGCTTTCCTTCAATACTTCTTCTTCTTCTATGTGCCCTGTCCCTTCAGGACGTAGGCGTTCATGGATCTCCACGTCTCCCTATCTCTTGTGGATCTTAGTATATTTGCTCCTGTTACTCCTGGCAACCCCCGTTCCGTCATCCACCTGATCAGACCCTGCAAATATGTTATCCGCTGCCTTCCTCTGTCTCTCCTTCCTTCTATCTGTCCAGTCAGTATCAGGTTCTCCAGGCTCTCCTTCCTCATTGCATGTCCCAGGAACTTCAGTTGTCTCTTCCTGATGCTCAGCATCAATTTCGTTTTTGTTGCCATTCTTTCTAACACTTCGTCGTTGCTTGTATGCTCAGTCCACGATATCCGTAGCATCCTTCTGTAGAACCACATTTCGGCCGCTTCCAGTTTTGTCCTCATTTTCGATGATATTGTCCAGCATTCACAGCCGTATTGAACAACTGACATCACGTATCATTCCATTCATATATTTTAAGAAGCTAGAAAAACAAAGTTAGCTAGAAATTAAAAACATTGAAAATCAAAAAATCATTTTTAGCTTATTTGAGGGCGCTGAATCCGAAAACGACCTTATTTTTTATTTGTTATATACCGTTATTGATGTACAATAATGCCTCAATTTAAGAAACAAAACGTATTTTTCCATGTTTTCTGTATATATGTTATTGATCCATGGCAATATTTCTCAAAGTAAAATCGGAGAAACCTCTCAATTCGTATTTAAACCAACTAATATTACTATGTTTATTGAGAAATACTATTTTTTCAATGGCAATCAAACCCTAAGTCTTTAAAAATAACACTATTACATATATTAAGACAAACAAGTATTTTCATCAAACAATTTAATAAACTAACAGCAGAAATAAAACATTCGTAAATACAATAACTATAGCAAAATCTTTTACTTTCTTGATTGCCTTTCATGGTCAATGTTATTTAAGTCCTTTTTGATACTTCAGCAGTAGTCAGCCATCATTCATTTGTCCTAGCGTCCCTGGAAACGCTCTTCTATTGCTTTGATGTCTTGATGGAATCGATCTTCTTGCTCATCACTCACATCGCTGCAAATATCGGGAAATTTATCTTAATGGCTATGTATAAAATGAAACTTAACACTCAGCGTATTACTAATAAAGTGTACTGCTGAGAATGTTTATCAGTTAGTTTGAATTTGGACGATATATTGGAAATAAAATCGTTACTTCTATTTGTCAATTTTTTACTCAAAAACACTTTTTTCGTTATAAAACTAGTTTATTCAAGGTGGCTGACAAATTACTCGTCCTACCTGAAAATTAACTGGTTTCTGCGACCTTTATTAACTAAATGTCGCGATCAGCCAAGACCGTAAATTGAAATTTTTCTTCATAAAATAAGCAATTTCAGTCCAACCAAACCGGTAGCTAACCATGAAAATCTTAGTTCATTTTCTGTATCAACACCATCAAGTTAGCTAAAAAACGAGTTTTACTTTTTAGCACCAAAAATCGTGCTGACCAGTGTCATATAAAAGAAAAAAAAACTGCTAACTCATGTAATGAGACGGAGAACAGACGCTCAATTCTCACAAGGCAGGCATAATATCAGAACCCAATTTCGAATGGGCGGCAGATATCTACAATTGTTTCGAGCATCTATTGAGGTGAGGGAAATTTCGGAAGAAATGTCATATGATCTCGAGACTATACTCATGGGTCATGATAAGTAAATAACCTATTTTCAATCCAGATTAATAGTCTTTAAAAATTCACTGGTGCCGTTATGGGGTATGTTACACGTGTCACCTACAACCAACAGCTTGTTATTTTATGCGGAAAGTTTTAGTTGAAAACGTAGTAAATACCAAAGAGTCCGGAAATTTCAAAAGAGATTTCATTTCGATTTAAAAAAACAACGGGGAATTACTCTACTATATATTAAAAAAGAAATGAAAAATAGCTGTCATGACTATAGAATTCGCACAAATGTTCTCATCATCTCATCAAAGTACAATTTCCAGTTTTTATGTCTGAAAATATTTCACATTTTATAAGCTACAGGAACTTTATTTTGAGAAATATATATCTAATTGGAAATACGTGTATAGGTTACTCAATTGAGCAGATAGCATAGCTATTTATTTATTTATTTATTTTTGTAATTAGGTCATCAGATTATTTTAGTCGGTAATGGACAAAACGAGGAAGGAAATTCGGTTAACTTTATTGATACAGGTTAAGAGGCTCATCCCTTGTTCCTTGTTTAGGATGTGGTTTCCGGCTTTCTCTTTTCAAATCTCACTTTGTTTTTTTTTCAATTGGAGTAGATAGATCTATCTATCGCCCGGTTCACACTCCACCCACGTCTATTGAACAGGTTAAGAGGCTCATCCCTTGTTCCCTGTTTAGGATGTGGTTTCCGGCTTTCTCTTTTCCAATCTTTTCACTATTAGATAGCCCCCTGCACATCAGTGGCGTTACCGCCTTGCTCGGGGTAATACGATTAAAAAAAAATATTGAGATTTTAGGACAGTTTCGGGTTGGATATGTGGGTAGGTTAAGTGACAGATTCAATATCGCTATGGGATTAGTAATTTATATGTAAAAGATGGACGTAAACAATACAATAAAGTTTCCAGCTTACCTCGTTATGGATTCCGGAAGTCGTAACGCTAAACCAGAAGTAGTAAAAAAAGGAAGGGAAAGGGAAAGGGATGGGGAAAAAAGACACCATTATATTGTAGAGGAGCGTGAAAAGCACTATTTTCATTGGCTGACGCGGACTGACGTAATCAATAAGAACAGTTAAAATCCGGCCTGTTTAGTTTTTTATGATTACTGTTCTTTATCGCTCGGAACGAGAAATCGGGGAGCCGAGTTCGAATTCCAGTTGAATTCATTGCATTCACTTACGCGCAAATGCCCTTGGGAAGGGTATTATTCCGTCTATTCCTTCCAGTTATGGGTTAAATAACAGGACAGATTGGGTTCCATAGCCTTGGTCGCCAACCAGTTTACCGCAGAAAGCAATGGCAACCTACTGCGGGATAATCTTCTGCCCAGTCAGTCATGTCTCTTTCGAGACATGATCGACCAAGCGTGTACCACGTATGGCACTTAACTGACTGACTGTTCTTTGCAATGTCATAGTGCATAGCACGACGCTTTCAAGGAGGCGGCCTGACTCGTTTAGAATCAGGTCGGTATTGCTGTTGGATGCGAAACCCGAAATCGGCTATGAGAACAGTGCATCACTGAAGACCACCCTTAATGCATCTAAAATGTATGATTTGACTTTAACTATATATAATATTATTCCCGCCTTCTAAGTTGGTAATGCAATGGTAAAATATCTATACAGGTTTTTTGCGTCTGTTAATTCAAGTTCCTGACAACGGTTTTTTTTTAATCTAAAAATATTGTTTCATTTTTTATAATTTTCTGCTATCTGGAAATGTATAAAATTTAAACAAAATGAATTCAAATTATTTGTCAATGATTTAAACTTTACTTACAGAATCCAAATAATTCAGAAAATTTTACAAGCATTTTCATAGAGCGTAAATGTATGTATAGACTTATGAATTTCATGGCCGACATCCAAAATGCTCAAGGAAATTTGAACTTTACAAAAGCTATTTTTTTACACTTACGGTATTTACATTTTTGTGCAATCTGATAGCAGCAGACGTAAATATTTAAATATTGGAAAATTTCCAAAAAATAATTTCAATTTATTTAATCATATACACGCTTGCACAAATAAAGCCGCCCACACAAATGCACCTTGGCAAATAGTATTTAAGTAGAAAGACATACATAAATACACAGGTATATATTTAGACACAAATGTATTACGAAATACACACCGAAGGAAAAAATATTCAGCACACTCAAAATGTGTGTTGAGATCTTCAAGTTTAAATCTACTAGTATTATAACTGAATAAAATAATATACTACATAAGATTAACATATACGCAGGTTCGAAATCAAGTTCATAACAACAACATATTCTCCATAAGGGTAAACACAGGCTAGTACTCTCATATCTTCTTCTTCTATGTACCTTGTCTTTTCAGGACGTAGCCTTCCAAATCTTCCTATATTTCACCTGTAAAGTCTCTCAGCCCCCTATTCTATCAGTCAACTGCCCAAAAATTTTATCCACTGCTTTCTTCTGTCTCTTTTCCCCCTCTATCTGGACTGTTAGTATCAGGTTCTCCAAGCCCTCCTTCCTCACTGCATGTCCCAGGAACTTCAGTTGTTTCTTCCTGATGCTCAGTATTAATCTCCTTTTTGTTTCCATTCTCTCCAACACCTTGACATTGCTCACATGTTCGGCCCACAATATTCGCAGCATCCTTCTGTAGATCCACATTTCAGCTGCTTTAAGTTTTCCCTTCATCTTTGCTGATATTGTCCAACATTCACTGCCATATTGAAGAACTGACATCCCATAGCAACCCAGTACTCTCTTCTTTGTTTTTAGTGAAAGTTTTCTGTGTCATAATACTTTACTCAGCTTCTGGAACTCCTCTTTCGCCATGCTAATTCGCCTTCGGATCTCTGTGTCGCACTTTCCACCTTCAGTTAGGACACTTCCTAGATATTTAAATTTTTGTACCTGCTTGATTTTAACATTCACCACCTGTATTTGGCACTTTGGACTTCTCTTTTTGCTGATGACCATGCATTCGGTTTTCTTGCAGTTTATTTGTAGTCCCTTCTTGTCACTATCTTCTGTAGGAGGTCCTGCAGTTTTTTTCCCGTGTCTGCACTCAACACTGTGTTGTTGCGTATCTTATGTTTTTCAGATTGTGACATCCGATGATACATCCTGGCATAACATTTAGCGTCCTCAAAATATTCTCACTGTACAAGTTAAATAGATGTGAGGAAAAAATTTTCCACACTTCACACAACATTTGAATCGTTCATTAAGAGCTCTAGGAAGGCTAAATGAATTATTCAGTCGTCGTTTCACGTCCATTACATGTTCTAGGAGAACAATTGTGCATGTATCAGACGAAATTGCCGGTCACTGAAGTTTATTCAGGACATGTTGACTAGCGTGAGCATCCTATTGGCTGGAATTATTCCGCCGGAACAATATACTGACTTCATTTTGTAAGAAAGGCAACAAGACTAGTTGAACGGTCTTCAGTCAATAAACACCAAATTATTGCATGCTATATATTAAAGGGCAGGTGTGCGTTGTGGGGCAGTGGATATTGGCTCGGAAAGAGAAATCGGAGAGCTGAGTTCGAATTCCAGTTGAATTGTCTGCATTCACTTACGCGCAAATATCCTTGAGAAAGGTATTGATCTGTCTCTTTTCTCCAGTTATGGGTTAAATAACAAGACAGAGTGGGTTCTATAGTTTTGGCTGGCAACCAGTCTACCGCAGAAAGTAATGGCAACTTACTGCGGTATAATCTTCTAACCAGTCAGTCATGTATCTAAAGAGACATGATCACCCAAAGCGTGTATCACGTACGGCACTTAACTGACTGAATATAACAGTTGGAAACATAATTAAAACTCCTAGTGGGCATAAAGTGAGGGATCGGTTTTTTATTGTTATGAAATAATAAACTGATCCCCCACTAATTAATACTTAATGATATAATACATCTCTTCCCCCTCTGGAAATAACAGGACAGTTTGGGTTCTATAGCCTTGGTCTGCAACGAGTCTGCCGCAGAAAGTAATGGCAACCTACTGCGGGATAATCTTCTGTCCAGTCAGTCATGTCTCTTTCGAGACATGATCGCCCAACCGTGTATCACGTATGGTACTTTACTGACTGATATATCAGAGACAGAAGTGATCATGTGTGCCGCAGTTTCGTCTCTGACAACCGATTTTCTAGAGATTCCTGCCCATTGCACCAGATTTTGAACTGTTCATGTCTATGTAACATTCTACATGTTTTGTTTTGGATTATTCTTGAATCGCTTCTTCTGACCTCTTCTTTATGATTTTCTTCTTTTAGTTGGGAATAAAAAAAAATTCTCGCGTAGCCAGTTATTATCCATTCGCACTAGATGTCCACGCCATCGAAGTTGATTTTGTTGTGGCTTGTTAGGGCCAGGAAGAAAGACACGAAAAAAAGGTAAGCTGAACCAGTGTATTGAAATAACAGAATATATATACAAAATAAGAGTGCTATTAGTCAGCAGATAGAAGTTACAATGCGTCTCGACTGCCTCTTCTAGGATGTTTCGCAGGTTAGTATTTATGAAGGAGGAATAGTTCATTCCAAAGTACATAGGGCACCATAACAGATTTTTTTATAACGATGGCTTCTGTGCTGGTCTATTTAGCTTGTTCCAGTAACTTCTACGAGTATATTCTTCTGTATTATAAAACCTTAGCCAATTGTACGCATTGAAACTTCTGGCACCAGCTGCTAAAACCTTTCTCTAAACCATGATATATTTTATTTTATGCTAATTGTGGCAAAGGTGCAATCACTACTGTTGTGTCACATTTTTGAGAAAAATTACTGAGGTAAATCACCATAATTATAAAACCTTGATTGATCACCCTACACAACTCTAACTTTCTTAAATTACACTGAAAGAAAATTTCCATGTTCTGCTACAAATTGATTCTGCTCTCGTTCATTTGGGAGGGCAATGACAAGACAGGTGTTTTTCTAGGCAATCCACGGAGGTATCAGGTGATGCGCTGAAAGCTAATGTCAAGATGGTTCTGAGACTCGTTCGTAATGAGAATGTCATTCTAATTCACTACTTCGTGTGGAGTGTCAAGATACCTTGTGGTACTGGTCATATGTATTCCAGCAGGATCAAAAATTGTGGCTTCACTTGATTGGAATATTTGTACAGTTACATTTCGCCGTCAAGATGTGATCAGCCATTGGCCCCAAAATAACAAAGGCTCATTGTAGGGTCTGATATATAACATGCATAAAACGAACAAGACCTAACTTATGCTTGGGCACATAAGTTTGAAGTCAATTTTATTGCAACTTGTTATAGGTATACAGACAAATTTACTTGGAAATATATACATTTTTATGGATTATCATTGATCTTTAAATTTTACTTTAATTCTTAGTATCTCTCTCTACACAGACGCACATGCACACTCACATACAGACACACGTATATGCATTATGACTCTGCTCAGTTAAGTGACAAACTTCTACACATTGATCCTATCAATTGTCGTGAGTTTATTATAAGCCAAATTCTTCCATGGTATTTAACCCATAGCTGAGAAGGGAAGTGCGGGATTCATATATTTCTCGAAACACTTGTGCGAAAGTAAATTCATCGAAGCCACTAACAGCTACACACTAATTTTTTTTTTGCGTGTGAACCTGGAAACAGTTCTACTAAGTAAAATGTGCTTTGACAGAAATTGAATCTTTCTGCTGTTTCTCTACCATGGAAAATACTCTTAAGTGAAAGCGACCTTGACAGTTAGGCCACCGAAAGCCATCTTATCGAAACAAGTCTCAATAATGTTAATTAAGGGCGACATATTAAAGAAAGTAATTATTCAGTAATTAATGGATTTTGTAACGCAATATTATGTTTTATTACTATGAAAGTTTTACAAGGTCAGCCAGTTAAGTGCCATACGTGATACACGCTTAGGGCGATCATGTCTCGAAAGACTCACTAGGCAGAAGATTATCCCGCAGTAGGTTGCCATTGCTTTCTGCGGTAGACTGGTTGCCGACCAAGGCTATAGAACCCAATCTATCCTGCTATTTGACTCATAGGTAAAGGGAAAAGAAATCTATTATATTATTATGTAGTAATTAGTGGGGGATCGGTTTCCTATTGTTATGAAGTAATAAACTGATCCCCCAATTTATGACCAATGTAGGCCTTAATCATTATTCCAACTATTATATTCAGTCAGTCCGTTAAGTGCCATACGTGATACACGCTTAGGGCGATCATGTCTCGAAAGAGACAAGACTGACTGGGCAGAAGATTATCCCGCAGTAGGTTGCCATTACTTTTTGCGGTAGACTGGTTGCCGACCAAGGCTATAGAACCCAATTTGTCCTGTTATTTGACTCATAGGTAAAGGGAAAAGAAATCTATTATATTATTATGTATTAATTAGTGGGGGATCGGTTTCCTATTGTTATGAAGTAATAAACTGATCCCCCAATTTATGACCAATGTAGGCCTTAATCATTATTCCAACTATTATATTCAGTCAGTCAGTTAAGTGCCATACGTGATACACGCTTAGGGCGATCATGTCTCGAAAGAGACATGACTCACTGGCAGGAGATTATTCCGCAATACGTTGCCATTACTTTTTGCGGTAGACTGATTGCCAGCCAAAGCTATAGAATCCATTCTGTCCTGTTATTTAACCCATAACTGGAAGAAAAAGATGTATTAATATCTTTCCTAAGGGTAATTGCGCGTAAATGAATGCAAGAAATTCAACTGGAATTCAAACTCGTCTCTCTTGTATGTAGTAAATATCCGGGAAGTGCAATAAGGAGATCTGGAAACGTATTAGCATGGCCAAGGACGCATTCCAGGAGCTCAGTAGAGTATTAAGAGACAGGAAAATATCGCTGGAAACAAAGAAGAGAGTACTGGATTGTTATGTGATGTCTGTCCTTCAAGGTAGCAATGAAGCTGGACAATCTCATCAAAATGAAGAAAAAACTTAAAGCAACCAAAATGTAGTTCTACAGAAAGAAGCTGAGGATACCATAGAAAGAGCCTGTGAGCAAGGACAAGGTTTTCGTGAGCATGGACACGTGAAGGAGACTGATACTTATTATCAGAAAAACACAGCCGAAGTTTTTTTGGACATGTAGGACAATTTCGCTAGAAGCTAGGAAGAGAGTACTGGATAACTATGTGATGTCCGTCCTTCAATATGGCAGTGAATGCTGGACAATAACATCAAAGATGAAGGAAAAATTTGAAACAACTTAAATGTGGTTCTACAGAAGGATGCTGCGAATCTCATGGATCAAGCATGTGAGCAATGATGAGGTCTTGGAAATGAAGGAAACACAAAGGAAATATATACTGAGCATCAGAAAGAGACAGCTGAAGTTCCTGGGACATGCAATGAGGAAGGAGAGCTTGGAGAACCTGATACTAACATAGAGGGAAAAAGAGACAGGGGAAAGCAACAGATAATATATTTGAAGGACCTAATCAGGTGGATGACAGAACGAGTATTGCACGATAAAACAGGGGAATGTCTGCTCAGAGCCACCAGGGATAGGGAAACGTTGAAATTCATGATCGCCTACGTCCTGAAGGGACAGGGCACATAGAAGAAGAAAATGCTTGTTATAGTCTCCTCAAACAAGTATATTCTACTACTATTTTCAGCATAGCGTAAAACTGTTTTTCTTTCGGCCTAGGGATAAAAACATCTTACTAAAGAAAATATCTCCTAACAAGAATCAAAGATTGAACCTACAAAAAGCTAAAATCTTTCAGCAATGTAAACTTTCTGGCATTCAATGTTATAAAGTGAAAAGCTGGATAAATTTGAATATAATCAAGAAACAGACAGACAGAAACAGCGATGTATCTGAGTTACGTAAGAAGTTTTAAAACAAAGAGAAAATCGATATAGACGTAAGTTTATTTATGATTCAGTCGACCAAAAAATGGCTCCATAGAAAAAAAATGTTTAATCCGGCACGAGACACTAGCTGCGAATCAGTAAGCGTGTAACCAAATTAATATCAATGTCTTGAGAGATCAGTTCACTGAATTCTGCATGTCGATGAGTGCTTAAATAATTACGAAAAAATAAACAAATAGTTTTATTGATTGTTTGATAAATTTAACTGGGACTGAGACAGAGAGACATATTTTTCGTGTGCTTATTAACACTTTGCCAACGACGGTAATATAATAACTTGATAATTATTAAACCAGTTTCTTAGGAGGAAAGAAAATATATTTAGGTTTTTGGGCTCGGATTTTCCTAATTACCATGGAAAACAAAATGTCACCACTTAAACTTTCTTCTTCTTTATATACCATGTCCTTTCAGGACGTAGGTGATATTGGATTTTTACTTGCTCTTATCATTTGTCGCTCGTAATATTTTCACTTACGGTATCTATCCGAAACCCTGCTCCGCCATCCACTAATCGAGCCGATCAAATAGGTCTCGCAGTGCTTTACCCTGTCTCTTTCCCTCTACAAGTCCTGTGAGTCTTAGGTTCTCCAAGCCTTTCTTCCTCATTTCGTATCCCAAAACCTCGGCTGTCTTTTCCTGATGCCAAGTATAATTTTCTATTTCGTTCGCATTCTCTCCAAAATCTCGTTGTTGCTAACATGTTTGGTCCACGGAATCCTTCTCTGGAACTACATTTCTGTTCCTTTAAGTATTTCCTTTATCTTTGCGGTGACCGTCTAGCAGTCAGTGCCATATAGGAGAGCAGATATCACATAACAGTTCAGTACATTTTTCTTTGTCCCCAACAAAACTTTCCTGTCTCTCAATACTCAGATTAACCTTTGAAATGCGTCATTGGTCACGCAAATACGCCTTCGAATAGCAGGGTCGCAATTTCCACCTTCTGTCAGAATGCTTTCCTGGTATCTATGTATATATATATATATATAGCTATATAATTAAAACTGTTATACAATTAAAAACTAAAAATACATTGCGACAGGGAAATTTCTATGTTTCTAGATTTCTGTCTTGTCATTAGGCAATGTTAGATGTTATTTGTGAAAATGCTTTTCATTTAAATACAAGAAACAATACATTTATTATTTATGAATGTGGGAAGACCTAAAATTTATGTGCGTGTTCCTTTTAACTGACCAGAATAAAGATTCACATTGAAATTTGGCAAGTAGTTTCTATTTTTAGGGAATACATATTTTTTTCTTTCATCCCTAATGGTCAAGGTGTCAACCTACTTTTAACCTAATATTTTTAAATTTTTATTACCCCTCTCTATATCCTTTTAACTTTGATGTATACATTCTTGTACCAAAAATTTTCTTTCATCTTTTCTATATCTTGATCTCCTCCCCGGATATATATATATATATATATATATATATATATATATATATATATATATATTATAATTTCGCATATATGTAAAGATTACTATGAACCATACAAAATATATACACTCCCTAAACTGCATTTAATTGTCCCAAAAATTACGAAACACATTCAAAAGTATTTAAGTAAACTGACTGAATGTAAACAGTGAAAAGATGCCGAATATTAAATTCTAACCAAACTACAGCCTTCAATTATCAAATATAGAAACGTGTAAGTAAAATAAACAATTCCAAGAAAATATTTCTGAGCAGTTATTTTTTATTGATGAATGCAGTGCTCTGTTTTATGGAACTGATAACTGGAAAAGAGGTTGATGCTCTTTGAACATAATCAACCGACTCAACTTAGACGGAAACCGGAAGAAAGTGACGCCATGCTTTATATTAGTTTATTTAGACAGTGTAATTATAGATACCTTCAATGGTAATGTCTGCGTCAAGATAGATGTCTGACAATTATAGAAACTTTTGGATAAAACATGTCTGCGTTAACCACATTAAAACAAAACTAAATTATATATTCAAGCCACTAAATGACACTAAATTAATGCCCTCCAGTTTTTTTAAGGGTACTTGTGGTGGAGTAAATACCGCCCCGGAACGAGAAATCGGAGAGCCGAGTTCGAATTCCAGTTGAATTTGTTGCATTTACTTACGTGCAAATATCCTTGAGAAAGGTATTAATTCTTTTTTTTAATCATTTCACCCCAAGCAAGGCATTCCACTGCCACTATTGCGCATGGGGCTACATGGGGAAGGTAAAGAGAAGGAGTGGTTAGACATAGGGAATGTCAGGAGGAAGGTGACAGATGAGTAAGGATAGCGAGGATGATGGTTGGGCAGATGGGAAGAGTGTTTGATAGAATGGGAGCAGGTTAGTGTGTTAGGAGGTGTCTATTGACCTTACATTTAAAGTCCTGGAGATTGTAGCCGTCAGGGAAGCAGTCATGTGGAAGGGAATTCCACGGTCGGGAAGTACGAGAAAAGAAACTGTTGGAGTAGTTGTATTTTATCGGTTTCACTATAAAAGGGTGGGATCTAGTTGCTAATCTAGTATCTCGTGCAAATTCGAACCTAAGGGGCACCAATGATCTAAGTTCATCGGAGCAGAAGCCGTGGAAGTATTTATAGAAGAGACACAGGGAAGCCACGTCACGCCGGTGGGAGAGAGACTGCAGGCGGTCTGCCAAGTCGGTATCTATCACATTACAGACCCTCCTCTGAACCTTATCGAGAAGCCCGAGGAGAACAGCACCCGACCAGATATGGCAGCAGTATTCAATGCACGGGCGGATGGTAGATTTATAAATGTGCAGGATAGATTTAGACGGAAAAAACTTCCGGGCCCTACACAGAGAACCTATTTTCCTTCCAGCTATGAATTATATAGATTAGGTTCTATAGCCTTGGTTAGAAACCAGTTTAACGCAGAAAGTAATGACAATATAGTGTGGAAAAATGTTCTGACTGAATCAAACAAAATAACTGTTATAAATCAGCGACAGATATGTAGATGTGAAAAACATAACTGAGTAATAAAAATCTCTGGTAGGTAATAAAAGTTAACAAAACTAATGAAGAAATATTGAAGTATTATACAATATAAAAAAACCGTGTAACGCATGGTTATCTTATTGATGACTGAACATGTTCCCCTAACAGTCTGTTGAAGTGAAGAGTGGTTAGTCATACAGTCCAGATCTATTAGAGATGATGAATTTTCTCGTAGAATCGTCGCATATCTAGCCCCCAAAATGCACATAGATGTAGAAGTACCTGTGTTAATACCTAATTACGTGACAAGGTCACTGGAACTGGCAATATTGTCCACTGAGTGGAAGTGACAGTTTTGTGCTTTGGTTGTCAATTTACATGCTGACCACGATATTTATCGTGTTCAGCAGGTGAATAGACAACTAAAGCATATACCTGGAAGGAAAAAAAATTAAACCATCCCTCATTCAGATAACTCTAATTCTAATATCCGAGTGAATGGGTCTGCAACAGACGTCACCAACAAGATCTCGACTTGCATGGGATGAACATCCAGATTTCTTCCTGTTGAAAAAGATAAGAATTTTTAATTGCAGGAAAGGAGGCACACACAATTAAGAAGATGGGAGAAGATGAATGGAAGATGACAACCAAATAGAAATCAGGTGTTTTATTTTTGCAGACGAGGTCAGGTCTCGAACTGTAGGTATCCATGGACTTGCTTATTAATAAGTAGCACGGATGTTCAAAGTAACTGAAATATCAGTTGATGGTAACTAAAACAATAAGTGGATGAGATAGACGGTAACATCGCTTTGCAGAAAGAGGACTCCTAAAATATTGTTAATGAGGTTCAAAACAACATTTTGATCGCGAGATCCAAGAAGAAATAAAAGCAAAAGATATTAAGATTGAAAGGAGAATATGTAGCTTTTCACAATGGAAAACACCTGTTCCTAGTGTAGTGGATGAAGCTAAATCAAATAATGAGCAGCTTTGTATTCTAGTAAAGTTGAGGACATTTTTTTTAAAGACGAAGAATTTCAGAAACCTTTCAGTCTGTTCTTTGCAAATAGATTTGATGCGAAACGGAAAACAAAGCGAATTCCGTTTTGGAATTAGAAACGTTTTAAATGCAGCAAGATATCAGTTTGGGCAGAGGTTGAGTATTAAGAAAAAGAAAAAAAAAGATAAATTAGATGGGAAATAAAATTCGATGTTTACATAAGGAGATTGCGAAATGGTCTTGGTAGGATCGATACGTGGCACAGTGGTGAGTGAAAGAAGGCAAAGGAAGGCGAGATCAGGAGATATACAGAATCTGCCAGGGATTTAAATACTGAAGATAGAAAGTCTCCTTACCGATCCCGAGGAAAGCACTTAAGCACTCTGGGATGACCTTTGGCGTGTTCCTCTTTATCATAAAAAAAAAAGATACATACATTAGCAGAAGGTAAGATTCCAAAGAATAACATCAAATGATAAATTATCGCGTTAACCGGAGTCGATGTGAAGGCAAAATGGAAATCCCTTCGTCTAGGAGGCATTCAAGGTTTCAGATTAAAACGCTTCAAAAATTTACTTGTAAGTATCAGATACCACTCGAATCAGGGTTAGAAGTGGCTCTGTGCTTTGGTGAACGCTGGAGGGGATAAAACCACTGGTCATTGAAGACAAGGGCAAGAATCTAATGATTGGGAATTGACAACTCACTACATACTTAAACATTTTGCAGAAGTTTTTGACGGGAATACAAAAATCTGTCAGCAAAAAAACTCCTCTCAGATACGCAGAAATGATGTCGTAGAGCCACAATGGCAACCAAATACCACCTTGTCATCGACCAACTTCGTCTGCCAAATTGCAAGCAGCATAAAATGGCATGACATGAATAGAGTCCAAAAGGTCATACAATCTGGTAGATGAGACTGATGGCTTTATTAATGCTATGTCACCAGGCAATGCCAAAATGGAAGACCAATCTGTACGTCAATAAATAACCTTTGATATCTATTAATATTAGGATGGAAAACTTCAAAAGGGATGCCTTCTAACTTTTTTGTAAATTCAGACCACTCTACAAGAGATACCACGAAACCAAGTAGTATATGCAGTATGGTACAGTAGATATCGACTCGGAACGAGAAGCCGGGGAGCCGAGTTCGAATTCCAGTTGAATCCCTTGTATTCACTTACGCGCAAGTACCCTTGGGAAAGGTATTAATCCATCTCTTCCTTCCAGTTATGGGTTGAATAACAGGACAGATTGGGTTCTATATCCTTGGCTCGTAATTAGTCTACCGCAAAAGTAATGGCAACCTACTGCGGAATAATCTTCTGCCCAGTCAGTTATGTCACTTTCGAGACATGATCGCCAAAGCGTGAACCACGTATAGTACTTAACTGACTGACTGATACAGCATCAGTGAGCGGAAAAAATTGTAGACTGAAATCAACAGCCAGACTGGAACCTTAAAAGCAACTTACCTATGAAACGGAAGTGATTTTAGGTTGGAGGACATCGGCTGTAGATTGGCCTGGGGAATCTATTTGTTTATAACACACGCTACACATGAATTCATACCTCTCCGGCCTTCAACCCAGATGTTAGTAGGGAATATTACAGCTACTCAACTACGCAGAGATCTTACATCCTCAGCCGGTCACGCTAATGAGGATGACGACGATGATCTTTGTGAGAACATTGATACAAGTGCCAGTGATATTAGAAGAATATGGAACTGTTAAAAATGATTCCGTCGTTAGATATTTTCTGTTCCTGGTAGACTTAAAGCTATTCGCTAAGAATGAGAGTCAGATTGATTTACACATGCAGACGGTTTATATCTGATGCAAAGACATCGGGATAGAATTTGGTATTAGTCAGTTAAGTGCCATACGTGATACACGCTTGGGCGATCATGTCTCGAAAGAGACATGACTGACTGTGTAGAAGGTTATCCCGCAGTAGGTTGCCATTGCTTTCTGCGGTAGATTGGTTGCCGACCAAGGCTATAGAACCCAACCTGTCCTGCTATTTAACCCATAACTGGAAGGAAGAAACGGATTAATACCTTTCCCAAGGGCATTTGCACGTAAGTGAATACAATGGATTTAACTAGTATATCGAACTCGGCTCCCCGGCTTCTCATTCCGAGCCGATATCCACTGTACCACAGCGCACATTAGTAAGTGTGCCATAATGCATAACAGGTTTCAGAGTTAGGGGGATTAACCCTAGTAATTGGGGATTCCATCAATGATTTAATATATAGATGGAAATGCAGCAGTTACTTGAACTGGACTCTATTCTGAGTTCTGAGGTTTTTTTCTGAGTTTTATTTAACCGGGTGGACCTGAGAACAACAGCAATTAAAAGGTGGTTCCATGCTCCTCACCACCTCCCAATCAGAGGCCTTGCTACCGAATGCAGTTTATCGTCATGCCTAGGACTCTATTCTCGACGACATAATGGAAAAATGAATCAGCGAATGAGATATGAAAAGAATGAAGTAATTATTAAAGCAATAGCTAAACAGTGAAACTTTGATAATAGCAAAAAGATTTAAGGGGTACCGGTGGTTAAATACGGTGCAGCAATTGTCAGGTAGACTGAGAATGAATTTTAAAAAATGAAACGGAGGGATGCAGTATATTGCAGTCCATCCACGAGCTAATGTGATGTGTCTGTACACACACTGGAAGTTAGGGAGTTTTTTTTTTTGGATGGGTAGATAGATAACGTAAATCTGTATATCTATATCTTAACAGTCATCATCATCATCATCATCTCATCCGTTACACCCAATGGTGTGTAGGGCAGCATCTTTTTGTTACTGCTTCCGTAACAAACTGTTTTTTTTATGGGGCAATGTTGTTAGCTTGGGCGATCATGCCTCTAAAGAGACATGACTGACTGGGCAGAAGATTATCCCGCAGTAGTTAGTCATTCCTTTCTGCGGTTGACTGGTTGCCTGCCAAGGGTATAGAACCCAATCTGTCCTGTTATTTAACCCAAAATTGGAAGGAAGAGACTGATTAATACCTTTTCCAAGGGTATTTGCGCGTAAGTAAATGCAATGAATTCAACTGGAATTCGAACTCGGCTTCCCGATCTCTCGTTCTGAGCCGATATCCACTGCACCACAACGCACATCCCGCACCTTCCCTCACCAAACTCAAAAAATCACACTTTCTCTCTCCAAGCTAAAAAATTCAATCCTTTCAAAAGCAACGACCTTTTTCACCGATTGAATTTTCGGATCGGCCACTTCAGACGGGGAGAAAAGAAAGATAGCATAGTTTCTGATATTCATGGCAGCTCTTTTTGCGTAAACAATTTTTGGTAATTGTGTGGGAGAGGGGATTTTCTCTTTCGATACCGTTTGTACTTTTTTTTATAAATATTTTCATGAGAATTTTCCTGATGAGCGCTCTTTGGCACCTAGATTGGCATCTAGAAAATAATTTCACTGTTGAAATTTGAAAGTTCAATTTTAACAGCATCTTTTATTACACTTCTAACCTGTAGAACTCTCTTCCAGCTTCTTGTTTTCCTGTCAAAATTCAGAAATTTAAATGCAAATTCAATCGTCATTCTTTGTTATCTTGAATCCCGTTTTTTAAATCTGCTGTCTCTTCAGCAATATTTTCTCAGTTTGTTTTAGAAACGCCGTGTGTCTTCGTGGCTTTTTACCTAGCTTCGGCTAAAGTAAATATGAAGTAAAAAAAAAAAATAATGAAAGTATAACGTAATGTTTTCCGAAGGAGTAAATAATAACAGTTACATGAAATATTGTGTTAAGTAAATATGTTTTTGTGGCATATGTATTAGATAAATTTATACAGAATTTTGCTCCCATAATAAAATCAGAAACCTCAGCAAATATTACTGTAAATAATTTTTAACAGATATAAACTGAAGCTAGCAGTAGCTCCTATAATTAACTCCTAAAAGTTTGCTAATATCTCTTAGTCAAAGTTAAATTTATTGTTAAAACATTCGCCTGTATTAAATAACCTGCCATAGTGTATGTAAGTGCATCTATATAGGCAAGTCGTTGATAGAGTTGATTTTCTTGTTGAGATGTTGTAAATATGATATATAATAATATTACACAGAAAGGATTGGTATTGTAGGCGAAAGACAAGAATTAGTCGTACGCGCATGCGTGAATAATGATATTTTCCCTCCGCTGAATGATAAAACAGGTCGAGGGTTAGGAAGTTGGCAAAAGCCGAGATGACAGAAAGAAAGAAAGAAAGAAAGAAAGAAAGAAAGAAAGAAAGAAGAAACAAAGAAAAGCAGAAGTGAAAACAGTAGATAAGGTATATAGTTGAGTATTGCTATAGCGTTTGTTCTCTAAACAAGATTTACTTCGGAGTTAGTAATCTTACAATTGGCAAGCACAATGCAATGACGCTTCTCGCGAACAAAATAATATCGCTTCTGATCATTTTAGTCCAGTCACGAAATCTGTGCAATATGTCGTTGACGCGCGTGTCTTTTACAACGATAATATTCTCTTACGGCAAATCAAAGCCGTGTGAACAAATCTTTCACATTGTGCGGGTTAGAAATAATTATGTGTCATCTTCATTATCTATCTATCTATCTATCTATCTATCTATCAGTTTGTCCATTCCTATCTATCTATCTATCTATCTATCTATCTATCTATCTATCTATCTATTTGTCCATTCATCTTTATCTATTCTATCTATCTATCTATCTATCTATCTATCTATCTATCTATCTATCTATCTATCTATCTATCAGTCTGTTCCTATCTATCTAGCTATCTATCAGTCTGTTCCTATATCTATCTATCTAGACAAACATTGCAGTGTCACTATTCTTGTTGGCTGTAGCACTGCTCAGTTATGTATCGTCTTCTTCAAATATTCAGTCCTAGGTCCAGTAACTTTACAACTGTTCTAAGTAAGATTTAAGATGCGCCTTGTGGTGCAATGGATAACAACTCGGAACTAGAAATCGGAGAGCTGAGTTCGAATTCCAGTTAGATTCGCTGCATTCCCTTACGCGCTAATAACTTTTTAAATAGGAGGACAGCTTTGATTCTATAGCCTTGGATAGTAACCAGTATACTGCAGAAAATAACGTCAAAATACTGCAGAAATATCTTCTGCCTAGTAAGTCATGCCTCTTTCGAGGCATGATTGCCTAAACGTAAGCATGTATCACGCATGACACTTAAATGACTAACTACTTTAGTGATAATGGGTTTTGATATCACTTGCATTTTTCAGAATTGTTATGATTCTGTCTTTTCTACAAGTATTTTACAATTTGCCAGTGCAACTGGATTGTTCAACTGTAACAGTTTCTTTCCTCGAACTTCCCGCCTGTGGAACTCCCTTCTCCATCCTTGCTTTCTGATAGCTACAATTTTCAAAAGTTCAAATACTATGTCAATTGATATCTTCTATCTTCGTGATTCCCGCCTCTCTCTTACCCTTTCTACACCATCACCTATACGGTTTTCTTTTCTGTCATCTATCTTCCCTTATTGTGACTCCTGTGTATCAGTTACAGTGTTGCCTTACTTGGGGTGAAATGACTATAAAAATAAAGCAAAGCAGGACCGCTACTGGTGCGCATAGGGTTACAGTGAGTGAAAAAAAAAACAAGATACAGGACATGTCGAAGAAGTAATAAGAGATGGATGGGAATCAAGGAGATAGAAGATGGGAATTGATATTTGACATTTAAATTTTTGAAAATTGCAGCTATCAGGGAAGCAAGGAAACGGAAGGGGGTTCAACAAACTGAAATTGCAAGAAAAGAAATCTTTAGAGTAGAAGAGGTAGTTACATTTAACTATTTCAACAGTAGAAGGGTGGGGCCTTGATGCCAGTCTAGTAGTACGAAAAAAAACATGTGGTCGAGGAACCAGGAAAAAAGTACGTCAGAGCAGTTACCATGGAAATACTTGTAGAAAAGACAGAGGGAATCCACATCACGTCGGTGAAAAAGTGACTGAAGGTGAGCTGCTATGTCAGGTAAATTATATTGTAGATTTTTTTTATTTATATATGTGAATATGAAATGAAAATAATTGTTTAAATTTAAATATATTTATAAATAAATTCTTCATCTCTTTCCTGTTTTCTATGAGAAGCGGTCAAGATATGAAGACAGGAGAAAGGACATTTTTGGTAACAGAATGGATACATCAAAGGTAATAGAATATAATGAGAAGCAATAAAAATAAAAATAAAATGAAAAATAAAATTATGTTAAAAGAAGGTTGAAACTTTGACAGTTGGAGATGAAAAAAAAAAAAGAAAAAAAAGTATGTATTCCCTAAAAATAATAACTACTGGCCAACTTTCAAAGTGAATTTCTATTCTGATTAGTTAAAAAGAACACACATAAATTTATATCTTTCCACATACATAAATAGCGTAACAATTGTGTCTTGTATTTAAATATAAATCATTTTCACAACTAGGGTCTGTAATGTGATCGATACTGACTTGGCAGACCGCCTGCAGTCTCTCTCACACCGGCGCGACGTGGCTTCCCAGTGTCTCTTTTATAAATACGTCCATGGCTTCTGCTCCGATGAACTTAGATCATTGGTGCCCACTAGGGTCGAATTTGCACGAGATACTAGATTAGCAACTAGATCCCACCCTTTTATAGTGAAACCGATAAAATACAACCGCAACATCTACTCCAACAGTTTCTTTTCTCGTACTTCCCGACCGTGGAATTCCCTTCCACATGACTGCTTCCCCGACGGCTACAATCTCCAGGAGTTTAAATGTAAGGTCAATAGACACCTCCTAACACAATAACTCGCTTCCATTCTTTCAAACACTCTTCCCATCCTCTCAACTACCTATCACCCCCCTTCTGACATTTCCTATATCTAACCACTCTTTCTATTTACCTTCCCCAATGTAGCCCCATGCGCAATAGTGGCAGTGGAATGCTTTGCTTGGGGTGAAACGATTAAAAAAAAAACTAACATCGGCTGATGACGAGATAGAAATCTCGAAACATAGAAATTTCCGTGTTGCAATGTACTTTTAATTCATAATTATAAGATTAAATATTTATAAATATAAATTGTTTATATATATAAATATTAAATAAATACAATATCAGATATGAATGATTATGTAGGGAGGAAAAGTAGTTAATTAAAATTACAAACAAAACGATTAGATTCAGCTGAAAGAATCATTACATAAGCTAGACTGTGATAACCCCCATGGTAAACCCATCGTAGAAATTCATATGGAATCTTTTAATAAAGAAAGAGAAATTACAGCCGTATTCTAAAATTAGCAACAACAGCCGTATTAGGAAAGAAAAGAATCATTGAATGCCGTCAGGCGTGAGTAGTAGCAACAACACTCATCAGCAGGCAGGTTCACTTTAAGATTAATTCTTCTCCACTCAGAATTGTCTCGCGGGAAAATGACTTTTTGATTTTGATCATGGATTTGGTTACATTGTAATTATGAGTTTAATCCCTGTACCGGGCAGTGTGTACTTTAACTCAATATTAACGGAGCGAGTGAAAAACTGAGCAGTACTAAAATAAAAAAAATATAGATGAGATTTTTTTTTTAATCATTTCACCCCGAGCAAGGCGGAAATGCCACTGATGTGCAGGGGGCTACATGAATGTAAAAAGAATGATTAGAAAACAGTGAGGAGTACAAACTAGTTAGAAAGGAACAATAGAAAGCTGAGAAAACAGGTGCGATGACAGATATATAGGTGGAGAGAAAGGGAAGGTTATACAGCGGTGGGGAGAGAGCTAGAGTCCAGTGGTTAGTAGATGAGTATTGACTTTGCATTTAAATTTCTGGAGGTTGTAGCCATCAGGAAAGCAAGAATACGGGAGCGAGTTCCACAGGCGGGAAGTGCGAGAGAGGAAGCTGCAGGAGTAGAATTGTCGTCTGCATTTGGCTAACCTGACTGTGAATGGGTGGGACCCAGTTGCCAGTCTGGTTGCACGAGTAAACACCTGTTGAGGAGGCATCAGTGACTTAAGTTCATCTGAGCAGAAGCCATGAAAGTATTTATAGAACGGACAAAGGGAGGCCACATTTCGATGATGGGGAAGTGGCTGCAGTCGAGCCGCCAGATCAGTACCTATCACATTACAGATATCCATTAACGTGATCAACAGAACAATGTACCCTCGTAAATTGAATAAAAGATTAATTTCGAAATTCCATGGAAGTTACCCGTATCGGCGAGCACCTAATGAAGGCCACTATTCAAAATGACCAAAATGTTGTGATGGTAAAAAAACAAATAGGATGAGTCCGCGTGTAATTAATTTATTAGTCCTTGTAGCGGATAAGAAATTAATTAAAATCAAGCTTCTTCACTTTTACGAAAATTCACAATGACGTGTGAAAAATCATATTGCTTAACAAACCAAGAAATTCAAAATACGCCAGAAAAATGGGTTTTCCACAGCCATATCTGGTCGGGTGCCCCTGCTATTCTCCTTGGGCTTCTAGACAAGGCTCTGTAATGTGATCGATACCGACTTAGCAGACGGCCTGCAGACTCTCTCTCACCGGCGCGACGTGGCTTCACTCTGTCTCTTCTATAAATACTTTCACGGCTTCTGCTCCGATGAACTTAGATCACTGGTGCCCCCTAGGTTCGAATTTGCACGAGATACTAGATTAGCAACTAGATCCCACCCTTTTACAGTGAAACCGATAAAATGCAACCGCAACTTCTACTCTACAGTTTCTTTTCTCGCACTTCCCGACTGTGGAATTCTCTTCCACATGACTGCTTCCTCGACGGCTACAATCTCCAGGAGTTTAAATGTAAGATCAATAGACACCTCCTAACAAACTAACTTCCATTCTTTCAAACACTCTTCCAACCCACCCAACTATCTATCAACCCCCTTCTGACATTTCCTATATCTAACCACTCTTCCTATTTATCTCCCCCTATGTAGCCCCAAGCGCAATAGTGGCAGTGGAATGCCTTACTTGGGGTGAAATGATTAAAAAAAAAAGCTAAAGAAAAAAATCATTTTAGGATCCACCCCACGTGACTGGATTCAATATTTAAGGATGGCCTCTAACCGGTAACAGTGGTCAGTCAGGGGAAGCGGTTTGCTGACACACATCTAAAATGTTACCAACTTCAAATCGACCCGGAGATAAGGTCAGGTCGCGCTTTGTTCTCTTTCTGCTTATCTCTTTCAACAATTATTATAGCGAACAATTTCTTCAACTCTTGATACTCTTAACTCAGCTTTATTATTGAACATGAACTCTACGCTTAAACTTTTAAAAATGCTTTTAATTGAACATTAACTTCTACAATTTTTTTTAAAAATCATATCACCCCGAGCAAGGCGGTAACGCCACTGATGTGCAGGGGGCGACATAGGAGTGAAAAGATTGGAAAAGAGAAAACCGGAAACCGCATCCTAAACAGGAAACAAGGGATGAGCCTCTTTACCTGTTCAATAGATGTGGGTGGAGTATGAACCGGGCGATAGTTTAGTCTATCTACTCCAAGAACTTGTGTTATTCTTTTCTTTTAATAAATTTATATTTTAACATTCAAAATGTATATTTTATTATTCCACTCTTCTACACAAATTCCACACATCCTACTGACAACCAACCTTCTGATGATGAATGACCCTCGTAGAAGTCCTTATACCGAAAAATTCACCTTTTTTATTGAATGACCATCGTAGAAGTCCTTATACCGAAAAATCCACCTTATTTATTGAATGACCCTCGTAGAAGTTATTATACGAAAAAATTTACCTTATTTATTGAATTACGCTCGTAGAAGTCCTTATACTGAAAAATTCACCTTATGTATTAAACGACCCTTGTAGAAGTCCTTAAACCGAAAAATTCACCTTATTTATTGAATGACCCACGTATCATTTAATAAAATACATGGAAATGTATCCTACTGAAAAATGTGACTGACACCAACACACCAATATTTGATACGGCGGCAAATTATAATTATTCCTGCAACAAATAAAATTTTCATTATCATCTGGACAAGCACGCAGAATTTTTTTTATCTCACTAGAAATGCTAATCATCAATAATTTAATAAAATACTTGTGAGTATTTCTAAACTATTTCCTAATTTGGTTTCATTTTTAACAAGGATATAGATATTAAGTCTTAGGGTATTTCTTTGGATTTTGGGTTTACTATCAGTAAAAATGGCAGCCCAATATGCCAGATACAAGTCACGGATACTAGAATCAAGCAGGTACAAAAATTTAAATACCTGGGGAATGTTATAACACAATACGGAAAGTGCGATACAGAGAACCGAAGGCGAATTGTCATGGCGAAAGAATCATTCCAGAATTTGAGTAAAGTATTAAGAAACAGGACAGTTTCGCTAGAAACAAGGAAGAGAGTACTAGATTGCAATGTGTTGTCAGTTCTTCAATATGGCAGTGAATGTTGGACAATATCAACAAAGATGAAGGAAAAACTTGAAGTAACTGAAATGTAATTCTACAGAACTATGCTGTGAATATCATGGCTCGAGCATGTGAGCAATGATGAGGTCTTAGAAATGATGGAAATGAAAAGAAAATTAATACCGAGCTTCAGGAAGAAACATCTGACGTTCCTGGGACATGCAATGAGGAAGGAGAGCTTGGAGAACATTATATATACAGGTCAGATAGAGACAGGGTAAAGTAACGGATAACATGTCTGAAGGACCTAATCAGGTGGATGATGGAACGAGGGTTGCATGGTGTAACGGAAGAAGGTGTGCTAAGAGCCACCAGGGATAGGGAGATGTGGAAAGCCATGATCGCCTACTTCCTGAAGGGACAGGGCACACACAAAAAGAAGAATCACAAAATATTTGTTATGATGGTCAGTGCAATTATCAAACAATGATTGTGTGTGTTTATATAAGAGAATTACTGAAAACATCATGTCTAACCAGGATGCCCTTTGAAAATATATTTTCTTACTTTTTGATATCCTACTATGTTGGATGTGCGTTATGGTGCAGTGGATATCGACTCGGAATGACAAATCGGGGTGCCGAGTTCAAATTCCAGTTGAATTTCTTTGCATTCACTTTTGCACAAATGCCCTTGGGAAAGGTATTAATCTATCTCTTCCATCCAGTTATGGGTTAAATAATAAGATAGATTGGGTTCTATAGCTTTGGCTGGCAACCAGTCTACCACAGAAAGCAATGGCAACCTACTGCGGGATAATCTTCTGCCCAGTTAGTCATGTCTCATTCGAGACATGATTGCCCAAGCGTGTACCACGTACGGCACTTAACTGACTGACTATGGCGAGATAGAATTAAAATCAACCTATTTTGATGTACTAGCATTTGACAAGATTGTTGATGTCATGGCGTAGAGTACCAGGAAAAATGTGAAGTCTCAATAGCTAAGCATATCTGTAGACACGTCATGATCAGTAATTAGACAGATTTTCATAGAACTTGTAAGCCATCAAAGGAATCATGAATACTGAAGATTATGTCAAAATATTGAAAGCAAGTCAGTAGATTTAAATTTAACTGAACGTTCGAAAAAAAATAACTGTAAGCCATCCAGAATTAAAGGAATGCATACTGTTGGAATAAAAACACATTCAAGTAAACATGTATGTGTTTACATGAAATATTGATTTTAAACAACTTCCGTTGCTTGGTTTTAAATAATTTTCGTCTGCAATTTATCCATATTCTGTTTATTGAGTCTCAGTCTAATAAAGTTTCTTAATAAATATTTAATAATATTCAGTTTGTAAAACATTGCACTATAAATAATAAAAATGTAAGGTGTTTGCATGAGAATGAAATTACATTTTTATAAAAAATTTTCAGAGTTTACCTATTTATTGACGATAATATATAGCTTAGTGGTAGAATCGCCGGCTGAGGTCAATCCGGTCGAATTTCAAATCGGACTCTGTGTGTGTGTGTGTGTGTATTTTGTGTGTGTGTGTGTGTGTGTGTGTGTGTGTGTGTGTGTGTTGCGACGGTTGTTTATTCGAAAGCTCCGGAACTTTCCGCAACATTTTTTGTTTCCATTATAATACAATTTCAGAGATGAATCGAATATTTGTGTTTATAATATATATATGTATAAGCGACCGGAGTCTAAGCCGTACTGATGAGCTGTAATACAGCGAAACAGATCTGTCTGCGGATGACTATATATATATATATAAATATATTGTTCATATGACATATAAAAATTGTTCATATTATATATATACTATTTAAACATTATTTTTAATGTATACCAATATTTGAGAAGATAGTTTGTTTTTATTAATTTATTAAAAATATATGTATTTATTTCCATCTACTAGCCTGAATATTCCAGAAATATTGCTAGAACAATATCCCCTTTTAGGTAGGATTAAAATAAATAAATAAATACGAACTATCTACTCAAATATTGGTATTAAAAAAATTTATGTTTAAACAATAAACTAAAATATCCGTTTAGTGACATACGTGATACATGATTGGGTGATCATGTCTCGGAAAAGACATGACTGACTTGGCAGTAGAGTTTTCTTGCAGTAGATTGCCATTGCTTTCTACGGTAGACTGTTTTCCAACTAAGGCTATAGAACTCGTAAATAAAACGAATTCACCTGAACTGGATTTCGGTCTTCCGATTTCTCATTCCGAACCGATATATGCTGAACCAAAATGCACATCCTACACCTATAATATATCGGATTAATAAATTAAAAAACAATTACTAATATATATATATATATATATATATATATATATATATATATATTTCTAAACATATACTGTTAAACATAAGATACAATGTATGTCTATTATGTTTAATCATGAGCCGTTCTAAACGTCATATTTTGGCTTTAATTTCAGTTCAATATAAAGACAAAAATCCGCCAAAATTTGGAGAAATATTAGTACGAATGAAATTTTTCATTATTTTCTCATTTTCTTTGTAGTTATCGTGCATCTGTTGTAATAGAAGAGTTTAATATGTTTAGGGTCTTTTGTGGAAGTACTATATTTTGTTTGATGTGTATTGAGGTCTTATTTCTTCATCTATAATGTGGTTTGGGAAGTCATTATTAACAAGAGTCTCCTTAATATTTTTTAGTTAAGATTAAAATATATTTTTTGTGGAGGAGCTGATTTGTGCCCGGTTAATTAAGTTGTGTATAAGTGCTATTTTGTATTAGTTAGAGCATTCGATCTTATAGTTAAGAGTGCAAGAGTTTTTGCTGGTTGGTTTATGTTTAGGAAGGTAGTAAACGTGTCATTGTTTGTCTCTATTTAAATGTCAAGGAAAGGGATGTTGTTATTTTGGCTAATTTCGTATGTAAACTTGAGAACAGAGATCTTTTAATTTTTTTTTTTTGAGATTTATTCTTTCTTCTATATTTTTAACTAATGTAAGAATGTCATCTACATATCGTAGGTAGATGGAGGGTTTTGTAGTGGTACTAAATATATTATTTCTTAGGTTGGCCATGTAGAAGTTGCTGAAGGTTAGACTAGGAACTTAGCCCATTGAAACACCGTCCCGTTGCAGATATATATTATTTCTGAGATCTTAGAATAGTGGTATATGTTAAAAGTATTTTTATTTTCGTATTTTAGGCTCAATTTTCAGTGGGTGCAGAAAATTATTATTATATATATTTTTTTTAAATAATGTCAATTATATCTTTAACAGAAACGTTACTGAATAGATTTTCAACATCGAGTGATACTATTCTTTCATTATTGCTACTAATATTATTCGGACTAATATATTTCCCGTTGGTCCTAATAAAAAATTAAAATTAATAATATATTATAACAGATACAATACTACTAATTTAATTATCCGTAATAACTCTTCCCTCAACCAACATTATATATCAATTCAAATGTTCTTTGGGAAAATGTATCTCCGACAAAAAACAAATATATATGTTGGATTTACAATAACTACATTAACTAGACATCTTACATTACATTTGTCTGATCATTCATCCATTTCTCGACATCTACAACAACATTCCTGTCGACATTCACAATATAAAATAATAATGATTGATAATACAACTATTCTACATCAAGAAAACAACAAAAGCAAACTATAGATTCTCGAAGCAATATTCATTAAAACACTTAAGCCGCCAATTAATAGAATCAGCTATGAATACTGTAGTAATGTTCTAAAATGTCTGTAAAAAGAACAGTTTTTCATGCTTTAACACGTGCATAACCATGATATTACAACATATAAAAAATTCCATTTTTCACGTTCTAATGAACGCTAGCAATTTAGTAACTGTTATATTTGAAGCAGAAAAAATGAATAGTAATTTTTAGCAACATAGTTTTCCGGTTACATTTATTACCATAACTCAGACCCCTGAAGATGATCTCGGAAAAAGGTTGAAAGTACTTGGGTACCTTGAGAAATGAATGAAAATAACATCTGTCAACGTTACAGCTCACTTCTGACATCTTTTGATTGTAATACGCGAAAGGTTATCCGTGAATATGAACGGATTTTATTAAAAATAAGCAAACATGTTTGCAATTTATTTAATCTAACATGTTTAAAAGAAAATTTGCTGCTTAAATACACAATATATGTATATATATGTGTGTGTGTGTGTGTGTGTGCATGCGTGCGTGTGTGTGCGTGTGTATGTGCGTGTGTGTGTTTATGTGTGTGCGTGTATTTTTGTGTGTGCATGTGTGTCTGTGTATGCAGTATGTTTGGCGCCTACACTGCCATTCAATTCCTAATTTGATAGTTTTGAATATTTTGCATCATCTTAATTTGTTGGCTATGTTGCGCAAACATTTTAAATCTAATATTGTTTGAATGCGAAATCATATCTTTGTAAACATTTTTCTAAGTTTCATTTTTCTAGTTAAGATAAAAAAATAAATTCTTAGTATGACAAGCTACGATTACCCAAGGCACACTTGTTTTATTCAATTTAAATTCTGAATATATATTTGAGACAGACGTAGCCATTTTGGTTTATATTGTTTATCCAATAAATAGTTAAGTCAGGTGATCCACAGAGAAATTTTTATAATTTATTCCTGTAATTTTTTATTCTTGTGGATTGAATAAGAGAGGCATTCGCGCTCTCTGTAATAAATATCATAATTAATGTATAAAGTCGAAATGATAAAAAAGATCAAGTTTTTTTTATAAGAGATTTTAAGAAATCGAAGTATGTTTACAGTAACGCTGACGTAAATGTGACGTCACAGCTGAACATTAAATTCGCTTTCACACTAAGGAAAAAAAGAATTTTTTTTAAATTATATAATCATTTCACCCTTAGCAAGGCAGGACTGCCATTGGTTTGCATGGGCTTACAGAGAGATAAAAAAATAGGACAGGATGCCAAAGAAAGAATGGGAAGTTGATAGGATTTTGGGAGATGGATGGGATTTAGAGAGGTAGAAGATAGCAACTGACATTTCATTTAAACTTTTAAAGATTGTAGCTATCAGGAATGCAGGTATATTGAAGGGAGTTCCATAGGTAGGAAGAGCAAGAAAAGAAACTGTTGGAGTAAAAGTAGCAGTTACAGTTGCTATTTTGACGATAAAAGGGTGGAAACTTGATACCAATCTATTAGCACAAGTAAATTCATGTGGTCTGGGTACCAGTGAAAGAAGCCAGTCAGAGCAGTTGCCATGCAAATAATTGTAGCAAAACAAAGGAAAGGTGCTCAAGTCGGTGAGAAAGTCATTGAAGGGGAGCAGCAAAGTCAGGATTGACGACATTGCAAATTCTCTTTTGGACTTCGTCGGTTCTTCCAGATGAATAACATGAACATCCGACCAGATGTTGCAACAAAATTCAATACATTGACGAATGGTAGATTTATAAATGTGCAAAATGAATTCTGACAAAAAAAATTCTGGCTCGACAAAGTGACCCAACCTTCGTAACGGTAGAAGCTGCTATGGGTTAGATGTAGTTGACTCACTTGAGATCGGTTGAGAGAGTGAGGCCAAGAAGGCGGAGTGTTTTACTTTCTAGAAGATGGGAAGGTAGGAAAGATTCTCTATGGTGGTTAAAGGAGAGCAGCTTCGTTTTGGAAGCATTACAATTTACGAGACATTTCCTACCCGATTTCTACACAGTTGGGGGTCCTTTTCAAGAGCAGCAACGAGATTTACTTGTCAGCCTTGGCAGATTTCTTATTGAGATGGAAGCAAATGGTGGAGTCATCTGCTTAGAACTATACTTGAATACTGATCACATCAGGGAGATCATTGATGAATACATACAGTACTGTGCAAAAGTATTAGGAAAAGAATAATTTTATCTTTTATGAAGCATATTGACAGAAAATAAACAATTTAATTAACGTAATTTTATTTGATTTAGCCAAAACATTGTTTAACAAGAAAAAATACTTGTTACAAAATAAATGTAATATTTAGTATAATAGCATTTTGCTTTGATCACAGCCTTCATTCTGTCAGGCAATGACATCACAAGCTTCTTCGATGTATCTAATGGTATCTCCTGCCAAGCAGCTTGTATTTGTTCCCAAAGTGTGTCTTGCGAAGTAACATGAGATTTTTCAATGTTTTATCCAAAATATTCCATACATGTTCAATAGAATTGAGATCAGGGTTTTGTGGGTGCCAATTCAAATTCCGAAGTCTTCCTTCCTCTTCCTTTTTAGTTAAATAATTCTTACAAAAATTTAGTTTTTCGCCCAGTATTTGAAATTCAGTGAGGATAAGGAAGTTTTTCCCGTCTGAATCCATCCTGCACATATATAAATCTACCATGCGATAGTGTATTGAATACTGCTGCCACATCTGGTCAGGTTCTTCTGCTATTCACCTCGGGGTTCTTGACAAAATCCAACGGAGAATCTGTAATGTGATCGATACCGACTTGTTAGCTCGGCTGCAATCGCTCTCTCACCGTCGTGACATGGCTTCCCTGTGTCTCTTCTATAGATACTTTCACGGCTTCTGCTCCAATGGACTTAGCTCACTGGTGCCCCCTAGGTATGAATTTACACGAGCTACTAGATTAGCAACTAGGTCCCACGTTTTTACTAACTCCTCTTTCTCATCACTTTCCCCTGTGTAACCCTCCCGCGCAACAGTGGCACTAGAACTGCCTCGCTTGTGAGTGAAATTATAATAAAAATATCCACTGGGACATGTGTCCTTGAGGAAATCAGTGCATGAGTTTTTAGAACTTATAAACCTCATGCCTCAGTACATTTTTTTCATATTGCTATTTTTTGATAGTAATGATTTTTCTCTATCATTTTTTTACCAGAGGTCGTATCGCAATCATTGACGCTAATGATTTTCTATACCACTCCGTATTACTGGTTCCCATATTGTATTCATTTCTATGCTTGGTCGGATTAAGAGATTTTCGTGGCCTAGCATATGGGCTGATTCTTGAAGTTAATGTAGTTTTCAGTGCAGTTATCTATCAGTAGTTCGAACAATGTAAATAGTGTAAGTACTACTTCATCTCAAAAGTATAGACACACACTGAATTAATGTATTTTGTCTGAACATTTTCCTTGGAAATAGTGATATAATAGCGGCAGGCCTACGAATTTTATTCTGTGAGGAACAAAGGCTATTGGGTTGAATACAGTTAGTATCTTTCTCTCCACTCTCATTCCCCTCAAGAAACCCCTGACTAGCAGAATCCATTACTGTTATCAAAGAGTAGACTGGGATGCACTACGAGATTTTCTGTGCGATGTTCTATGGAAAAAAAAGTTTTTAACCTCGGCGTTGGAGACTGTTATTCCGAGGTCTTCTCCTGGGTGAAAGCTGGTATCGATGATTTTATTCCAGCCAGGAAATTCCACCTTTAACCTCATTCGCCACTATGATTCTCCCCTGCCTGTTGGACCACCATAGTCCACAGAAATCACTACTTCCTGCTTTATCACAGCCACGCATCTAACTATTGTAATATAACGGTCTGGCCCCACCCAAGAAGGCTGATGAAGCGTGGGTGTTCCCGGTTGATGAAAAGTAGCGGATGTCACTTTGACCCTATTTCCGACAGCGGCGGAAATGCCTACGCAGGCAAACAGACAGGTGACTCTGAGAATCGCGTGGGCGTCGCGGATCGAGGCAAACCCGGAAGAAACAAGTTCCGGTTTTGGAAGATATAAAAAGACCTCGAAAACAAGGATTCGCCAGAAGTCGAAGAAGAAGCTAGACGAGCTAAGCAGAGAGGCTAGACTCCCGTAGAACCCAATTAGAGGCGCGCTCCCTCAACTCTCTGTTCACTAGGCCACACGGTCCATCGTCATTAATAAAAACACAAGTCATATTTTTATATACATGCTTGTTTGTTGTCTGTCATTATATAACACTATAACAGGCGCCTATTTGCCTCCTCTTGCAATGAGTTTAAGATGATCCTCAATGACGCTAAGCTGTTGTTTGCCGACAGAATGAAGTAGCGTATAGCTACTGGTGTATCTGTAAAATGTGCTAAACCATAGCAAACTTTCCATTCCTTCTTTAATAAATACATATGAGGTCATCACAGCTACAGCGGGCAAGACTGAGTGCTTTGCTCTCCGATTTTCCCATAATATCCCATTATCGCACCAGATTTTCTACATAGAAATGACTTTCCACATAGGCACAACTGAGCGACGTTTACATTACCCCTAGGCTAGTCTCTAAAATAATTTCAGAACTTGACTCCCATAAGACGAGCGGAGGTGACAGAATCTCAGTCATTGATTTAAATGTGCCCCTGAATTCTCCTCTGTCCTCTCTAAACTCTACGACTACTGCCTCTCTGTTTCTTGCTTTCCTGTCTGCTGGAAGTCCTCATCTGTGGTTCCTGTTTTTAGAACTCTGGAGAACACTCAGACCCCTTCAATTATCGTCTTATCAGCTTCCTACCAATTTTTGGCAAAGTGTTCAAGGCCATCATCAATGCTAACGTGGTTCAACATCTCATAGGCCACTGCCTGTTATCTGACAAACAGTATGGCTTCCGCTTCACCAGGTCTGCCGCTGACATGATTGCGATCATCACTGAGTATATATAACAGGCTGTTGATAAGAACGGCAAAGCTGAAACTGTTAACCAGGATATATCCAAAGCATCTAACAGGGTCTGGCACGCTGGCCTTCCGTGCAAGCTACAGAGCTATGATGTATCTGAACTCTTGTTTGACTTAATAAAATCTTTCCTATCGAATCGCGAAGTGAAGGTCGAATTCAACGGACATACTTCCAGATTCTATCATACAAACGCGGGTGTCCTTCAAGGCAATATCCTAAGTCCTACACCTTATCTGATTTTCATCAACGATCTTTCTAATGTAATCAGATCCCAAGTAGGCATCTGCTCTGACGACACCACCATTTACTCACGCCTTGCTAAGAAATTTGCCGATGCAAACAAAACAAACTTTGCTGCTGCTCTCGAAAAGAACATAGGGTAAGAAATTATCTAATGCTTCCAAAACGAAACTGCTATCCTTTAACCACCATAGACAATTTTTCCTACTCAACATCAGCATGGATTACGCTAGTCTCACTGAGAGCAATACACTGTGACTCCTCGGCCATATTCACCCAAATGACCTTAATGGATTTACTATATTGAGTTAATAGCTAAATTAAGAAGGTCGGGTCCCTGTGTCGGACCAAGATTTTCTTCTCTTCTGAATCCATCATGAACATTTACAAATCTACCATCGGCCCGTGCATTGAATACTGCTGTCGTATCTGGTCGAGTGCCCCTGCTTTTCCTCATTAGTTCTCGACATGATCCAAAGAATGATCTGCAATATAGTCGAGCCTGACCTGGCGGCCCGACACCAGTGTCTCTCTCACCGACGAGATGTGGCTTCTTTTTGTTTCTTCTACAGATACTTTTACAGACTCTGCTCCGACGAGCTTAGCTCCTTGGTGAACCCCTACACAAATTCATTCGAGCTACTAGATAGGCAGTCTACGGCTATATCGTGTTGAATGTAATGCTTCCCGTCCGACCACCTAAGTTAAGCAACATCGAGCCTGATCAGTACTTTAATTGGTTTACCATTTGGGAATACCAGGTGTTGTAAACGAAAGGACCAAGAATGGTAAACCGGTCTTCCAGGTTACGTGCAGGGCTAACAACCTTGCCCCGTAAAAAACAGTTTTGTTACAGAAACAGCAACAAAAAGTTGCTGCCCTATGCACCATTGAGTGTGATGGATAAATGGATAAATGATCATGACTAAACAGGCAACAAATCTCACCCTTTTACTGTGAAAAGAATCAAGTGTAACTACAATTTCTACTCTGTGAGCTTCTTTTCTCACACTTCCCGTCTGTTGAATTCCCTTCCGTGTTATTGTTTCCCTGATAGCTACAATCTCCAAGAGTTTAAATGCAATGTCAACTGTCATTTTTTATCTCTATGATTTCCATCCTTCTTGTCACTTTGTTTTCACGCAGCTCTCTTTTCACCAATGTTCCCGTCCTTCTTTTACTCATTCTCTAACACCTACTCTGACCTGTCCTCCACTCTCTTCACTCGCCTACTATGTAGCCACATGCCAACCAGTGACAGTTCGCTAGGTGTGGGACGATTATAAAAAAATTATTGAGCACAAGTCCACGTAAAAACTTTTAGAATCTTTTATGACGAGCAGGTGAGGATAGTACAGATGTAGTAGAAATGTGCCAATTATATACCATTTTTGGTCTGGTTTCTTGTAGAAATATAGCATATCATCAGGAGTCTGTTACTTTCTGAAACTGCAGAGGAAATAAATCATTTTTGTACATCTTCAGATATGGATCGTATATATATAAGTTCCACTTTATATCTGGGGTGAGACTGAATACCATGCTTATTCAGATTGCAGTCATTCATCCAGACTAGATAACATTCAGTGCCCGCTCAATGATGACGAAACATTACTAAATTGAAGGTGATGTATGTTAGAAGTTAGTTTTTACCACAGAGCCATTAAAGCTAGATCAGAGATCAGCTGCCAGGCTCGAATTATCGAGATTTTTTAAGTTGAGCCCATGAACCATGGTATTATTTGAATAGAATATTTTATTAATACTCTGAGAATGTCCTTGGACAGATCTTTAAAAAAATTAAAAAACAGAACATAAACGAAATAATCGGGGACGCCTGCTTTGATCGCATGGACTTCAAATAGCTGAATTCAAATATCGATTGATATTTTTCTATCACAATCGAAGTATGGAAACGAAAAATACTTTTTTTTTTATCAGGCTTTCGTTAATTAGCAATCTTGTAGGATGAAAAGTAACACCCATCAAAGGGTGGAAGAACAAAGAGTCAAAATCCAGGTAACTAGTGGCGGTGTCAAAATTATAAAAATTAAATCAGAAGAACACAATATAAAGTTACTCCACGATTGTTGCTGAGAAAAATCACGGTTGTCAACACTCAAAATACCTTTTGTGTTTAAGCTTAAGATTAGCGGTATATCAATCTCTGTGGGTTATTTAATACCAAAATGGTGGGGGTTTTAAGATTGTTTTTTTAATGATCGGTTATATAGTGAAGAGATTGATTTCGTCTTATTTAAATGATTTTTTTTGGTTTTTATTATTTTTTATTTGAGAAAACTGAAAATGTCTTCAAGTTTTGTATTCAAAGATGTTCTGCTGAGAATAATCTTTCCTTCAAAAATGGTAAGAATTTTTTCTTCAAAAATGTATTGTTGATAATATTTTTCCTTCAAAATATAATTTTTTCTATAAAAGTTTATTTCTATGTAAATATTTCTATAAAATGTATTGTTGGTAATATTTTTCCATCCAAAATATATTTTTTTTCTCTAAAAGTTTATTTCTATGTATATATTTCTATAAAAATGTGTATTTTAATACTTTTATAGTGTTTTGATTCCAGTTTAGAGGTTAACTATTTGCCCAAAGCTGGGACCCTAACAGGTGTTTCCACTCCATGTCAGGGTGGACCTGGGAACAACAGCACTTAAGAGGTGGTTCCATAAACCTCACAACCTTCCAATCAGAGATCTTCCTGCCAAATGCAGTTTACATTTTGTAAATATATGTAATAATGTTTAGTAATATAATAATACAAAAGTATGAACTAAAAGTCACATACCATATTTATCTTATGAATATAAGTATATCCTGAAACAATTAGGAATAACACTTTGATTCATAGCAATTTTATTGTGAAAACTTTGGCTCGAATAATGAAATCAGACAGTAATGTCTGCACTCACACACACACACACACACACACACACATATATATATATATATATATATATATATATATACACACACACATAAAGAATCACAAGATAGCCAAAACCTACCGCGGTTTCACACAACGGCTCGAGCCGTTGTGTGAAACCGCGGTAGGTTTTGGCTATCTTGTGATTCTTTATGTGTCTTTGCTCTACTTTTGCTTTTCATTTGTACTTTTGCATTTGTTTGTATTTGTATCGAGCACTTTTTCTTCTTTTTTTGTGGTTGGTTCCGTTTGGGTTTTTTTTCTTTACTGCGGAGTATCGTATGTCTTGTCTTTATTCCGCGGATTTCTTTTTTTCCCCCCTCTTATCCAACGCCTTAGTGCGACGGATGTTAACGGAATTAGATTCTGTCGGTTATTCGTTTTTCTTAAAGTTTATCTTTGTATAAAGTTAGGATTTAGATACTTACAGAGTCTGTTGAGTTATTATTTTGAATAGTATATATATATATATATATATATATATATATATGTATATTAGGAAGATGAGACGATTCCGCTACCTTGGTATCAACCTTTCGGTATCGTCAGGCGTTACATATAACCTGATTACCCAACGCACTGACCTGGATTTATGAGTCTGTTGAATCGTTTAAGACAAGTTTAGACATACTAAAACAAGCTTTGTATCCAGGTACCACGAAAGTGACTCGAACGTCTGCGCTCGGGTTCCTCACATAAAAAAAAAGAAAAATCAATCTTGTGCCATAACTTGCTATAGTGGGGGAGAAGTATAAATAAATCTGATTACCCAAAGCACTCACCTGCATTTTTTGAGTCTGTGAGATTAGTTAAAACAAGCTTAGACATGATAAAATAAGTATATACATTCTAAGACAAGCCTTGTACCCAGTTAACGCATAACGAGAGCTGTGTAATTTTTTACCACTGGCTCAAACGTCTGTGCTCTGTTTCCCAGTATATATTAAAAAAATCCGACCTTGTGTCACAACTTGCTCCAGTGGGGGAAGAAGGGTAAATAAAAACTGATTATCCAATACAATTCTGGAAGCATAACAGGAATTTTAGAACGTATCATAGGAAGTTTAAAATAAAAAATGAGTTAGTCAAGACTAGCGAAATAATATTGTACATATTTTTATCTGGGTTTGTATGAGGCTAAAATGTATTTTCTAGGATGTATGCACTTGGACATTATTAAAAGCACTACATGTTAAATTTTCTTTTTATTTAAATATGTATTGAGCACTTCTGCTACACATTTTACTGGTCTAATTTTACACTGACCAATAACTGGTTAATAATTATATTATATATGGTGGATTCTCTTATCGGGAACGATAAATGAGGGTCAGCTGTTGAGGGTGACCTTTGTTTTTCATATATGCATGGGTTTTCTGTCATGTATGCACTTGTGTTGAACCATTAGGCATCCAGCTATTGGCTAAGATTTGTTTATAGTAGTCATTTGCTTTTGAGCCACAAAACGCACTGTCTCCATCAAATCAACATAACTCATACAGGTACACGGTGTGAGCCTATACAGGTGCACTGTGTACCACACGTTGGGTGTTTGTGATTATTGCATGTTATATTACCGCAAATTTTGACACCCTTCGGGCCTTAAATACATTGCATAGTGCATGAGGAACTACACAATATACGTAAGAGCTTTTGAAGTCAGTTTGTTACCTCTGGTACGAGGGATGGTGGCTTCTGATTGCCCACGATGATATTGCTCGGACTCCTAAAAGACCCGAACATGTACACATACACCAATACATACATGATACAAGTATTTCATACCGAAGTACATATTTCCATAGCCGTCTCCCAATCATACACACGTGCAGTGTATTCACATAACAAACACGCGCAATCAGGCACACACACAAACTATTTAATCCATAGATTGACTCTAACAATTACTACCACTGCGGGTAAATTTCGAGTCACATCACCGGTTGCAGTTTATATGCCATACTTATATGTATATATATATATATATATATATATATATATATATATATATATATATATACACTACTGTGCAAAAGTATTAGGACATGAATATATATATATATATATATATATATAAATGAAGAATGACTGAACGTGTTTAAATTGGTTGGTTTATTTTATGACATCGTCTACTTATCAGTGAATAAAACAGATCACACACGCATGTTCAAATATTTAGTTCTATGTCGCTTGTTAAGATTATCATCTAAAAATATAATTGAATTACCAGATTTTCATTTGTCGATCGCCTTCTTCCTAAAGAGACACGACACATGAAGATGAAGAAGGTTGTTAAGAACGTAATAGCCGCTCAAAGTGTTGTATTTTGTAAATCTTTTTTAACAGTTTTTACGGTGTATATAAGTTGGATTTTGGTATACATAATAATATGTGCTCTTTAATAATTTTTAATTTATTTTCAGATAGCAATATTTTTGATCCCTTAATTATGAACACAGCAAAATGTGACCCTTGCTTACTTTTTTTGCATGAGTTCAAAATTGGGCACACTGCCTCCCAAATTTCTGCCGATATCAACAAAGCATGGGGAGATGAGTTCACAAGTGATCAGACAGCACAAAGGTGATTCCAGACATTCTGTACTGGTGGTGATGACAGTCTTGAAGATAAAGAAGGTAGAGGACGGCCATTTTGTCTTAACAACGAAAAATTGCAAGCAGTTGTTGAGCAAAACCCACGTCGTGTCAGAGAAATGTCTCAGACGCTTGCTGTCAGAACTGTTACAGTCCCACGCTATTTGTGGTGTCATGGAAAGGTAAAATATTTCGATAAATGATCTCAAAGTAAATCAAAAACTTAAGCGTTTTGAAGAGTGCTTGATGCTTTTTCTGCTTAACACCTATGATCCATTTTCTGACCGAATAGTCATTTGTGATGAAAAGTGGATTCTTTATGATAATCATAAACTATTAGGTCAATGGCTTGATCGTGATGAATTTTCCAAATATTTCCTAAAGCCAAAAGTGCATCAGCAAATGATTATGGCGACTGTATGATAGTCTGCAATTGGTGTTATTCACTACAACTTTCTCGGAGCCAATCAGAGAATTAATGCAGAGCTTTAGATGCAGAGCTTTAGTGCAATCAACTTACTGAAATGCATTCATGCCTGCAAAAAACATAAAATTGCGTTGGTTTCATCTGCTCTACAATAATGCGCCGTGAAATGTTTTAAGAATGACGTTGCAAAAGTCACATATTTGGGATACACATAATTTTCATACATCCTCCATATTCTCATTATCTTTCTTCCATGATTATTATTTTTAAGCACTCAAGCACATTTTTAAATGGTAAAACTTTCAAAGATTTCGTTGCATCAGAACTAGTAAATTTTATCAATGAGAAATAATCTCATCGATCGATGGCAGAGATACATAGATGTTTAAGGCTCGTATTTTGATTACTTTTAATATTTTTACAGTTAATTTTCAAGAATACAATTATGTTTCTGAAATCGGCCATTATTTTTGTAACAACCTAATATCACAGAAATTTGAGTAAATATGACTATTCATATATATTTATTCGAAAAATATTTGCATAACCTTTAAAAAGTAACAAGGTACTTCAATTTTCAAACAGGCAGATTTATTTCACAATTTAAATAAATCAAAAATTGTTTTTATTTTCTTATCCAAAATGTTTCCAGTTATATTTAATCAAAAAGATGCCAGAAGACTAACTTAACACTGTACGTACGAACTTTATTTTACTCAAGCTATCATGTGGTGTGGCTTAAAATTTTGGTTCTTCAAATGACGGACAATGAATATTGGCAAAATTCTTAATTTGAAAAGAGTAAGCTCAACTTCTACCAAAAAATTATTCGCATCCAACAGCCATCAACCGTCAAATTAATAGAAAAATAGAGATGAGAAGGAAAGCTCGTCTATATATATAAAAATAGATATGTCTGTCTTTGTCTGTGTGTTTGTGTTTCTACATTCTAACGGACCCTACTCTCCAGAAACCCTTCGACCGATTTCAACCAAAATTGGGTCACTTCTCGATCATGACATGAATCTTTAATCAACGCAAAAATTTTCGAATCGATATAGATTGTACGGCAGAAAACATAAAAACGCTTAGAATTTATGATTTCTTCTCCTCCGAGGAGCCTTATGCGAATTTAACCAAAATCAGATAACTTGTAGATCAAGGTCCGAAACTTTGATGTACACAATTTTTTTCCGAATCAATCTACAAGGTGCATTAGAAATCAACGCCAAATCTAATTTCGGGTATTGTCTTTCACACTTTTATGCATTTCTCCAAGACGCTTCGCTAAAATTAAGCCAAAATCGTGTCACTTGTAGATCAAGGTCTGATGCTTTGATATGCAAAAGAAATTTAATTGACGCACTGGGTACGACAAAAATTAATGGAATTAATAGCACCAACATTTACAGAATACGATATTAACAGAGAAACTAAAAAAATCGTCGAAGCAGTAGACCTGCACGACCAAATAAATTGCATCAATAAACCACAAGCATTCTTTATACTAAAAGACCACAAAGAAAACAAACCCAACATGCAGTCACATGAACCAAGTTAAAAGTGTACTTAAAATAATACTAGAAACCTCGGACGATGTCAGGATTAAACAAGTGGAAAAAGATAAAATAACTATAGACGTATAGACGTGTAGCATAACCTAAAAAAATAATTGCGTGTTTATACAACCAGATATAGAAGATAGCTACCCCTCTAGAGCCAAACCAATGTTTAATAAAACCATCTTCTTAGCTCAAGTCAGTCATTTTAAGTGCCATACGTGATACACGCTTGGGCGATCATTTCTTGAAAGCAACATGACTGACTTGGCAGAAGATTATCACGTAGTAGTTAGCCATTACTTTCTGTGGTAGACTGGTTGACAGCCAAGGCTATAGAACCCAATCTGTTCTATTATTTAACACGTAACTGGAGGGAAGAGACGGATTAATACCTTTCCCAAGAGTATTTGTGCGTAAGTGAATGCAAGGAATTCAACTGGAATTTGAACTCTGCTCTCCGATTTCTCGTTCCGAGCCGATATCCACTGCACCACAACGCATATCCCGTAGCTCAAGAACAACTCAAAATAAGCACATACGAAGTTAAAATTATTATGCACTACCAAAAATTACTATTATTCTACAACAAAGACGCGTAACCAAAGAAAGAAGAGGTAATAATCAACGCTACCATAAGAAATTTTGTTAGTACAAACAACATTTTCCACAGGAACTAAGTAAAATAATCAATAAAAAATATATAAACATCTACAGGGACGAATATATCATAATTATGAGGAACTTTAATAGACATGAAACAAACAAAAGAAGAAAATAATCACAAAAATTAAGAAATATGGGGTTCAACATGCACATAAAAACAAACCTAAAAGAAGTAGATTCCTAAATGTCAAACTCAACCTAAGAAGACGTACATATCCACTGTATAGAGACCAAAAGACAAAGCACTTTACATGCACACATAAGTTAACAGATCACACAGTCAACCATAATTAGATTATCTTCAACGAACCCAAGAACGATCATGAATGAGCCCTAAAAGATAGTGAATTTTCGGCAACACTCATATAAAAACCACACAGTAGAAAAAAGCCAACAGGAAAAGAAACATCATATAGTTTAACCCGCCTTACAACAAAAACTTCAAAACAGACGTATGAAAAATATTAATTGCACTCATACACAAACAAATCCCCCTATCAAGCACTCTTCACAAGATATTCAACAGAATCACAGTAAATATCAGCTACAGTTGCACGGAGAAACCGACAGAAATAGTCACAAATGTACAACAGAAAAATCCAAAATCACACAAACTAATTAAAGCCATCTGTTACTGCTGAGCAAAGAATATATGTCCCTTAAACGGTAATTGATTGTAAAATAACATAATATACGAAGACACTGTAAAAACAACAGAACTCTTTCTAAACAACGGAGAATCTGCAATATGATCGATCCCGACTTCGCAGCTCAGACGCAATGTGGCTTCCCTTTGTCTCTTTTACAAATACTTTCACGGCTTCTGTTCCGATGAATTTAGCTCATTGGTGCCCACTATCTATGAATTTACTCGAGCCACAAGATTAGCAACTAGGTCCCACTCTTTTACTGTGAAACCAATAAAATGTAAACGCAAATTCTACTCTCTCAGCTTATTTTCTTGCACTTTCCGCCGGTGGAATTTCCTTCTGTTTACTTGCTTTCCCGACAGCTACAATCTTCAAGAATTTAAATGTGAAATTAATAGCCATCTCCTATCTCACTAACTTGCATCCTCACTCTCATGCTTCTTTCTCCACTCAACTCTCATCACTATTCTCATTCTTCTCTTACCCACTTCCTGACACCCTCTATAACCTGTTAATCTTTCTCATTTCCTCCTATGTAACTCCCTGTACAACAGTGGTAATAAACTGCCTTACTTGAGGCGATTTTTTTTAATCATTTCGCCCCGAGCAATGCGGAAACACCACTGATGTGCAGGGGGTTACATAAATGTAAAAAGATTAATTACAAAAGAGTGAGGAGTACAAACTAGTTAGAAAGGAACAATAGAAAGTTGAGAAAGCAGGTGCGATGACAGATACATAGGTGGAGAGAAAGGGAAGGTTATACAGAGGTGGGGAGAGAGCTAGAGTCCAGTGGTTAGTAGATGAGTATTGACTTTGCATTTAAATTTCTGGAGGTTGTAGCCGTCAGGAAAGCAAGAATACGGGAGTGAGTTCCACAGGCGGGAAGTGCGAGAGAAGAAGCTGCAGGAGTAGAATTGTCGTCTGCATTTGGCTAACCTGACTGTGAATGGGTGGGACCCAGTTGCCAGTCTGGTTGCACGGGTAAACACCTGTTGAGGAGGCATCAGTGACTTAAGCTCATCCGAGCAGACGCCATGAAAGTATTTATAGAAGAGACAGAGGGAGGCCACATTTCGACGATGGGGAAGTGGCTGCAGTCGAGTCGCCAGATCAGTACCTATCACATTACAGACTCTCCTTTGGAGCTTGTCAAGAACACTGAAGAGAACGGCAGGGGCACTTGACCATAAATGATTAAAAAAATGATGAAAGTGAAAGCCAAAAACAACTTACATAAAAAATATCATGGAAAACAAGGAAACAGTATCAATAATTATAATGATCTTCCCAAATTACAAAATAAACGAACAGAACCTATTTCAAAATGCAGACAATATAAGCAGATAATGCAGGATAATTCAGACAGGTCAAATATCCAGCCCGAATAAAAAATAAAAAAATACAATAAACAAAAATCTAAATAAATAAATAAACAAATAAAGTAAATAATAGATAACTTAACAAATTACAAATAAACACGAGTATCGTAGTAATAATGACCAACAAGAAATAATTAAAAGGTCAATAATAAATAAAACCCTAACACACGATGCTACTAAATAGTTACAAATAACCACATTCATATCAAGATTCTTACTCAGTAGCCTCTAGAATAATTTGAAAAATAATTGTTACCTAGCCAATAACTGATAATCATACAGTTTACTTTACGTCCCATAATGCACCATTAACCAGCATATATAAATAACAGAGCAAAATAAACACATACGACGCCTGCAGATTGTGTTCAACGATGAAACAGATTGTCAGCAGACGATATTGGCCCCCAGTGTCTATTTTAGCGTGTGTGGTTGTTCATATTGATATGGAGTTGCTGTGGCGAATCTATGTCGTCAATTTCTTGTGGCCTGGTTGGACCAGCAAAAAAAAAAAAACACGAAAACAAGAAGGTAGGTTCAAACAGTGTATTTTTTTTTTTTATAAGCGTTTCACCCCGAGCAAGGCATGTCACTGCCACTACTGTGCAGGGGGCTACGTAGAGTGGAGAAAGGCTGATTAAATATAGGAAATAACAGAGGGTGGGTGATAGGCGGGTGAGGATACCGAGAATGAGGGTTGGGTAGATGAGAGTGTTGTGAGAATAGTTGGGAGTTAGTGTGATAGGAGGTGTCTATTGACCCTACATTTAAACACCTGGAGATTGTAACTGTCGGGAAAGCAGACTTGTGGAAGGGAGTTCCACAGGCGGGAAGCGCGAGAAAAGAAGCTGTTGGAGTAGAATTTACGGTTACATCTTATTTGTTTAACAGTAAAAGGGTGGGACCTACTTGCTAATCTAGTATCTCGTGTAAATTCGTGCTTAGGCGGCACCAGTGATCTAAGCTCATCGGAGCAGAAGCCATGAAAGTACTTGTAGAAGAGGCACAGGGAAGCTACATCACGCCGGTGTGAGAGCGGCTGCAGCCGGTCTGCCAAGTCAGTATCAACCACGTTACAGATCCTCCTTTGTATTTTGTCAAGAAGCCCAAGGAGAGCAGCAGGGGCATCCGACCAGATATGGCAGCAATATTCAATACACGGGCGGATGGTAGATTTGTATATGTGCAGAATAGTTTCAGGTGGGAAAAATTTCCGGGCCCTGCACAGGGAGCCCACTTTCATAGCAGCAGATTTGGCAATGGATTCAATATAGTCATTCCATTTGAGGTCCGCCGAGAGTGTAGTATTTTACTCTCTGGGAGGCTAGCCTGTCCCATGCTGATGGGAGGTAGATGCGATTGTCTATGGTGGTTAGTTGATAATAGCTTTGTTTTGGAGGCATTGAAATTTACCAACCATTTCCTACCCCAGGTCACTACGGATTGGAGGTCCCTTTCAAGTGCGGCAGCGAGGTTCACTTTGTCGTCCAGACCTGGTTTCTGATCGATGCGGGAGTAGATTGTTGTGTCGTCGGCAGACATGCCAACTTGGGATCTAATGGTGCCGGGGAGATCATTAATGTAGATCAGAAAGAGCGTGGGACCTAGGATAGAACCTTGAGGGACGCCCGCGTTCGTCTGGTAGTTTTGGGAGGCATGCCCATTTAATACCACATTTAATGTGCGGTTAGAGAGGAAGGACTGGATGAGGTCAAACAGATGTCCAGTTATCCCATAGCTCCGCAGTTTGCACAAGAGGCCAGCATGCCAGACCCTGTCGAATGCTTTGGAGATATCCAAGGCAACGGTTCGGGCTTCACCATTCTTTTCGAGTGCCTGGTATATGTACTCGGTAATGGTCGTTAGCATATCAGCAGTAGACCTGGTGAAGCGAAACCCGTACTGTTTGTCAGAGAGAAGCCCGTTGGTCATAAGGTGCTGAATCACCTCGGCGTTGATAATGGCTTCGAAAACTTTGCCAAAGATTGGAAGGAGACTAATAGAACGGTAATTGGCGGGGTCTGAGGGTTCGCCAGAATTCTTAAATATAGGTACTACGCAGGAGGACTTCCAACAGGCAGGAAAGCAGGAAGCATATAGGCAGAGGTTATAGAGTTTAGAGAGGACAGAGGAGAGTTCTGGGGCACATTTCTTCAGTACTATGACTGGGATTCCGTCACCGCCGCTCGCTTTGTGTGGTTAAGTTGCGCAATTATCTTGGCGACCAGCGAGGGTGAAATGTGGACGTTGAGCCTTAGTTCTGGGTAGGAAGTCTGGTGTAGATATTCCTAACGAGTCCAGTGTCGAATTGGTTGAGAATCTACGGGCAAAGCATTCAGCCTTGTCGGCTGGGGAGGTGAGAACTTCAAATTCATTGATTAGTGGGGGTATTGAAGTCTTGTTCCTGCTGAGCACGCTTTTGCAGAGACGCCAGTAATCTTTGGAGCCAAACTTAGAGGATGCTATGCGTTGTCTAATTCTGGTAGCAAACGCCCTCTTGGCTTCGTTCAGTACTTTTTTACACTTGTTCCGTGCTGAGGTGAAAAGGCGCCTGTTTTGGTTCGACGAGTAGCTTCGATAGAGCCGGAAGAAATGGTTCCGGTGGGCAATAGCGGCCGAGCAAGCGGGTGAGAACCAGGGGGATGAATTAGGTTTTAGTTGGAATTTTCTGGCAGGGATAAAAGCATCGATGCCAGCCTTAACCCAAGAGGAGACTTCGGAGGCACAGTCTTCGACAGGAAGATCAAAGATGTTGTTCCAGGGGACGTCGCAGAGGAAGTCCCTGAACGAGTCCCAGTCGGCTCTTTGGTAGCAGTATGATATTCTGCTGGTCTGGTTTTCTTGGGTAGAGTTAGTGCGGATTGATATGTTTACGGAGACTACGGCGTGGTCAGAGTTTCCAAGGGGGCAGGGTTGCCTGGTAGTGCAGGAGTCTGGGATGGAGGTAAAACAAAGGTCGAGTAAAGAGTCCCTTCCGTTGGGGTTTTTAGAGAAACGCGTGGGGAAGTCCACCACTTGCGTTAGAGCTTGGGCTATTGAAAAGTGCATGGTGCGGATCCCAGCAAGGTCGGTGGCTGAGTTTTCAAGCCACTTGGTGTGGTGGGCGTTAAAATCGCCAAACACAAATATATGGGCAGATGGGTGAGAAGAAATGGCCCTGTCGATGTTAAAGTGTTACTAATCAGCAAAATAGGAGTGTAAGTCCGAACGGTATAGTACGCTGCGTCTGGACTGCCTTAGGACTACGTTACAGCTGCGTCCTAGCTGCGTCCCCGGAAGACACGCAGGTAGTATTATATTGGAGGAGGAAGAGTCCATTCACTGTAAATAGGGCACCTAACACATATATATGTGTTTGTGCGTGTATGTACAAATGCATAGTATTCGCTTTTCCATGTACATGTGCAATGATGTTTGACATTAGAAATCACCTGGAAGGAAGTGAAGCCGTAGGGAGATAGTTAATGATTCGGCCTTGTGTCAGACTCCCTACAGCTTTCAAGTTTTCTCTAGTTATCATCATCAGAATGTTATTATCAGAAGGTTGTCTGTCGATTGGTTGTAGATTGAAATGCATGAATATGTGTGGAATAATGTCAGAATAAATTATGCATTTTTCATGTTAAAATAGTAATTTATTAATAAAAAGGATAACAAAAATAGGTAGGAGTAAATGTTCGATGAGAAAGTTAAGGGTATCAAGAGTTCGCAGAAATGTTCGTAGTAGTAATTGTTGAAAGAGTATATGCGTACGTACGTATGTATGTGTTTGTTTGGTAGGAGTTAGCACGCGAGAAGAGAAACAGGACAAGTGTCCGTGTCTTTTAAAGTTTCTCTCGTTACATTTTAGCAGTGTCTCTGGCTGCTCCAATCTGAGTCTGACTGACGCTGATCAAATCCTTTTATTGTCATAAGATTTGTCGCACTGACTCGCGAAGATCTCAAGTCTTGCAAGTCGCTCCCATTGGTCAAAACTCAATTTAACACCTACTTGGGAAATCTGGTTTCGACTTTTTTCTTTAGGCACATGGTTAATCCTTTTTCTGTTTGGGAAAAACCAGGATTTCACACATCATAGCGAAATTTTGTAAAAGTGATGAAGAAGGATGATTTTAATTTTTAATTTCTTATACTCTACAGAAGAATCAAATTCCTAGCTAAATTTACATGATCTAAACTTATTTATAAATGGAACTTTGTGTGTGTGTGTGTATCTGTGTGTATGTGTGTATATCCGTTACCTATAGACTACGAAACGGCTGAACCGATTTTCTTGAAAATTTACACAGTTGTACTATAAGCATCTGCGAGTGTTCTTAGCTAGGTTTTGTGTCGAGGTACCCCCGATAAATATCGATAATCGAAAAAATCAGGTTATAGAAGGAATGGTCTGATTTTAATCAAATTTGATACACTCATAAACAAAGACATAAGAAACGATATTCAGAAGTTTCAAGGTTGCAGTTCTTACAATAGTGCAGAAAATTTTACATCGATACCAGGAAATCAAAATTTGACTTAAATCCATTCATTTTTCTTTCAGTCTACGGTTTTGCTTTAACTGGAAACAACTATTGCTTTTTAGTCTTTCGTACCAACGTCCAAAGAGTCCGAGCTCCAGGATCATGGATTAGTTTTAAAGCTTTCATTACACCCGAGCAACGCCGGGCTATACTGCTAGTAATAAATAAAATGATCGTTTAAAACGGACTTCTGCAATTCTCTTTATGACAATGACTGTATTGCGAAGAAGCAATGTTTGAAGCAGAAAGTTTAAAGATTTACTTTTCTTTTACTTTCATTCTTCTTTTTCTTCTTTCTCGGTGCCGTGTCCCTTCAGTATGTAGGCGATCATGGTCCTTCACATCTCCCTATCCCTTGCAGTTCTTAACAACCTTCAACCTGTCATCCCGCTGAAACCCCACTCTGCCACCCATCTACTCATGTCCATCAAGTATGCAGCCCATTGTCTCTCATTCCCTCTATCCGTCCCGTATGCATCAGATTCTCCAAGCCCTCCTTTCTCACTACATACCCAAGAGACTTCAGCTTTTTTTCCCCTGATGTTATGTATCAGTTTCACTTTTGTGTCCATCCTCTCCAAAAACCCGTCGTTGCTCACATGTTCTGTGCATGGTATCCTCAGCATCCTTCTGTAGAACCGCATTTCGGTTGCTTGAAGCCTTTTCTCTATCTTTTGTGATATTGTCTAGCAATCGTTGCCATTTTGAGGAACAGACATCACATAACAGTCCTGCACTCTCTTCTTTATTTCCAGACCAAATGTTTCTGTCTCTCAGGATTCTATTCATCTTCTGAAACGCATTATTGGCCATACCAATACGTCTTCGGATTCAGATCTTCCCGACCCGTGTTAGAACACTTCCCAGGTATTTAAATTTCTATATGTTCGTCAGCCCAACTTAGATTTTGCATTTTGGGCTACTCAGCGCGTTGTTTGTCGTCGCAATGAGAATTCGGAAAGTCGAGTTCATATTCCATTTGAATTCGTTGCAGTCACTTATGCGCAAATACCACTGGAAAGGTATTAACTCGTGTCTTCAGTGCAGCTATTTGTTAAATAACAGGATAAATTGGTTTCTATAACCTTGGTTGGCAACCAGTCTACCGCGGAAAATAATAGAAAACTATTGCAGGAAAATCTTATGCCCAGTCAGTCATGCCTCTTTCGAGACATGATCACCCAAGCGTGATTCACGCATGGACCTTAACTACTGAATTTTTACTGATTACCATACGTACAATCTCTGGATATGCGTTGTGGTGCAGTGAATATCGACTCTGAACGACAAATCGGGGAGCCGAGCTCGAATTCCAGTTGAACACTTCGCATTCACTTAAGCACAAATACTCTTGGGAAAGGTAATAATCCGTCTCTTCCCTCCACTTATGGGTTAAATAACAGGACAGATTGAGTTCTATAGCCTTGGCTGGCAACCAATCCTCAACAGAAAGTAATGGCAACCTACTGCAAGATAATCTTCTGCCAAGTCAGTCATGTCTCTTTGAAGACATGGTCTCACAAGCGTGTATCGCGTAAAGCACTTAACTGACTGACCGATCATACATGAAGTTGAAACTTATTTAGTTTGCGTATTAATTGGAAAAATTACTTGTTGGGGTTTCACCCTTTTTGTACATAAGAATTGACTAACCTAATGTGCATATACCATCCTGCTTGTACAGAGAGCCGCAGTTGCAAAGCAGTAACAGCCTTTGTCACTGTCAACTCTCTGCCTTCGGGCGGAGAGCACTACCCCAGTCGTGGTTCCGCCAAAGGGTAAAGTCACGACTGGGGAAAGATAGACAGATATTTTTTGGCTGGAAGATCCACATGAAAAGGATCTTGTGTCATATTTCGCTTTAAGTGGGAAGGTGGGTAAATACCGTTGGCAAGCAGTAACTGCCTTTATTACTGTCAACTCTCTACCTTCGGACGGAGAGCATTAACCCAGTCGTGGCTATATGGCCCGGAAGACCCACATTAAAAAGGCCTTGCGCCACATTTTGCCTTAAGTGGGAAGTACTTTTGGAAAGAATTCATAAAGAGTAGTAGTTAGTGAGTCAGTAAGGAGTCAGTTGGTCAGTAAAAATATAGACTCATTACCCGGACATACTTCACTACATGACTGTTTATATTGTGTTTGCTAATAGTATTCCTAGTATTCCTGAATTGACTAACCCACGTTCCAGTTTGTATATTTTTGTTCAATATAACTTACATTTTCTATCTCCATATCTGCTTTTGTTATTTATTATTTTGTGTGGTTTCTCAACAAGAATCCACAACACACCTAATATTCAGTATTTAAAAGTTGACAAAATCCCATAAAGAGCTACATATCAATAACGAACACCAACGAACATAAGCTACAATATTTTGTACATGTTTCGATTTTTAAATCACTATTAATGAAAAATATTACGTTAAATATTATTTCCTTATTCCCTCCGGAGGAATGTGGCTGATATCATTGCGTTGTCTGTGACAGAAATTCAAAACTGCAGTGTATTAGTCAGCCTTCCCTTAATAATTGAATAGGGAGCTGAATTTAATTTCGCCTTGAATCTTTAGTTACTTCTTTTGGAAATATTCTCAGTTCACCGATATTTATAATTATCAAAACTAGGAAAAGTAATAACATTGATTTGGACAGCCAACAATTACCATAAAATTAAGAACAATAGTAATAATGTTTATAAAAACTTGACAATGAGGATCACTTATTATATGAGTCACGTATCAACAGTTCACTTAACACGTATTTGTATCTAATACAATATTTCTTCATTAAATTAATCTATTTTTCGCTAGCAACATGCTACTATAAAAAGGTTAGATGCCTACCACCTCATCCACTTTTTCCTTGTCTGATCGTTTTTCATCAGACATCTCAAGATGCTGTCATTTTGTATTTCAGGTAGCTGCAATACATGCAAATTACTTTTGGCCTCTTCTCCTCGCTACAAATAATAATATTAATATATGCATGGAAAATTTAGAATTACAAAAATTATAACAAAGTATAATCAATACAAGATAACGCATCGTTAAAAATAATCGCTTAAAAACAATTATTGTTTGATATCCAATAAAATATAGAAATATATGGTGGGTTACAAAAGGAGAGACAAAAGTAAAGGCACATGTTTTCTAAAGGAAAAATTGTTTTTTTTTCTTTTCTAGGAGAGTTGCATAGCATACCTGTCGGTTTGATCTGATACCAAGATGGACCACTACGAGCAGTTTTACGTTAAAAGGAAGACAAAGATTGTGGAACTGTATTTTGCAACAAAGTCATCTGCACTTTTTCAGACGCAATTTCGACGCGAATATCCTAGGAGGAAATTTCGCATCGCCATACAATCACACGGTTAGTAGAAAAGTTTAGAAACACTGGAAGTGTGGTGAACAATAACAAAGGCCATTGTGGCCCAAAGTTCACAGCGAGAACTCTGACTCATGTCCAAGATGGGCAGTACGTCCGGGACCAGATGGAACAGTCGCTTCGCAAATCCACCGGTCGGCTGGCACAGCAAGTGGGTATTTCCAAACGAACTGTGCCATGAATTATCCACAGTGATTTCGTTTCCCTATACAGGACAGATTCTTCAAGCGCAAACTTAAACCGAATGCTACGAGAATGGCCAGACGATATTTTATTTTGTACGTCTTTTTGCGCTCACCCTGTAGATGGAAATGGCTTTATTACTGAGCAAGTACAATAAAAAAAAAGAAAATATATAAATATAGCATAATGAAAAGCAACTTCAGATATATTGTAAAAGCAGAAAAAATATTACAAATGAAGAAATTACTGAAACAGCTGACCAAATTGTACATGATGATGGAGAATTTATTGAAAATAAGAAAATCAAAATAAAATGAAAAAGAGCACATTTAGAGAACGGTACTGATATACCATAATAATAATCTTCTGCCCAGTCAGTCATGTCTCTTTCAAGACATGATCGCCCAAGCGTCTATCACATATGGCACTTAACTGACTGACAAAAACCGTTATTTTTAAAATAATAGGACATACTAGGTTCTATAGCCTTGGTCGGCAACCAGTCTACCGCAGAAAGCAATGGCAACCTACTGCGGGATTATCTTCTGCCCAGTCAGTCATGTTTCTATCAAGACATGATCGCCCAAGCATCTCTCACGTATGGCACTTAACTGACTGACTGATATACGTAGTGGTACAGTGGATATCGGTTCGAAATGAGAAATTGGAGAGCTTAGTTCGAATTCCGGTTGAATTCGTTTACATTCACTTACGTGCAAATAAACTTGGGGAAGTTATTAATCTGTCTCTTCTCCATCGAGTTATAGATTAAATAGCAGGAAAGATTGAGTTCTATGACTTAAGTCTACCACAGAAAGTAATGGCAACCCACAACGGAAAGATCTGCCAAATCATTTATGTTTCTTTCAAGACATGATTGCTCAAGCGTATATCACGTGTGGAACTTAATTGACTGATATAGATGGCAGTCAACTGAAAAATATGCAAATAAACAAAATAAAATTACGGTAAATTAAGATACCTTTCTTTTAAATGGTTCACCCCAAGCAAGGATGTACCGCCACCGATGCGCAGGGGGCTACATAAGAGCAAACGTTTAGGCAAGAAAAGAGCGAAGAAAAAGACGGCCCAGCTACAGTGGGTGTCAGAGAAAAGGCAAGAGAAGGACGGAAACACAGGTGTGAAGACAGTTGCGAAGGCAGAGAAAAAGAGAGAGAAGATAGAAGATACACAGTGTTATGTAGAAAAAAAAACGGGAGTCAAGTGGATAAGAATGGATATTGACCTTGCATTTAAATAACTGGAAATTGTAGCTGTCAAAGAAGCAATAATACGGAAGAGAGTTTCACAGGCGGGAAGTGCGGTAAAAGAAGCTACTGGAGTAGAACTATGGGCTGCATTTAGTTGATCTAGCTATAAATGGGTGAAACTTTGTTGCGTGTCTGATTGCAAGAGTAAATTCTAGTGGCGGGAGCGTCAACAACTTAAGTTCGTCGGAGCCTTTAAAGAACTGCAAGAAAATTTACAGAAAACTGAAATTATTTTACAGAATGAAATAATATATGCAACTGCTATAGTAATAAACTCGCTAAACATGATACACCATAAATGAGGATGAAAAAAGTGGAAATAAGAAAAAGAAAAAAATAGTGTAATTAAGCAAAGATATATTAATCATTAATGGTACGACAAGGGGTGTGAAAATGAAAACCAGAAAGCAAGAAAAGTGATGGAATATAGAATAAACGATTATAAAACATCCAATTCACACTAAAATGTCAAACATGTCGTATTTGGTATCAAAACCAATCAAGCTCTGAAAAAATTTTCAGACAAGATCCGAAAAAGGTTTCTGATGAAATTTGGAAAAATACATTATTTGAATTATTCGGACTATTGTCCCGACGTTTCGGCCGTTGTACGCTCTGGCCTCCTTCCGGTGCTGAGAATTTCGAACCGAATCCTTTATTACAATCACTGGGGTATATCATTCTCATTCATTGCGTAGATCCTCTTTTGGTAGTCATGTGTTATCTACCTCTAACCCTTTAATTTACTTGTTCACTACTGCTATTGCCTGGTATTAAACACACAACTGTTTAGGCCAAGTCACAGGAACTAACTAACGTCTACATCTACTAGACCATATGTTTTTAAGGACGCGAGGAAGACCGGAGTGTACAAGGCCGGAGAGTACAACGGCCGAAACGTTGTACAAATGGCAACAAAAAATGAGGGCAATAGTCCGAATAGTGTAAATCATGTAAATGATAACTCAACTTAGAAATATAGACAAATATTGAAAAAAAAAATAATTGTAAATATGGTCAAACTAATGAACACATAATAAAATTTTGGAGTATTTGGAGAAATAAAAATATAATGAAAAACCAAAGCCGACAGAAAAGATAACATGAACGATCATGGATATTAATATCTAAATTTGGGAACACTACAACAGAATTTGGAAATGCTTCAAAACTGATAAACAGAAATCGCCCAACCTCAGAATGTTCCAAACTCGTGTTTGCATCTACTATCTTTTTCACATAAAATATTCACATAATTTCTATAAAAATCTTAAAAGCAGTAGAAACTATTCGATTGGCTGTTTGAAGAGATGATCAACTTTCGTTTTAAAACATATGTAACAAAAAAAAAACGATATAATTAATAATCATATAATGTTTTCCTAAATTTTACAAAATATGAACGCCAACACTGATAAAAGGAATAAATTTATAAAAAAAAAACGAAAACAGTTTTCCATTAGGGCAGAAACATAGCAAACATGATTCATTTGTTTGCAAATATTAATTAAATGGCCATAGAAGATGTCACAAGTAAACATATAAAGACATGTATAACATGGACAGACAATAAGAAGCCTTTAAAGTGTTTACACCACAGCTATCTCCAATGATAATATTTTTAAAACAGAATATAAAAGCGTGGAATAATTAACTTCATGCTAACGCACATAAATGGCATATTACAAAATAAAGACACTGTTCTACAGAAGGATGCTGCGATTATCATGGATCAAGCATGTGTGCAATGATGAAATTTTGGAAATGATGGAAACGAAAAGAAAATTAATACTAAGATTCAGGAAGAGACAGCTGAAGTTCCTGGGCATGCAATGAGGAAGGAAGGCTTGGAGAATCTGATACTAACAGGCCAGATAGAGGGGGAAAGAGACAAGGGAAAGCAACGGATAACATATTTGAAGGAAGTAATCAGGTGAATGATGGAACGAGGGTTGCTTGGTGTAACAGGAGAAAACGTACTAAGGGTCACCAGGGACAGGGAGATGTGGAAAGCCATGTTCCTCTACGTCCTGAAAGGACAGGGCACATAGAAGAAGAACTTTATTTATTCTTTTTTTTTCTCCAGCTGTTTTTCTTTATCTTTCTACTGAACTCACCAAGACTAGTTCTAGCAATAAGATCTCGGGAAAAGATATAAATCTTTTATTTACATGAACGATTAAGTTATAGGCGGAAAATGGTGATTTAGTGAATATTCGAAACATACTCAAGAATTCAAGTGGTAATATACGCATTTAGTTCGGCTGAGACAAATGAGACAAAAACCCATTTATGAAAAGTACGCGTGGGCAGACCAATAATATTATTCCTGGTATAGTGCCGCCGGGAAGAATCTATACCAAGAAAAGGCCTACAAATATCCAGAAATTAAATAGATTGTGTAATGTATATAGAGAAAGAAAAAAGAAAAGCTTTGAAAAGAATTCTACAGAAGAATAAGAGTAATACTGTGAAGCTAGCTCAATGTTTGCAATTAGATTATATCCATAAATACGCTAGCAACAGAAGTTGTTACTTATAGCTTCAATAATACCAATAAGAAAATGAATGATTTGCTATAATCAGCAGTAGCTAAAGACGGATGTTGACCATCGATATATTGCGAGAGGTAATAGCGGTAAGGGCTTAATTCAACTTTTGCTAATCTACATAAAAACTCTTTTATAAAATATTGGTTAGATACCACGTCTAAGTGAATGTAATAACATTAATCTAATTATAATGAAAACAATAATTTCTTAAAGTAAACTAAACTGATAAAAAATAATAGAAAATCATAAAATAAATGCTAAATTAAAAAGGTTAAATAATTTTAAAAGACCTGGGAACTGAATCATTTGCACAGATAAAATGCAATCCGAAATAGTGATGCAAATATACAGGGTGCGATGGATAAATTTTCGTCCAAATTACGTTAAAATGAAAATATCATTGAAATCTCATATATATATATATATATATATATATATATATATATATATATATATATATATATATATTACACAATAATATATCTTGAATTACTAAAGAGTAAATATTTTCAATAAAATCGCAACTGACTTCAATCTGGCCTCCAGACAAATTTGGAATCTTTTGGGACATTTTTGGACGGCCTTTTTGTTTAAGTTCATTAAATTCAACTACTTGGAAAGTGTTTTGACAGAGGATGGTAATTGCGACACGTAGATAAAAAGACGCATTGGCATGGCCAAAGATGCATTGGCATGGCCAAGGACGCATTTCAGAAGCTAGTCGGAGTATTGAAAAACAGGAAAATCTCATTAGAAACAAAGAAAATAGCGCTGGATTGCTACGTGATATCTATCCTTCGGTATGGAAGTGAATGCTGGACGACCTCATCAAAGATGGAGAGGAGGCTTGAGGCAGCAGAAATATGGTTTTACAGACGGATGCTGAGGATACCATGGACAGAGCACGTGCACAACCATGAGATGTTGGAAAGGATGCAAACGAGAAGAAAACTGATAATAAATATCAGGAAGAGACAAATGAGATTCCTAGGAAACGTAATGAGGAAGGAGGGCCTGGAGAACTTGATACTCACAGGTAGGATAAATGGAAGAAGAGACAGGGAAAAGTAGCGCGAGACGTACTTGTTAGATCTGAGCAAATGGTTGACGAAGCGGGGCTTGGAAGAGATACCAAGATAAAAATTATTGAGAGCGACAAGAGACAGAGCCAAGTGGACGTCCCAGATCACCTACTTCCTGAAGTGACACAGCACATGAAGAAGAATGTTTCGTTAATCCTTGCCTTCAGTTCATATTTACTGTTACAAGAATTTTTGTCGCTCTGTCATTCTCTCGGTCAGCTTCGCCCGCACACACAATAATCAAGGGGATTGCAGTTTCGAGAGTTATGTGGCTAGATGTAAGGGGGTGATGTGGGCAAAGAAATTGTCTGTCATCAATAACTGGGTTTTCCTGCATGTGTGACATGAAGTAGAGTTCATTTAGAAGACCTAGGCTCTTCCAGCAGCCACCCACTTGACCTAGAGCAATATTATCTTCTCGAGGGACTTGATGTAGGCCCCGGGTTGAGCCTGCCGCCCTCAGCAACAAATTTTTATGAGCTGCCGTACCTATATATTCACAATTAGACTTACCCAACGATTTCAGAATCCTCTGCACTGTCCTAAGATTAACGCCCGATCATTCTAGAATGTATGTATTGGAAGTTACTGCGCGAATACTAAGCAGTACAGCAAACCGTTTCCAAATCTTTGGTAAAGTTAACTGCGTCATGGTGCTCTTTTTCACACAATCAGTGCCCAACTTACCCTACTATACTGTGCAGTCGGCAGAATCCAATACAAACAACGCGCATGCTCGAGATTAAAAATATAAAATGACAATTTACATAAAGAAATCAGTTATTGACGAGTGAAGGGCTAATAAAAAGCACGGAGACGTTTATAATGGAGAAATAGGAACCCAGGAATTTCCAGGAAAACTTAATAAAACATTTAGGCAGATTCAATACAACCATTATGTGAACAACATGTCGAGTCCATTGGATGTTTAGCATCTAGTTGTTTAACACTGACAGCCACTAGATACAAAGTTTGGGTCAATAGAACTTAGAAATATGTCACTTTTATTGTGAACCGCATACAGAAAAATAGTTTAAACATCACTCTGAGGCAGTAAAGTCTCATTTTTTTTAGGACGAGCATTCATGCTGACTGATATATAAAAACAAATAAACCCGAAACAATGATAAAGGAAAACAAACGACATTATTTGCCTTCTCGGAAAAATGATAACACCAGCTACTATAAATCAATCTGTTTAAAATATAAGACACATTTGGTAAATATAAAGGATAGTGCAAATGGAATTGGAAATAAAATGTGTTGCTTTTAATCTACTGCTATAACTGTAAGAATTGAAGAGATGAGAAAGACGCAATCATTTTTTACAAGATTCTTTATAGACACAGAATACATGAGAACCAAAATTCCATTCTGTGAAACTAATCGTTTTCTCCAGAGTCTATCGGCGATGTCATGAAAATATTAACAATCTAGATATTAATCAGTTTAAACGAAAACATATATTACCTTAGAGTATGTCTTGGGTATTAAACTGGTAAGACATTGCTCTATGGAAAAAGAAAATGAATATACTAATACTAGTACTAATAATACTGTTACTAATAATAATGATAATTGACATGGCGGCATCACCCACAAGGGAATGAACTCATCCAACCAGTACATATACCTCCCCTCACAAGAGGTGAGAGTGAGTAACCTGGGGGTAACTAGTAGATAGCCTGAGGAGAATGTCCTGAACATCGCCGAGAGTCTACGCAGACTGATAACGTAACGACCATTACGAGTCCAAGTTCGAGGGTCGAATCATAGCATTATTCACTAATTGTATTATGGTTCTACCAACAAAGTTCCAAGTGTTGGGTTTTGCCGTGTTTAATATCTATTCGTTATTTCCAATTTCGGTTAATCTGTGTTATTCTTGCTGGAACTTTTACCGGTTCCACGACACACACACACACATATATATATATATATATATATATATATATATATATCGTTCATTCAGCAATGAATTAGAACACTCTCAGCTATTGGCCATGTATAATGATAATATAACCGCTAAAAAGTTTGCCTCCTTCTACCGAGTGTCCATAGCTCAGAGGTATAATCGCCGACTGACGCCAATTCGGTCGGGCTTTGGTCCTGGATAGGAAGCAATTGGATGTCTGGCCGTGCGGATGAGCTGTGATGCAGCGGGACAGATCTGTCTGCGGATGACTATATATATATATATTCAGTTAGATATGTGTGAGTTACTGACCCTGGGTTTTACGATTTTATGATCGTCAGACAAACGTTGTCTGACGATTGCAAAAGAGTGAAAACTAGGGTCTCAAACTCACACTTATCTAACTGAATATGTTGGCTCTATCAATGATATTGAGAGCTTTCAAATAAGTACTGCGCATATATAATATATAAATAATATAATATGCATAACAAATTGTTTATATATATATATATATATATATATATATATACATTTCACACACACACGTACATATATATTTGTTTCGACACTATCTATGTCTTATCAAAAGAAAATGGCTACTTTTGTAGTGATATAACATTTATGCTATAAATTCTAAATAAATATTATTCGCTATACTTTGCATTGAGCACTTTTTAAGAATAGTGTTTCTTTAGATACGGTATTTTATTCCATCCATACCTACCACATGTTTATATATATATATATATATATATATATATATATATATATATATATATATATATTAGATCACATATAGGTACTCAATAGAAAATCAACAAAATCCATGGTGTACCATTATTGTCCGTTTAAATGTGTACGTTATATGCTACCTTTTATGTAATTCAGTTGAAACAACAAAGATCACGTTATTCACTTGTCCTGAATCATTGATTATGGACAGTCAGGGGATTATAGAACAAATGCAGGTCAACAATTTTTATAATATTAATAATAATAATACTATCCCCAACATTTAAAGTTAACTTCTTAACATTTTTAATGATATTTACGACTACTATATATATATATATATATATATATATATATATATAGTGGGTGTAAATGTACTTCTTAATATCTTTCTTTTCCCTACAGCTATGCATTAAATAGAATGGCAGATTGGTTCTATAGACTTGATTTGGCGACCAGTCTACCCGCAGAAACTAATAGCAATCTACTGCGGGAAAATATTGCACCCAGTCAGTCATGTCTCTTTCGTTAGCTGATTGCCTCAGCGCGTATCAAATATAAAAGCTTATAAGGAACACTTTAATGCACCAAGTAATTTTAACCGTTTATTTTAAAATGTAAATTTAAATGGCATTACTGTTGGCAACCTATTTTGGGAAAAAGTTCTGGCGAGTTAGTCATTTCACCTTCAAAACATGATAGCCCATGCGTGTATCTTGTATGAGCCTTAACTGAATGACTAGTCTTGAACATCAACCATTGATGAGAAATATGTAACTGACTTTAAGTCAAAGAAAGTCATCATTGTCACTGATGAGAAATGTGAGGAATATATGTCATTGATAAAAAATATGAAATTGACATTAAGTCAAAGAAATCATTGTCATTGATGGGAAATATGAGAAATATAAGTCATTGAGGAGAAATTTGCAATTGGTTTTAAGTCAAATAAATGCTGAATACTAAAAACAAGATGCAAAGAACAGGTTATCAGTGTGACCGAGTATAAGTTATTTTCCCAAACGTCTGTTTCTTGCAATTCGAAAAGATATTGGAAAATGTTTTTCTTCAAATCTCAAGGCTGATCAACCCTTTTCATAACTGAATTTTTCCCTTAACAATAACTTTTTTTAAATAGCACAGAAACAAATTCGAACTTTTCAGCAAGTCATGAGGCTTGTTTTGTTTTTATAATCATATCGCCCCGAGCAAGGCATTTTACTGCCACTGTTTTTCTGGGGGTTACATAGGAAGGAAAATTATGAGAAAGTGTGACAGGTTATAGGGTGTGTCAAGAGGTGGTTAAAAGAAGGACGAGAATACTGATGAGAGTGGAGTGGACAATGAAAGGAGCACGAGAGAGAAGATGCTGCTTAGTGAGATAAGAGATGAATATTGAATTTACATTTAAATTCTTAGAGATTATAGCTCTCGAGAAAGCAAATAAAATGGAAGTGAATTCCACAGACGGAAAGTGCGAGAAAAGAAGCTGATGGAGTAGAATTTGCGTTTACAACTTATTTGTTTCACAGCAAAAGGGTGGGACCTAGTTGCTAACCTTGTGGCTCGAGGTAATTCGTCTATAGGGGCACCAGTGAGCTAAGTTCATCGGAGCAGAAGCCGTGAAAATATATGTAGAAGAGACACAGGGAATCCACATTGCTCCGGATGAGAAAGTAACTGTATCCGAGCTGCCTAGTCAGGATCTATCACATTACAGATTCACTGTTGGATTTTGATAAGAACACCTAGGTGTGTAGCAGGAGCATTCGACCAGATATGGTAGCAGTATTCAATGCACGGACGGATAGTAGATTTATATATGTGCAGGATTGTTCCAGGCGGAAAAAAATTCCTAGTCCTACATAGAGAACATAGTTTCTTAGCAGCAGATTTAGCTATGGATTCTATATAGTCATTCCACTTGAGGTCTGTTGTGAGAGGCAAGCCGAGGAGGCGCAGTGTTTTGCTTTCATGGACACTAGCTTGATCCATGCTAATTGGAGGTAGGAGCGATTGTCTGTGATGGTTAATAGATAGCAGCTTCGTTTTGCAATCATTAAAATTCACGAGCCATTTTTTACCTCAGTCAGCCACAGATCGGAGGTCCTTTTCAAACTCTGTAGCGATGTTTGCTTTGTCAGCATCAGCAGATTTTTGATCGATGCGAGAGTAAACTGTAGTGTCGTCAGCGTATATGCCTACTTTGGATCTTATTACATCTGGGAGATCGTTAATGTAGATAAAGAAAAGCATATATATATTTATATATATTATGTATAATCTTTTTGCTTGTCAAACAGCACAGTTTACTTAGCAATAAGCTTTTCAACATTAAAAATCTGCTTTTTTCTGGCATTCAACAAGATTCTTTAGACGACAGCACATTAACAGCTAAATATTTTAAACAGCTTTGCATTAATTTTAAATTTCGCTTTCTGTCACATGGAATAAGATATCAACGGGAAAGAAGTTTTAGTTCTTGTGGGGAATGCTGGCAAAATTGATAATGAAATCACAACCTTTAAAAAGCAATAAACGATGATCGACAGTTTTCATTCAAAAGCAACGCGTTTTTTAGGGTTTGTTTCGTGCACTCAAATAAATTGCACCTCGCAAAGGAGAGCGAAAAGTAATTAACAAAATAATACAATTTACACTCACTATATATCGTGGGTGTAAATCTCATTAAAATATCATTTCAGAATTAATCAAAATACGGAATTTGCTGTCCGCCTTTAAATATTTTGTACATTGTGGAAAACATTCCATAGATCAGTGAAAACATTTTGCTCTCCAAAAATGTGGACAATAAAATATCGTGAGTTTCCAACCTTGGTAAACATCGTTGAGATTTTCGGTGTCGACGAAAATTGCAAGTAAAAAAAAACAATGATAATATAACCAAGGATAAAGGCTTATAAAGAACTGTCTAGTGCGGCAAGAAAATTTAAAGGTTTACTTTAAATGTAAATGACTAGATGTGCGTTGTGATGCTGCAGATATCCGTTCGAAACGAGAAATCGGTGAGACTAACATTTTTAATGATATTTACGCCTACTATATATATATATATATATATATATATATATATATAGTGTCAATTGCACTTATAATGTAAATAGTACTTATTAATATGGTTCTTCTCCCTACAGCTATGCATTAAATAGCAAGACAGACTTGGTTCTATAGCCTCGATTTGGCAACCAGTCTACCCGCAAAAACTAATGCCAACCTACTGCAAGAAAATATTCTGCCCAGGCAGTCATGTCTCTTTCATTACATGATTGCCTTCACGTGTATAAAAAAAAAAGCTTATAAAGAACACTTTAATGCGACAAATGATTTTAACCGTTTACTTAAAATGTAAATTCCCGGATGTGCGTTGTAATGCTGTAGATATCGATTCGGAACAAGAAATCGGTGAGCCTAAAATTTTTAATGATATTTATGCCCACTACACACACACACACACACACACACACACATATATATATATATATATATATATATATATATATATATATATATATATCATAATAATAATAATAATGATGATATTAACTATAGCAACAACAATACCAATAGTAACCGAACTAATCTGCAGAAACTAGTATTAATTGAGCTATAATTTAAATCGTCTTGTACAACCCACCGAGGACGAACTCGGAGGGAAAAGAAGGGGAAGTAAAAAAAGAAACAAACGAAGTACATGAACGAAAAGTCAAGCACTCGTAAGAAAGAAAAAAACCCAAGACGAAAACAAAACCCTAACACTAAAGCTCTCAATACGAAAGAAGAGCAAACAAAGACAAAATCTGAGCAAGAGCGAAACCGTGGTAGGTTGTTGGCTCTTGCTCAGATTTTCTCTCTCTCTCTCTCTCTCTCTCTCTCTCTCTCTCTCTCTGTCTCTCTCTCTGTCTATATATATATATATATAAGTAAATTGACCTAGTGAGCCAACAAACCTACCAAGGTTTCACCTGAACAGATCTTCAGGAAATGTTTACATATATATATATATATATATATATATATATATATATAGTGGCTGTAAATTGTAATTATTAATATGTTTCTTCTCCCTACAGCTATGCATTAAATAGCAAGACAGACTGGGTTCTATAGTCTTGATTTGGCAAGCAGTCTCCCTGCAGAAACTAATGGCAACCTAGTGAGGGGAAAATATTGTGCCCAGTCAGTCATGTCTCTTTCGAGACATGATTGCCTAACCGTGGTAAAGGCTTATAAAGAACACTTTAGTGCGACAAGTAATGTTGACCGTTTACTTTTAATGTGCGTTGCGATGCTGCAGATATCGATTCGGAACGAGAAATAGGTTAGCTAAGTTCATTCCAGTTTAAATCGTTGCATTCACTTATGCAACGTTTTGGCAAAGGTATTAATCCGTCTTTTTCCCCCCTTCAGCTATGGGTTAAATGACATTACTGATTGGCAACAAGTCTACCGCAGAAAGTAATGGTAAGCTATTTTAGGAAAATCTTCTGGCGAGTTAGTTATGTCTCTTTCGAGACATGATCGCCCAAGCGTGTATTCCGTTTAGCACTTAACTGAATGATTCTGAAAAAGAGATCCAACTCCTTCTATAAAGAACGTTATCAAATATCTGACCGACAAATTAAAGAGCTTTCGAAAGAAAAAATATTTAATTTAATAAAAGAAAAAACTAAAGTGAAGCGGGATTTTATTTTATATAAAAAATATCTATTAAAAATCTTAATGGAAAAGAGCAAAATATTTAAAACGATTATTTCATTAATAGAAATGAATAACTGTCCTAATATGAAAAATATCTTCAATCGTCATCATTATCATCATCAACAGCAACAGAAACAAAACAACAGTAACATTTTGAAGACTAATTTTATACTATTTGATATTTATTTTTATTATTTTATTTCATTAAATAAATTGAACTTGATACCGAAATGTCGACTTCAGAATAGATTAACGTATTCGATATTTACTCTTAAAAGTCTATGTTTTAAATTATTTTCTTTACTAATAAAGTCTTTGTTATAAATTATTTCTTAAAATCAAATGCGTCGACGAAATGTAAATGTACACTGAATGCCATGAAATGAACGTTAAAAGGTTACTTTATAAAGCAAAAAATGCTCAACATTTTAAAATATACCGGATCTTGTTATCTCAACATTCTTCAGAGAAATTGCAAATTATTGTAAGAGAATTTAATAATTTGCATAATTTCAAATAGTATTTTAACAGTTTTCAGAGTAAATTTGGTATTGACCAAATGATGTTAATTAGATTTTCACGAAATTTATTGCAGACTTATTTAAAACTTGTTCATTTGTTTTTTTTAATCATATCACCCCGAGCAAGGCGGTAACGCCACTGATGTGCAGGGGGCTACGTAAGAGTGAAAAGATTAGAAGTGAGAAACGGATAATAGCTTATTTCAAGATATAAGTTTATGTTATGAATACAGAGCTTTTATTTATCTATAAATTCAAAAGACATTTATTATAGAAATATATATTTGATCAACATCCCAGAATAATTTATCCTATTTTTTTTAATGATATTAAATAACCTACCTCTGCTGGAGGATGTGCGTTGTGGTACAGTGGATATCGGCTGGGAACGGGGAGCCGAGTTCGAATTCCAGTTGAATCCATTGTATTCACTTACGCGCAAATACCCTTGAGAAAGGTATTAATCTGTCTCTTCCTTCCAGTTATGGGTTAAATAGCAGGACAGATTGGGTTTTATAGCCATGGTCGGCAACCAGTCTACCGCAGAAAGCAATGGCAACCTACTGCGGGATAACCTTCTGCCCGGTCAGTCTTGTCTCTTTCGAGACATGATCGCCCAAGCGTGTATCACGTATGTCACTTAACTGACTGACCTCTGTTGTGTAACAAATAACTTTGTTTCCAATATTTTAACGACCATTATCTGCAGCAGTTTTTACTGTTTTCTCGAACTGGTCCTTTTTTCATCTGTCTTTATTTTATTGTTTTCTTTTACAAGAATACATGGGATAACTTGGGACGATTTTACTGTTATCTTTTCAAACCTTTGATTTGTAATCATTCAAGAATTCGAATAAGCATTATTTGTCATGAAAATTGTTCGGTATTTACCCGTTTCCCCCACTGGAACGAAATGTGACACAAGGTCAGTTTTTAACGTGGGGACCCTGAGCGCGTACGCTTAGGTTAGTGGTCAAAGATTTCCCAGCCTCCGCTTGGGCGGTAACTGGATACCAAAACTGACCTTAACTGCTCAGTGCTTGTCAAAGCTGGTCATTGCTTATCAACTATTCCATTGACTTGACTCAAAGAGTTGTGAGGTCAATATCAGGCTAGAGCAGCAGTGAACAAATAAATTAGAGAATCGATTCGAAGAGAGATAACTACGCGGCTACCAGCGGTAGATAGATACGAATAGAGTAAATACTACTTTATCTGAGAAGTATAGACAAACATCTTATGACATTCTTAAAAAAATTGTTTTTTCGTGTTTTCATCATTCCAATCTTTCCATTTTTTTTTTGTCCGGGGAGCCGAGTTCGAATTCCAGTTGAATCCATTGTATTCACTTACGCGCAAATACCCTTGGGAAAGGTATTAATCCGTCTATTTCTTCCAGTTATGGGTTAAATAGCAGGACAGATTGGGTTCTATAGCCTTGGTCGGCAACCAGTCTACCGCAGAAAGCAATGGCAACCTACTGCGGGATAAGCTTCTGCCCAGTCAGTCATATCTCTTTCGAGACATGATCGCCCAAGCGTGTATCATGTATGGCACTTAACTGACTGAATCTCATTTTAACTTCTCCACAGAATTGTGATCATATCACTCAATAAATTTGCGGTTATATATCTTTTCCAGTATATATTTTTTATAACACATTTCAATCATTTTATATTTGACATTAAAAAGAATTTATTATCACCAATAACATTATATATACTTATTTACAATATAATGAGCAACCTCCGAGTCCACACCATAATAAAATCTCACACTATCAAATAATTTATTTTAGTTGTACTTTATTTTTTTAATAATATCACCACGAGCAAGGCGGTAACGCCACTGAGGTGCAGGGAGTGCTACATAGAAGTGAAAAGATTGGAAAAGCGAAAGCCAGAAACCGCATCTTAAACAGTAAAAAAAGGGATGAGCCTCTTCATCTGTGCAATAGACGTGGGTGGAGTGTGAACCGGGCGGTAGTTTAGTCTAATACACCAATTGAAAAAAAAAAGAAAAGTGAAAAGATTGGAAAAGAGAAAGCCGAAAACCACATCCTAAACAGGGAATAAGGGATGAGCCTCTACATCTTTTTTTTTTTTAAGCGTTTCACCCCGAGCAAGGCATGTCACTGCCACTACTGCGCAGGGGCTACATAGAGTGGAGAAAGGATGATTAAATATAGGAAATGTCAGAGGGTGGGTGATAGGCGGGTAGGGATACCGAGAATGGTTAAATATAGGAAATGTCAGAGGGTGGGTGATAGGCGGCTAAGGATACCGAGAATGAGGGTTGGGTAAATGAGAGTGTTCTGAGAATAATTGGGAGTTAGTGTGATAGGAGGTGTCTGTTGACCCTACATTTAGACGTGTGTTGAGTGTGAACCGGGCGATAGTTTAGTTTATGTATTCCAATTGAAGAAAAAAAGAAAAGTGAAAAGATTGGAAAAGAGAAAGCCGGAAACCACATCCTAAACAGGGAATAAGGGATGAGCCTCTACATCTGTTCAATAGACGTGGGTGGAATGTGTACCGGGCGATAGTTTAGTCTATCTACTCCAATTGAAAAAAAAAAAAAGAAAAGTGAAAAGATTAGAAGAGAGAAAGCCGGAAACCACATCCTAAACAAGGAACAAGGGATGAGCCTCTACATCTGTTCAATAGACGTGGGTGGAGTATCTACTCCAATTACTCCAGCAGCTTCTTCTCTCGCACTTCCCGCCTGTGGAATTCACTTCCGATCACTTCCTTTCCCGACAGATACAATCTTCAAGAATTCAAATGTAAAGTCAATAGTCATCTTCTATCTCACTAACTTGCATCCCCCCTCTCTCATGCTCCTTCCTTCGTCCACTCTACTCTCATCAATATTCTCATCCTTCTTCTACTCTCTTCCTGACACCCCCTGTAACCTGCCACTCATTCTCATAACTTACCTCCTATGTAACTGCCTGCTGAGCAGTGGCAGTGAAATAGCTTGCATGGGGTGACACGATTATAAAAGAAAATTTAAAAATATCATTAAAATCTGAAACCCATAGGGTTTCTTTGCCGGCTGTATTTTAGTTACCTTGGTGTACAGGTCACTCTGGTTATTTAATTGACCCCCCCATGCCCCACCAATCTCTGGTCAAAAAGTTAAAAAAATATTTTTTTTCAACTCACTGGCAGAAACAATGTGTGTTTTGGGGTGGAATCAACTGTCTTGAATATTGTTACAAGTAAGCCATTTTTTGGTTCGTTTTTGCCTAATTTTTGCTTAATTTTAAACTTTTCATGCCTAATTGAAGAATTGGTTTCGTTTTTTACAAGAAATTTCTTTTACTGGACTTTAACTAAGTTAAAATTTAGCAAGTCACCAATTATTTTTTTTAATTGGAGTAGATAGACCAAACTAACGCCCGGTTCACTCTCCACCCACGTCTGTTGAACAGGTGAAGAAGCTCATCCCTTGTTCCCTGTTTAGGATGTGGTTTCCGGCTTTCTCTTTTCCAATTTTTTCACTCTTTTATTTATTTATTTTTTTTTCAATAGGAGTAGATAGACTGAACTCTCGCCCTGTTCACACTCCACCCACGTCTATTGAACAGATGAAGAGGCCCATCCCTTGTTCTCTGTTTAAGATGTGGTTTCTGGCTTTCTCTTATCCAATCTTTTCACTCTTACGTAGCCCCCTGCACATTAGTGGCGTTACCGCCTTGCTCGTGATGATATGATTAAAAAAATGCTGCATTAATCATTTAGTTCACAACATTTTTCATAAAATAGTTTGTACAATGGGTTACTTATTACCATTTTACAGATTTGATTTCACGCATGCTCGTATTTGTGGACTTTTGTTTTATGGGCTTCACCATATAGTAAGGTCAGTTGGGCACCGTCTGCGAGAAAAAGAGCTTCATGACGCAATTAACTCTGCCAGAAATTAGGAAAAGACATGCTAATCTGTTGGCATTCGCCCCGAAAATTCCAATACGAACATTTTAGAGTGTTTGGGTGTCAATCTGAGGACATTGAAAAGGATTAAAAAATGTTGGGTGAGTTTAATAATGATTACAAAAAAAAAAAAAAAAGAAAACTCCCGACATTGGAAATACGAGCAAAAAAATCTAGTCATAGTTGTCAGATAATTTCTTCGACCACATCATCTATTTGCATCTTCTTCTCTTCTTATGTATCATGTTCTTTCAAGACGTAGGCGATCATGGCTTTTCACATCTCCCTGTCCCTGGTGGCTCTTAGCACGCTTTCTTCTGTTGCACCATGCAACCCTCATTCCGTTATCCACCTGATCAGGTCATTCAAATATGTTATCCGCTGCTTTCTCTTGTCTCTTTTTCCCTCTATATGGTCTGTTAGTAACATGTTCTCTAAGCGCTCTTTCCTCATTGCATGTCCCAGGAATTTCAGCTGTCTCTTCCTGATTCTCAGTACTAATTTCCTTTTCGTCTCAATCCTTCTCCGAAACCTCGACATTGCTCACATGCTCGGTCCATGATATCCGCAGCATCATTCGGTAGACAACATAAATTCCTAGACTTGAGTATTATGTGTGGATCCCAGTTGAGTGACACACCAAAAACTCCCTTTAGCACCGAAAATGAACTGAAAGCAACAATTATGGAAGCATTTTACCAACTCCGGAAGACTTGCAGGAAGTTCTGAAGTCATCTGGCGATTGTAGGTAAAACGAATGGCAATTTTATTGAATAAATTTACTCTTTAGTATTTCGAGATAATTTTGTATAATTTGTGTATATATACCCGTTAAAATGAGACGTCAGTATTTCCATTATTGCGTATTTTAAACGACAATTAACCATCGTATATTTACTTTTTAAAGCCTGTATTCTTTCAAATTTTTTGTAAGAAATCGGTATTCAAAATTCCTTTTTTTTTTTTATTTGGACTCGAAGATCAATCGCTGGCAGCGGTGTGAAATTCGCAAGTGCCCGTGCATGAATAATCATGAAATTCACACGCACGCGCATGTACGGACCCCACACATGCTCGCAAAAGCAGACATATGTGTGCGCTTTTGAATGCAGAACTGCTTCAACGATCCATCTTCCTATTCACGCAGAGGCAAACACAAAATGTTTGCTAAACGCCTATGCAAATGATACTGCAAAGTATGAACGTACCACTGAAAATCAAGATCATGGGATATTTGTAACAGATTCTCTTCTCTGCTTTCATCTTCATGTGCTGTGTCCGTTCAGTACATAGGGAATCATAGACTTCCATTAGCCCCTGACCCTTGTCGCTCTTAATATTCTTCTTCTTGGTATCTCTCCCAAACCCCAATCCGTCATTCATTTGCTCAAACCTATCAAATGTCTGGCGATGCTTTCCCCTGTCTCTCTTTCCCTCTATTCGTCCTGTGAGTATTAGATTCCCTCTTCCTCATTACGTGTCTCTGGAATATTAGGTGTCTCTTCCTGATGTTAAATATGAGATTTCTTCTCGTTTGCATCCTCTTCAACGCCTCGTCGTTGTGCACGTACTCGGTCAATGATATCCTTAACATCCTTCTGTAGAATCACATTTCTACTGTCTCCAGCCTCTCCTTCATCTTTGAAGAGATCGTCTAAAATTTAATGCCATCCAGAAGTACAGATATCACATAGCTGTCCAGTATTCTTTACCTCGTTTCCAATGAGATGTTCCTGTCTCTCAGTACTGGCAACCGGTCTACCGCAGCAAGTATTGGCAACTGTTGCGGGATAATTAAAATGCCTGAGATCTATACAGGGTAGGACTGGGGACCCTGCCCTTAAAGAAATCCCAACGAATCTTTTTTCATCGCTTAGGGGGAAGCCGACTCAATCCGACCAGAATAAATGCCGAAGCAGGTACAGGACCATAAATAAAAATACCAAAAGACAAGGGTGGTTGACAGATATCCGACTGTAGATGATGTTTAACCAAGTGCAACGAAAAAAACTTGGAAAGTAATTGACCGCCGGGTGTGATTGACAAATTCACCCGCCGTAGATAAAGTCAACAAAGAGACAACCCGAAAAGTAAAAATGTGTAGAAGTTTTACGAGTATATAAAGTCTAGAACTTTTAGCTAAAGACAGAGAACTCCCGCTGGCTTCCGACTCCCGATGGATCCATCGTATGTGCAATCTCTCTCCTGCTGCCCTCCTGCTTCACAAAAGCGTCACCTTTAAAGAATATATATATATATATATGTGTGTGTGTGTGTGTGTGTGTGTGTGTGTGTGTGTGTGTGTGTGTGTGTGTGTGCGTGTGCGTGTGTGTGTGTATGTGTGTGTGTTTTTAACGATAAAAGTTGTCAGAATTACGATATTTTGTTTAATGTGTATTGTATTGTGGTTTTTGAATATCGTCTTATTTCTTCATCTACAATGTGATTTGGGAAGTCATTATTAATCTGCTTAATATTTTCTTAGTTCAGAGTAAAATACCTTTTTTGTGGAGGAGTTTTTCTACCTCTCCATATAAATAACTGTTGGGGCGCTCTCCACCTTTCCACGGAAATGTACTATTCGAATCACTATATAAAATAGTAGTGATTATACCTCGAGGAAGGAAGTCAGGAAGGAAGTCGAATGAGCGAGTCAGTCGGGTATTTCCGGTATTGCACCGGAAGTGTTCTATTAGTCAATCTATCACGTCTGTACGACGATACTGTATACTAATTACCTTGTTCTGTATTCTACTAATCTTCACCTCTTGTAAATATTTTTCTTTCCTGTCAGTACACCTACTTTTATACTATTACGTTGTTTTGTATTATTTCACATAATTCTGTTACCCGACGTAACAAAAACTATCAGCAAAAACTCTTGCACTCTCAACTATTGCCCTAACTACTACAAAATAGTTTAACACAAACACAAACACTTAACTTAAACACAACTTAATTTACCGACCACAAATCAACTCCTCAAAAAAAGAGATATTTTACTCTGAACTAAAATTTTTTAAGCAGACTCTCATTAATAATGACCGCCCAAACCACATGATAGATGAAGAAATAAGACGATATTTCAAAAACCACAATACAATACACATTAAACAAAATATGGTAATTCTGACAACTGATATCGTTAAAAGAAAATGTGCTGCCTAAATACACAAATATATATATATATATATATATATATATATATATATATATATATATATATATATATATTCTTTAAAGGTGACGCTTGTGTGAAGCAGGAGGGCAGCAGGAGAGAGATTGCACATACGATGGATCCATCGGGAGTCGGAAGCCAGCGGGAGTTCTCTGTCTTTAGCTAAAAGTTCTAGACTTTATATACTCGTAAAACTTCTACACATTTTTACTTTTCGGGCTGTCTCTTTGACTCTTTATCTCTTTATCTACGGCGGGTGAATTTGTCAATCACACCCGGCGGTCAAATATTAAGCAGACCCTCATTAGTAATGACTTCCCAAACCACATTATAGATGAAGAAATAAGACGATATTTCAAAAACCACAATAAAATACACATCAAACAAAAAATGGTAATTCTGACGACTTTTACCGTTAAAAGAATATATATATGTAAAGTACTGTGAACAAGTATTAGGACAAGAACTATTTTATCTTTTATGAGGCATATTGACAGAAAATAAACAATTTTATTAAATTAATTTTATTTGATTTACTCAACAAATGCGTTAACAAGAAAAATACTTGTTACAAAATAAATTTAATATTTAGTGTAATAAACTGTTGCTTTGATCACAGCCTTCATTCTGTCAGGCACTGACATCACAAGCTTATTCAATGTATTTAATGGTATCTCCTGCCAAGCAGCTTGTATTTGTTCCCAAAGTGTGTCTTGCAAAATAACATTAGATTTAGCAGTTCGAGAGAGAAGAATAAGAAAAAAGTCAGTCATATCCAAGGATAATAAAATAATGACTAGTTTCAAAATAACTTGCTTAATAGAAAATAGGAAAAATTAGATATAACTTGTTTTTAATACATTTCTTTTACATCTAGTTTTAAATTATCAATATTTATTAGCAATTTACTTGGTTTTTCACCCTGTATTTGAATTTTAGTGAAGTTTTTAGGAAAATCACCCCTGTCCTAATATCTTTGCACACTAGCGGTAGTGTGGAAAAATGTTAGGACAGGGGTGATTTGAAACTTTATTTTGATGCCTCGTTAAACCTAGATTAGTTTCCTCCCTAATACTTTTGCACAGTACTATATATATATATATATACGTGTCCCTCATGATTTGCTGCGGTAGCATATAACTTTTGAAAGTAGATGGTTCGATGGTTAAAGCATCGTTGCAAGGTCAATGAATTTGAAATTGGATCCCTGAGGGAAAAAAAACGTTTATCAAATCTAATTAATCCAATGCTGCTTGTATGATTTCTGTTAAAAGTGACGTGAGGTGGGACTAGATCCAGAAAGTATTCAATTTCTTTCAGTTTTATTGTGGGTGACCTACCTACAAATGGACTCTTCCACTTCTTTATAAGATTGCTACCAACCCTGAGTGAGGGAGATATACTGTTATGACGTGAGTAAGAATAAATAACTCAACAACAGGAATAGGTTAATTGTTGTATTCCGTGAAAATAGTATTTACAAAGGTTATTAGTATCCAATACAAGAATAAGGGTTAATCGTCTCAACCGTCGTAAGACGTAGTATGAGCAATGGGTACTTCCGGGTCGTCACCGGGAGTCTACGACTGACTTGTCGATCGGCTGCTCAGCACACTCTCCTACGTAGATGCCACCATTACTTTACATAGTAATGGAATAGTTCATTATAGCCGAATAGGCGCGGTCGCCCCAACGTATACTGACACTGATAAGTCACTGAGTAGTAGCCACAGAATGAGTGAGTCAGGACGCTACGAGAGGAAGTACACTCCAGTCCAGGTTTACTTTTGTACTATGTTTCCCGAGAATATACTATTCAACCTTATATCTGAGTCCGTGTTATCTTTCTGTGGCCCTTCGGTCATAACAGTTTTGCTCATATGCAATTGTAGTTATTAATTTCAAAAGATGTACCTTAATCTTCAGCTGCATTTTTCTTTGTGACCTTGTGACAAAATGGTTAAAATTGAGATTAAAACGGATATCCTCTTCATCAGGAACACTGAGGATTATTTGGGAACATAAAATGAATTTTCACCGCGAAAATATAAAAATTCAAGAAAGCGAGGTTATAAATAGATTTTATTCAGTATAGCCGAACAGTAAAAAAATGGAGAGGGAAAGAAAAAGCAACCTCGTCAGTGTAAAACAATTCATTAGTCATTAGAGTTGAGATAAATGTCTGAAGAGACAGAGAGTGTATAACGGTTTCCGACGGCTCCTTCGTATGTGCGATCTCTCTCCGGATGCCTTCCTGCTCCACACAAGTGTCACCGACGAAGAATAAAAATGCAAGGTTATATTTTAATTTACTTGTGTTCTTCGTTCTTTGTCTACTTCCAGCGGCAGTATATAACATTCGGTTGTACTTTCCATTCCCTTTCAGAACACTTCCACGGTATTTAAATTCCTTTACTTGTTCTACAGGACAAAAATAGAAGAGAAAAAACTGGCTTCTATTATTCAGTACTTAAAAGATCATGTTTGTTTTGGGTGAACACTAACTTTAAAAAATATATGAATCGCAGATATTTTGAAGCCTTGGGGACGAATTAGACGTAAACGAAAAGATTATTTACTTTATTCATCTTTTTTAGGGAAATATTTGCAGTTCACAATCCAGGAATAATTTAATCACTAGCCAGTCGTCTTGGATTACAATAACAAGTGACTTTACTTTGTCTTTATGTTAAGAAAGTCGACGGCAAGCTACAAGTAACATTCAGAAAGTATTATTTTGTATCTTTGAATCTACTTCTGTTTTCTTCATTCTTTTTGTTCACTGAAGGAAATATAGGTCAGTATTTTAGTACATAAGTTTCCTTTTAGTACGCATGAAAGTATATCAGTTCCTTTATTCATAATAGTCAGTTTTTAACTATCCTAACATATCACTCAATAAATCTCCGGCTTAACTAATAAAACAACAAATTTTTTAGCAAAATTCGAATTTATTCATTAACATAGTCTCGTTTTAGGGTGATATACTGATTCCAACTCTTCTTTAACAATTCGATGCCATTTTTGTGGAACGATTTGTCTTTAGCCTCAAAATACACCTCAGTTTCCGAAACCACTTCTTCATTGGAACCAAATATCTTTCCCTGAAGCATTCTTTTGAGGTATGGAAACAACCAGTAGTCGTTTGGGGCCGTATCTGTAGAATAAGGGGTATGCGGAAGTAATTCGAAGTGCAATTCATGTAGTTTTGACATCATTGCGATCGACTTGTGACAATGTTTTGTCTTGGTGACAGATCACCTTTTCCTTCTTCATTTGTGGCTGTTTTTTGAGGATTTCCTCCTTTAAACACTCTAATAATGCTATGCACTATTTGCTATTGATAGTTCTTCATTTCTCAAGGTAATCGATGAACAATATCCTTGCGCATCCTAAAATACAGAGGCCAAAACTTTGCCTGCTAATGTTTGCGTCTGTGGTCATTTTGAACAGCTTTCACATACTGCTGTCTCTTCAGCTGACTGCCAATTTGTATCCGGAGTAAAGTGGTGGATCCATGTTTCATCCATTGTCACATATTTACAACTCCATCTTGTTGCGCTAAAACAGTTGCAAACAACGCCCGGAATAGTCGACGCATTGTTGTTTTTTGTTCGACTGTGAGCAAACGCGGCACCCATTTTGAACACAGTTTTCTCATTGATAACTGTTCATGCAAAATGATGAATACACTGCCTTCTGATGTGTTCAAGTTCTCTACAATCTCACGCAACTTTAATTTACGATCGGCCAAAACGAGTTTGTGGACATTTTGGTGTTTTCCGGGACAATTTGGTAACCTGAGGGTTCAGCAACATTTGTGTCGGTATGGCCGCATTTAAAGTCCTCTAAACCGTTGTTTCCGACGGAGCAGAGTCCGAATAACACTTATCACGCCATTAATTTGCTTGAACAGTATTTTTTCTATCAGAAAGCAATGCTATATCAATACACAAAATTCAGATTTTTTAAAAATTTGCAACAGTAGCTTCACTTAAATAACTTCAATTGGTAAACTAATAATCCGATTAAGCGCACATTTTGTGACGTGCCATTTCAAAGCTAGTACTTCATAAAAATCATATGAATTTTGTACTAGTAGCGTTCGGCCCGGGACTTATTGAGCGATGTGTTAGTTTGTCGGTATTTTTGTTTACAGAATATTAATTTACCAATTAGTTAAATAAACACATATCTATTTAGAAAATCATTACGATTTTTAAACGTTTTGTTTAAATAAAACATTTTGTCTACGTTGTTAATATTATAAGAAAGTGAAAAACACTGGATGTTATAGGAGGTATTCGAAGAAAATATTTATTCCAGTTTTTAACTTAAACACTGTCGTGTACAAAAGTAATAATGAAGTTTCATAGCAAACAGTGTCACAGCCTTCATTTGCTTTTAGAGGCTCTACGTAGTTCTTGGAAATATTTTTAAGCTTTTGTCATATCTGATCTTGAATTTCTCACCTTACCGTTTTTGAAAACTTCTCCTAAACTTTAACGCCTTTTTAAATATTATTTTAGTCTTGAGCTTCAATGAGGTTAGAAATGAATGTTCACATTATGACTAATGACCAAGTTTTTCATCATATTCTTTGTATGATTAGTGTGTTTCTCCTGCTGAGAGATCAAATTCGAATGAATATAAGTTTTTATCTGAAGTCAGTTCGGTGCCTCGACAATGAAGCAAAATGGATAAATATTCATCTAAATGAGTTTATATTTATTGATATTATATTTCATCAAGGCAAAACACATTTTGTAAGCTGATAATAATTATTAATATTAATTACTAGCAGGATAGCCCGGCGTTGTTCGGGTGTAATGAAAGCTTTCATGTATATATTATCGATTTTCTGCCGTTTTGTAAGAACTGCAACCTTGAAACTTCTGAATATCGTTTCATATGTATTTGTCTATGAGTGTATCAAATTTGATTAAAATCGGACCATTCCTTCTATAACCCGTTTTTTTCGATTATCGATTTTCGATATTTATCTGGGGTACCTCGACACAAAACCTAGCTAAGAACACTCGCAGGCGCTTATAGCACAACTGTGTCAATTTTCAAGAAAATCGGTTCAACTTCTGAATATCGTTTCTTATGTCTTTTTCTATGAGTGCATTAAATTTGATTAAAATCGGACCATTCCTTCTATAACCCGATTTTTTCGATTATCGATTTTCGATATTTATCGGGGGTACCTCGACACAAAGCCTATCTAAAAACACTCGGAGATGCTTATAGTACAACTGTGTAAATTTTCAAGAAAATCGGTTCAGCCTTTTCGGATTCTATAGGTAACGGAAACACACACACACAGACACAGTTCCATTTGTAAATAAGTTTAGATATACAGTGTTCGAAAGTAATCAAATAATCAGCTGCTTATTTTCGTTTTATGGATTCAGCTGTTTCATAATTTAGTTTTTTGTGTACACACAGCATCATAAACATGACTGAAGAATCTTTGGCGTTCTTCCGATCTTTTAGAATACGGATTTCATTTGATATGAGAGTCCAAATGCTAATTACAACGTCAATGTAATTTTTGTAAATAAATGAACCCACATAGGATCTAAAATCATCTTCATAACTGTATTGTAAATGTTTGCAAATAAGAAATAAAAGAAAAAAATCTCAGAAGTTAATAAATTCACAGAAGAAAATCGGCGCTGATCATAGGAAAATCTAACAATTATTAGAAATAAACATGTTTAAAACGAGAATTTAAATTGGCAGTAGTACACACTTTTCAAAAACAGTAAAATATTGTAGACTAGACTAAAATGTGAAGAAATGTATTTTATCAACTGTTGTAATTTTAATAAATCTGAATGTAAAGACTATTTTTTTTAAATATGTTTACAGTGAGTTAAAATTTAAAAAATAAGCACATTGTAACGCCTATTCTTGTTTAAAAAAAAGTAATGTAGCCAGACAAGCATTACATTTGGTCATTCTTTCACAGTAAGCCAACGTTTTCACCGCAAAATTTCTAATAAACTAGATATATTGGTAAGTTACTAAGAATATATTTCAATAATATGAGAACCCATAAGAAATCAGAAAGAAGAGATACGACAAACAAATTGTTTAAAGGATGCCACACAAGAAATTAATGCAGGAAATAATTTAAGAAAAAATTCTTATGAACTTAGCTCACTGGTACCCACTAAGTCTGAATTTACTCGACTGGCAACTAGGTCCTTTACAGTGAAACCCATAAAATGTAACCGCAACTTCTACTCCCACAGCTTCTTTTCTCGCACTTCCTGCCTGTGGAATTCCCTTTCATTTACTTGCTTCCCCGACAGCTACAATCTCCAAGAATTTAAATGTAAGGTCAATAGTAATCTCCTATCTCACTGACTCCCATCCTTCCTGTCTATCTCTTTTCTCCGTCCACTCCACTCCCATTACTCTAGTATTCTCCAGTATTCTCATCCTTCTCTTACCCACTACCTGACAACCCCTATAACCTGCCCCTCTTTCTCATTACTTTCCTTCTATGTAACCCACTGCGCACCAGTGGCATCAAAACTGCCTTGCTTGTGGTGAAATGATTAAAAAAAAAAATAAATGAAACCAGATAGAAAATATGAAAACTTCTAAGAATATTGTGTAAAAGCATGAAATTATAATCCTTTACCAAACATTACAAAGAGAGGTTGATCAAAGAGTTAGATGAAAATTGATTCCTCAGAAATACTTCTTATTGAGATAGAATGGAACTTACGATAGGACTGGGGTGGTGGTTTCCTTATTAATGCTACGTAACTTTCTGCAAAATTATTTTTTACCTTACCAAAGAAGATTTCCAAAAGACTACATTTATGCGACGGCCTGCAGACTATGCGTATATCAATCCAATAGTAAACTTTTGGTGCATGATTAGTAAAGATAGGGATGATAAAACTTCTGTAAGGTGAAAACAGTGAGAAGTTATCCAAATCAATACATTAAAGACTATTTAAGGGAATATCAAGTCCTTTATTAACATGTAACAATTCAAATTCAACTTTATTCATGTATATTCGATATTGTGTTAACGAAATATATATATATATATATATATATATATATATATATATATATATATATATATATATGGCTGATATACTCTGAATTCATAAAGAAATATGTGCAATATTTAACTTGCATAATAAAATGTGACAGCCCTAAATAAATTATTATCATGATGTCTTTAAAAGAATCTAAACTTATTTATAAATGGGACTTTGTCTGTGTGTGTATGTGTGTGTATGTGTGTGTGTCAGTTACCAATAGACTCCGAAACGGCTGAACCGATCTTCTTGAAAATTTACATAGTTGTACTATAAGCGTCTGCGAGTGTTCTTAGCTAAGACTTGTGTCGAGATACTCCCGATAAATATCGAAAATCGATAATCAAAAAAATTGGGTTATAGAGGGAGTGGTCCGATTTTAATCAAATTTGATACACTCATAGACAAAGACATGAGAAACGATATTCAGAAGTTTCAAAGTTGCAGTTCTTACAATACTGCAGATAATCGATAATATATATATATATATATATATATATATATATATATATATATAAGGCAAGATGTTTGTGTGTGAGTCTGTTTAACTGCCTGTATGTCTGCATTTTTCAGCCCTTTTATTTTAGTTTTTGCTTCGGACTTGGCTCTAAGTAGGTATAATTGTAGTTCTTAGTCCCAGTCATGATACCATTTACTCAGAGGACGTATTTAGCCTTCAAAATTCAGTTTACGACAAAAAAAACTTATTTGATATCGATACCAGGAAATCAAAATTTGACTTACATCCATTGATTTTTCTTTCAGTCTACGGTTTTGCTTTAACTGGAAACAACTATTGCATTTTAGTCTTTCGTGCCAACGTCCAAATAGTCTGAGCTCCAGGACCATGGGTTAGTTTTAAAGCTTTCATTTCACCCGAGCAACGTCGGGCTATCCTGCTAGTAAGTATAATAAGGCCAACTTGACAAGATATACTGATGACATAAATATAAGTATATTCATAAATTTCTAAATTCTTTTTTTTTTACATTTCATTTATTGTGAAAACATTGACTTCTAAATTTTAGGCGGATATTGTATATTACAAGCAGATTAATTTTTCAAATGTTTTTATAACTCTCTGCGTAATAAACACAGACCTAAGTATAAAGAAATTAATACAGCAGAAAGCTATAAAAATTTTATATACTATACAAAATATATCAATTCTTATCAAAAACACACAGAATAATAAACATCGCCCCATACGAAGACAGTATGATGCAAAGCGTTTTGTTAGATATTGTTATTTTAATATTCTAGTGTTTATTGAATGTGATACGAAGGATTAAAAGATTATATGTAGAAAAGAACGACTCTGATAGATAAATGTCACCAAATGAAAATAAGCCTTTCCCAGCATGAGGGCATGATGACAATGGAATGATAGATAATTCATTAAATGCTGTTATTTTAATAAGATTGCGTGTTATAAATGTGATATTAAAAAACAAAAAACGTCATAATTTAAAAGTAAACTAATTAAATTAATTTCAATGATATTCGGAAGAATGAATGTTAATTTAATTCAAAAATATCTACTAAAAGAAAAGATTACATTGTAGGGCCATGAATATGTTTTTAATCATTTCAATCCCAATAAAGGGGAGTAAAGTGAATAAAAAGCGAGTTTGCTGAGAGTGAAAATGAAAACGAAAAGAAAGGATACTATTAATGATAGATATATACAAGAATAAGAAATCAGAAGACTGAAGTTAACGATTGACATTTCAGTGAGAGTTTTAAAGACCAAAGTTTACAGGGAAGCAAAAAGTCAAAAGACAGTAACAAAAAAGAAGTGCATAAGAAGAAACTTGTAGAGCTTAAGCTTACATTAATACATTTCAACTGTAAAAGTTTTTAAGACCAAAGTTTACAGGGAAGCAAAAAGTCAAAAGACAGTAACATAAAGGAGAAGTGCATAGGAAGAAACTCATAGAACTTATGGTTACATCAAGTCATTTCAACTGTAAAACGATGAAACCTTAGTGCCAGTCTAGTACACCTTGAACAATAAAATAAACCAACTTTTCTAGAAGCTGCAGGCCTATCAATTAATTTAATATAAACTTTCCATTTCATGTCAGTAGAAAATGTTCGTCCGAGAAGGCGCAATGAACCACCCAATCTTCTGGAGGGTAGATGATAAAATGCAAAAAGAATTCTCTCAAACAATTGAAAGAAAGCACTTTTGTATTGAAGGCGTTCAAATGAACAAAATTTTGTTGTCCTAGTTAACAACAGACTGTAGGTCATTTTCTAAGTCAGTGGCCTATTTGCACATAACGAAATGATCAGGAGTAAACAGCATAGATACCGAGTTGATAACTAATGACCCTAGGTAAGTCATTGATGAAAATTAGGAACAAAGTAAACTGCCGTTCATATTTACTAGCTCATCCCAGTTAAAAAAATAAAAATGCATTTTATACTATTTTTAGTATTTATTACCAAGTGGATAATTCTAAATGAAAATAGAATATTTCTTTTGCTATTATTCAGTCAGTTAAGTGCCATACGTGATACACGCCTTGGGCGATAATGTCTTGAAAGAGACATGACTGACTAGGCAGAAGATTATCCCGCAATAGGTTGCCATTGCTTTCTGCGGTAGACTAGTTGCCATTCAAGGCTACAGAACCCAGTCTGTTCTATTATTTAACCATAACTGCAGAAAAGAGTCGGATTAATACTTTTCCCAGGGATCTTTGTGCGTAAGTGAATGCAAGGAATTCAATTGTTATTATTACTTTGCAAAGTTTTACAAATTAAGGAAGCAAAGTTGAACTCGTCCGAATCACCTTAAATTTTCTTCATTCTTTCTTTGATGAAACTGCAATATAGGTAATTATTAAATATTTATAAATTCATTTGATGCACATGTTATTTTGCTGCATTAACAAAAGAACAATTATATTTTCTTTTATAATTATTCACTTGGCAATAAATACTAAAAATAGTATGAAATACATCATTTTGTTAAAACACTGGAGTGGCCTAATAATTATGGCCGGTAGTTTAGTCCCAAGGATAGAGCACCGGAGAAAATCTGCATTAAGGTGTAAAGATCTAAAGGAATGCCATTTAACTTTTCCACTTGTAGAGAGGTATGTTAAAATAATATCCAAAACGAAAGACCAAGTGTTATCATTCTTATCTTTCAACAATAATTGATAATATATCAGCAGTTGACCTGCAAATATTGTTATTTTTAATAATAACTAGCAGTATAGCCCGGCGTTGCTCGGGTGTAATGAAAGCTTTAAAACTAACCCATGGTCCTGGAGCTCAGACACTTTGGACGTTGGCAAATTTTTTTTCGATTATCGATTTCGATATTTATCGGGGGTACCTCAACACAAAACCTGGCTAAGAACATTCGAAGACGCTTATAGTACAACTATGTAAATTTTCAAGAAAATTGATTCAGCCGTTTCGGAGTCTATAGCTAACGGACACACACACAGACACACACAGACACACAGACACACACACACACACACACACACAAAGTTCCATTTATAAATAAGTTTAGATTTATGTAAGTAATGGTATATTAACGAACACAATCAAACTCATTTAAGAGAAAAATAACGAAATTAATTTCCAATTATTCAGATAAAAATAAAAAATGTTTATAATATTATAAAATGCCGAATTTTGTAAACGTCCTATAATATAATGACAGTAATGACAATGTTCTAGGGGTAGAATCGCCGACTACACGCCGATTCGGTCGGGTTTCAGTCCTGGGTTAGGAAGCGAAGGGAGTCTAAGCCGTACTAATGAGCTGTAATACAGCGAAACAGATCTGTCTGCGGATGACTATAGCATAGCATAGCATAGCATAATATATATATATATATATATATATATATATATATATATAAATAAAAAAGATGTGTGTGTGTGTGTCTGCATGTCCTTTATACAAATCCGCAATTTTTATCCGATTCTCACCAAACTTCACACAAATATTCTTTAGGCTGAGTCTGAGCTCCAGGACCATGGATGAGTTTTAAAGCTTTCATTACACCCGAGCAACGCCGGACTATACTGCCAGTCGAATATAAATAATCTCGACGCCATTCCGACGCCTACTCACTGGTTAAATTCCTGCTAACATTTTAATTATTCTTTTAGATTTTGTGCCTTTATTGATTTCTATTTAATGACAAAATATTTTAATATGAAAATCATTAAATAACCAAACTGCTAGAATCCACGATACCGCGTTACATATGAGGAACTGGCATTCGGAAAAGGTTATAAGAACCTGGTTCCAACAAAATTGATGAGCTATAAAATAAAAGATAGACTACGATAATTCACAGTCGACAGAGCAAAATATAAGAATAGAAATGAAGATGCCTATCCAATTTTAAAAACTTCTAAATACATTTCAAGGGAGTTTTGCTTCGACATGAATTCGTTAAAAATATTGCCGTTGCTTAGCGGAGTTCTATGTCAACACAAGATAAAATCGTCGCTGATGCTGGATATTTTTGTGTTACCGTCCTTATAACCTCTCTGAAGATGGCGCATGTGAGCCGAAAGCTTAGAACCAACTGAATAAAAAATTATCCAAATTTTGGAGAATTTTTGTTTTTATTTTCAACTGAAATTAAAGCGAAAATACGATGTTTAGAACGGCTCATGATTAAACATAACAGACGTTCATTGTCTTTTATATTTAACAGTATAAGTTTAAAAAATAATTTGCTGCCTCGATACTCTATATATATATATATATATATATATATATATATATATATATATATATATATACTACCGGCCATAATTATTCGTCCACTTCAGTTTTTTAAAAGAAATGACGTATTTCATACCATTTTTAGTATTTATTGCCAAATGAAAATAGAATGGTTCTTTTGTTATTATTGTTTTGTAAAATTTTAGAAGGCAAGGAACCAAAGATGAACTCGTCTGAATCACCCTAAATTTTCTTCATTCTTTCATTGATGAAACTGCAATATTGCAACTTATTAAATATTCATACATTCATTTGATGCACATGTTATTGTGCAGTATTAACAAATGAACCATTCTATTTTCATATACAATTATTCACTTGACAATGAACACTAAAAATACTATGAAATACATCATTTTTTTATTAAATAGCGTGGCCTAATAATTATGGCCAGTAGTGTACATATATACACACACGCACACACACACACACAGATATATATATATATATATATATATATATATATATATATATATATATATAGTGTTGAATTGTGGCTACAATGAGAGCCGAAATTTTGGCTTATTCAGTGGTGATAAAATGCATTTTGGCAAGCAGTTCTTTTTTAGTACTCGATATCAAAGTAAAGAATTTCTAGAACAATCTTCGTACTGTTTCATCACTCTTAGACCCATCTCCCCATGCTTTGTTGATATTGTCAGATATTTGAGAGACACTACCCAAGTTTGGTCTCATGCAAGAACAATAAACGAAGATCATGATTTGTCATTCTCATTAGGAAGTTCTTTTATGCTTGAAGAATATCTCTATCTAAAAATAAGTAAATATTATTAAAGAGCACACAATAATTATTATTATATATATAATAATGTGCAAAGTATTAGGACAAGAACTATTTTATCTTTTATGAAGCAAATTGACAGAAAATAAACAATTTCATTAGAGTAATTATATTTGATTTACTCAACAAATACGTTAACAAGAAAAATACTTGTTACAAAATAAATTTAATATTTAGTATCATAGCCTTTTGCTTTGATCACAGCCTTCAATCTGTCAGGTATTGACATCCCAAGCTTCTTCAATGTATCTAATGGTATCTCCTGCCAAGCAACTTGTATTTGTTCCCAAAGTGTTTCTTGCGAAGTAACATTAGATTTTCCAAAATATCCCATAGATATTCAATAGGATTGAGATTAGGGTTTTGTGGGGGCCAATTCAAATTCAGAAGCCTTCTTTCCTCTTTCTTTTTAGTTAAATAATTCTTAAAAAGATTTGACTTTTCACCCTGTATTGAATTTCAGTGAGGTTTTTTAGAAAAATCATCCCTGTTCTAATACTTTTGCACACTACCGGTAGTGTGCAAAAATGTTATGACAGGGATGATTTTAAACTTTATTTTGATGCTTATGAAAGATAAAATAGTTCTTGTCCTAATACTTTTGCACAGTACTATATCTCTAAAGCATTCGACAGAGTATGGCATGCCGGCCTTCTACGGAAACTGCGAAGCTATGGCATAACTGGACTTTTGTTGGACTTAATCCGGTCATTCCTCTCTAACCGCACACTGAAGGTGGTATTAAACGGACATGCCTCCCAGAACTACTCTACAAACGCGGGTGTACCAAAGGCTCTATCGTTGGTTCTACGCTCTTTCTAATCTATATCAATGATCTCCCCGATACCATAAGATCACAAGTAGGCATGTACGCCGATGATACCACAGTTTAATCTCGTCTCGATCAAAAATCTGGTGTAGGTGAAAAGGCGACCCTCGCTGCCGAGCTTGAGAAGGACTTCCAATCCGTGGTGGATTGGGGTAAGAAATGGCTCGTAAAATTCAATTTTTCTAAAACGAAGCTGCTGTCAATTAACCACCACAGACAACCGCACCTCCCTCCCATTAGCATGGAACAGGCTTGCCTCCCAGAGAGTAAATCACTCCGCCTGCTTGGCCTGACACTCTCAGCGGACCTCAAGTGGAGCGACTACGTGGAATCCATTGCTAAATCCGCAGCTATGAAAGTCGGCTCCCTGTGCAGGGCCCGGAAATTCTTTCCGCCTGAATCTATCCTGCAATTATATAAATCCACAATCGTGTATTTACTGCTGCCACATCTGGTCGGGTGCCCCTTCTATTCTCCTCGGGGTTCTTGACAAATTACAGCGAAGAATCTGTAATGTGATTGATACCGACTTGGCTGACCGCCTGCAGTATCTCTCCCACCGGCGTGACGTGGCTTCCCTGTGCCTCTTCTATAAATACTTTCATGGCTTCTGCTCTGACGAACTTAAATCACTGGTGCCCCCTAGATGTGAATTTGCACGAGATACTAGATTGGCAACTAGGTCTCACCCTTTTACAGTGAAACCGATGAAATGTAACCGCAATTTGTACTCCAACATCTTCTTTCCTCGCACTTCCCGCCTGTGGAATTCCCTCCCGCATGCTTACTTCCCCGACTGCTACAATCTCCAGGAGTTTAAATGTAAGGTCAATAGACACCTCCTAACACACTAACTCACACCCACTCTCTCCCTATATACATCCTAAGTCGTCTATCACCCTCCTTCTGACATTTCCTATACCCAATCCCTCCATGTACCCCCTTGCGCTATAGTGGCAGTGGAATGCTTTGCTTGGGGTGACACGATTATATATATATATATATATATATATATATATATATATATATATATATATATTGGTGGTGGGTTCCTCATAAAAAACAAGGGAAAAGTTCATGTAAACATATATCTGTAAACCCTTTGTTTTTATTAATGATTGTTACTTTTAAAGTTTACAGTAGACGCTGTTAAATGTACATTAAAAATGCAATCCAGAAATACTTTTACAATTTTTTTTATAGTGGTCCTGATATCAAAAGTAAAATGTCTGTATAAACATATCGCTAAAGGCCATCGTTGTAGTCAAACACACCAACTCATAAGACAAGAATAAATATTTGTATCATCTGCATAGATATATAGATGCTATTATGATGGTCGTTTTATATAAGGAAGAGAGTGGGTTCAAGATTAAAAGTCTGCGGGTTATTCGGAGTGATGCAAAATAACAATTGATAAGAAAGACTGAATAATAGTAAAAAAATATATGCAGCCAGAAACATCATAAGCCTTCTACTTCCGAAGAAAACCAGCGAAAATCCTTCAAAGTATTTAAGGTTTCGCGTTATCTAATGCTTCACAGACTCTTTCAGAAGAAAATTGACTGTTGTTTGTCTGAAAGAAAGAACTCGAACGGTGATATACTTAACCTATTCAGAGTTGATTGGAGCCTCTGGTACTTTGCCAAAGGGAAGTATTAAACTAAGGTCGATAGCTCGAAGGATCAGACGGTTCTCAAGAGTTCTTAAAAATGGTAACTATAGAAGATGATTTCCAAAAATCCAGAAAGCATGAATCATCTATTGTAGAGCATAAAAAAAACAGGATAAGCTTCAGGGTGGAGGGTATATATTTTAAAAGAAAATTGCTGGGGTAATATCAAATACACCTACTTTGTAGGGATCAAGTTTTGAAATGATATAAAAACATGAATTGAATTATATGGGAATCACACAGTAACATTGGATGTATTCACTTTGCCTTGGTGCCTATATCGGGTTAAAATAAGTTATATTTGTAGCCGAATGTTGATCACCAAATTTTCAAATTTAATAATGAAGTTGTTGCTGGACAATAGGTTATTTACAAACCTAGACCATTTGTTTTGCTTGTGTAGAGACGTTGGGATTATATGAAAATCTTTAAAAAAAACCACGTCCGTTGAACAAGTGTAGAGGCTCATCTCTTGTTCCCTGTTCAGGAAGCGGTCTCCAGCTCTCTTTTTCTCCTCAGTAATGGTGCTTCTGCGATTTTTCTGCGATGTGCGTGGTCGGTGGAAACGTCTCTTCATTGTGAGGGTACCGGGTTGGCAGTTTTCTGGTTGCGGCTCCCGACTGGTAGGTAGGAGCCCTACCTCTTGCGTAGAGTCAAGAGCGGCCGCTCTGATCAACAGTTGCATAATAAAGGGGTTCTTGCAGTGCCATAACGCGCATGGATAGGTGTCCGTGCAGGCGTTTTCGGTGGGCAACCCCGAGGCCACACTTTGCTGCAGCCCACGCCAGTTCATCTCCCAGTGCATGTCGCAGCTAATGACCGCTTGCCTCCTCTACTCGAGGTCTCTCTACAACAACAACATTAAACATGACACACAAAAAAGCTAAACTGGGCAAATTAAAATCACCTAAAACCCTTAACATATCCTTTACTAACATCCGCGGTATCCGAACCAATTTCAGTAGTGTTAAATTTTTTCTCCATCAAAAGTCCCCTGACATCCTAGCCTTGTGTGAGACTAATCTCAACTCCACAATACCCTCTTCTGACTTCTCTATCCCTGGCTACCTTCCCATCTTCAGAAAGCACTTCAATGTCCACATGCATAGGCTTGGAGTTTACGTCAGTAAACGCTTTCCTCTAGCCAGGATGATTTCTCTTGAATCCCCACATCGTTCTTGTATGTGTTTCCGTCTCTCCTTTCTCAACTCAGTTAGCTACCTCTTCTTTCTCTACTACTCCCCGTCACCTCCCGACGATTATAAAAGAATATTATAATCATATCGCAAGGCAGTTTACTATTACTGGTGTGCAAGGGGTTACATAGAATGAAAAGTTATAAGAAAGAGTGACAGGTTATAGGGGATGTCAGGAAGTGGGTAAGAGAAGGATGAGAATACTGATGAGAGTGTAGTGGATGGAGAAAGGGGCATGCGAGAGAGGTTGCAAGTTAGTGAGATAGGAGATGACTATTGACTTTACATTTAAATTCTTGGAGATTGTAGCTGTCGGGGAAGAAAGTAAACAGGAAGGAATTCCACAATGGAGCTGATGAAGCAGAATTTGCGCTTACATTTAAAAGGGTGAGACCTAGTTGCTAATATTGTGGCTCGAGTAAATTCATATATAGAAGGCACCAGTGAGCTAAGTTCATCTGAGCAGAAGCCGTGAAAGTATTTGTAGAAGAGACACAGGGAAGCCACACTGCGCCGGTGAGAAAGTGACTGTATCTGAGCTGCCAAGTCGGGATTGATCACATTACTGATTCTCTGTTAGACTTTTTCAGGTGCTCTAGGTGGATAGACGGATCACCCGACCAAATATAACAGCGGTATTCAATGCACGGGTGGATGGTAGATTTATATATGTGCAGGATGGTTTCAGATGAGAAAAATCTTACTGGCCTTACACCGAGAACTGATCTTCTTAGGAGAGGATTTAGCTATGGATTCTATATAGTCATTCCACTTGAGATCTGTTGTGAGAGTTAACCCGAGGAGGCGCAGTGTTTGCCTTTCAGGGAGACTAGCCTGATCCCTGCTAATGGTTAGACCGGTAGAAGCGATTGTTTGTGATGGTTAATACGATGGTCATTCAATAAATAGGGTGAATTTTTCGGTATAAGGACTTCTAATACAGATAGTAGCTTCCTTTTTTTTATTTTTCAACGTAGTCTCCCAGCATTGTCACACACTTTTCCCATCTGTGCACAAGCTTCTGTATTACTTCAGAGTAAGAATTTTTGGACTGATGTTTCAGCCAATCGCTCACAGCACTTTTGACTTCATCGTCACTTTCAAACTTCGTGCCTCTCGTGAACGCTTTCAAGGGATCAAACAGGTAAAAATCTGAAGGGGCAAGTTCTGGGCTGTAAGGAGGATGAGGAAGCAGTTCCCAGCCCAACTCGTTGATGGTCTGCACTGTTTGAGCTGCTGTGTGAGGCCTTGTGTTGTCTTGATGAGTAGGCAAGGTCATCATGGAAATTTTGTGTGCTGTCCCAACAGATAGGCTCAAAGTCCTTGCAATGTCATCCACTGTCACCTTTCTGTCAGACTGAATGAGGTCATTGACTGATTCGATTACCTCAGGAGACTTCACTTCAGTAGGCCTCCCAGGCCTGTCTTTATCCTCAACACTGCTCCGTCCTTCTTTAAATAATTTAGCCCACTTGTATATATATATATATATATATATATATATATATATATTTTGCTGAAACATGTGACACCATACACAATTGACATTCTCTGATGAATTTCAACTGCTTTGCACCCTTCAGCAACCAAAGACTTGATAATTTCTGTTTAATCCTGAAGCATGCTTCTTGCTTGGCCATCTTTGTTAGTCTCTCAAAGATTTTTTTTAATCTGCAAAAAAATTAAATCCCTTTGAAAAAGAAGTAAAGGAAATCTTTTTTACAAAAAAGTAAGTTTCCATCTGTATTAGAAATCTTTATACCGAAAAATTTACCTTATTTATTGAATGACCCTCGTAGATGTCCTTATACCGAAAAATTTACCTTATTTATTGAATGACCCTCGTAGATATCAGTTTGTTTTGGAAGCATCTCGGAACAGTGTTGTTTCAGTTAAATTAATAATATCGATAACGTATTATAAACTGACCGCCGTGATTTGTATTGCCTGAAAATGTTCATGTGACCCTATTATAATTTGAAATATTGTTACACTTTTGTTTGACTACAATGTAAAATATTATGCCACAATGTCTCTTTACTCGGAAATGACAGACATGCCCTTTGGAAGACGAAATAAGTAAAATGAGTTTGACTTTCAGTGACGTCTTTTTTTTCTTTTACATTGCAACTATCATGAAAACATTAGCCCCGGTATTCTGTTCAGAAATCATCTGGATCATATATATGTCACTGATAGGAGATTATTATTTGACATTGCTCTAATATCAATCAGTGTTATCTGCTACTTGTATTTACGAGAGGAGATAACTTCTTTTTTCACTGAAATATCATTCTCTATCATTCCATTCAAACATAATATTTCTCAGCCTTCCCAGTCATCTGGAAAACTAAACTATTTTAAGCTACATCTCGAGACATGATCGCCCAAAGTGTGTATCACGTATGGCACTTAAATGACTGATTTATATTTCTCCAATGAAAAAATATCGACGACTCGACGGTGAAAAGAGCCATATTTCAAGCAGATTTATAGTTATATATGTCGGTTGTTATAATGTAATTAAGGAGGATGTAATAGTCGAGTTGTAGGCTGTTGATTTTTATATTTGCATTTCTTTGGGAAGATGAGACTCTTGATGCCACTCAAACGATTGTGCAAACTTGTTTCTTTCTAACCCGAAAAGATTTTAAGAAAAAGAACAAAAACGAATTGGTAAAAATGTTGGCCTGGGTTGTTACAACGCTAACAAGAGTGTTGCGATTATATTCTGTTGTACGTTTACCTGAATTAGTGGAACGTTAGTTTTTATGCCATATTTTATCTAGCCTTCCAATAAACCTGTGGATGTATTACAAATCTGTTCTAGTGCGTGGTTAGATATAGCGAAATCGTTACTCAGAATAATATCACACTGAAAGTGATTTCAATCCTCATTGGGTAGCTAAAATTTTAGTTTTGTGATGTGCCAAGCTAAATTTTTATATCAACAAATCAATACAAAAAAATCTTTAAAAAAATGGAGATACGCGCAAGACTAATTTATCTTGGAAATTAAATTAACCAATTTCTCTCTTATTCAGCCATATTCTGCTGATATATTTTCACATTATCGATTATAAAGTGAAGATATAAAATATCAGTGAAAACAAATAGGAATTCGATATTTTGAGGTCTGATTCCTACTTAACCGCGCCTTTCAGCAAGATATTATTTGTGATTTAATGAATAGTTATTTGAAATCTTGACATTTCATATTTTCTCATGAAAGAAAGAGAAATTCGGTAAATTGAAGTACAAGTCCGTGGTTATTTGCGATACAATAAGCCGAAAGGCAATATTTTTTTCAGCTCAAATGAAACTCGAGATTATGAAGAAAGCGTCAGCACATACCTACATTTATTTGAAATCAAGTGGAACCGAAACTTTTAAATGCATTTAATAGTAACATGTCTCAAGGCAAAGACAGATTTCGAGGATTAGAATAAATATGAATCCTAAAACAGCTGGAAATATAAAAAGGCCAAATGGCTAAGAAAATCCTTATTTTAGTGATAAAAACAATCTAACGAGTTTAGTTAAATTCATTATCAAGAAACGATACGGTAGAACTGCAACAATAACATTTTTTTAGGCTTGTTTCTTATCTTGTGCATTTTTCTTCACGTTTTGCTTTACGTATATAAACGGACAAGTCACGTGATTATCTTCTGAGAAGTCACGTGATTACCTTATTGATTGTTTTCTTTTTATCACCCATTTCTCTTTTTTGTTTGCTTTTTTTTTTCATTTTTTTCATCTCTACCAATTTTTTCTGAACTTATGTTTACCATTTTATCTCATAGTTCTCGTTCGCTCCAATTAACCTCGAATTACTGCCATTTTTTTTTTGTCCTTTGTGTTCTAGCTCTCTCTAGTCATCTTCATGTCAACTGCAGTGAAATGGGTGAGCAGTATGCTACTGAGAAAGACTTTTTTGACAAAACAGCTTCTCTATTTGTTTCAAAGGATTTACAACAACGCTGACAAACACAAAGACATTCATATAAAAATCCGTACATTATATATTATTATGTTGTCATGTTTCATCATATTTCTATTTCTGCTATGGTCACACTACCTACCAAGTCTGCGGGAAGGCCTAAGGCAGGTCGTAGTGTGTTGTTATGGCTCCATTTCATGTTTTTTCTATCTCCCCTATCATCCCTACGTTACATAGACAAAGTTCTTCTTAGTGTGTGGGCTGTGCTTAACAAGACAATTTTTGTATATCTCTTAAGCTGGGGTTTTCAAGGATTCTTTCAATGTGTTGTTCCATTTTTTAACATTCCAAGTGCATCTACTATTACTGGCACGATTCTTGTTTTTAATTTCCACATTTTTTCTATTTCTATTTCCAGGTCTTTATATTTTGACAGTTTTTCGAATTCCTTGGTTGCTATGTTACAATCCGCTAGACAAGCCATATCGATTAATAGGCAAGTTTTTTTTCTGGTTTTTAACAATAATGTCCGGCCTATTTGCTTCAATTTTTCAGTGTAGATGATGTAATCCCATAGAAAGGTGACATCTTCTATTTCTGTAACTGGTGCTGGGTGATGTTCATACCAGTGTTTGTTTACATATTTTCTATAGTGTTTGCACATTGTCCAATGTAAATATTGCCCCACTCTATCATTGACGATTTTTATATTCATTTAGGACAAGTACAGAACATCCAGAGATGTTATTATTATTATTATTGTAGTTCTTTACGCATGACTCTTATATGCATATATATATCTCCAAACATGCATTGGAATTATTCAGCGATATTGCACCAGCATATCTATACATTTAATTTTTCACAAAGTTTGAGCCTTTATCAGGTAACGAGATCAACTAGTTATTCCTCTAAGATATATTTTGCAGATTGTTGCACATATAACTGACAACAATTTAATCAATTACAAACTGTTAACATATATTAGATAATGTTGTGGATTCCGGTTGAGGACCAGCACATAATAATGAACAACAAAACAGATATAGAGATAGAAAAGTAGGTTATATTGAACATAACATACAAACTTGAACACAGCTTAGTAAATCCAGTAATACTATTAGTAAGAAAATAAATATTTACAGGTCTTGAAGTGGAGTCATTGGAAATAGTATATCAGTGTATATTATTCAAGCTGAGTGGAGCTCAGAGCTAGTCTGACTTCTGATACGGTAGTCTCTGGGTAAATTTGGTATTTCTCGGTAACTTACATATCAGTTCCGGTACTCTCCGACAACTGTAACGGATCTCTACAAATATTCTCTCTCTCTCTCTCTCTCTCTCTCTCTCTCTCTCTCTCTCTCTCTCTCTCTCTCTCTCTCTCTCTGGCAGCAACTGGTGTTCTCTCTATGGCAGGAGTATATGTATACTCAGTCGATTCCATTATCAAATACAAAGGGGAGATCCCACAACAATAGAAAGTACAACTAATGGAGACCGAAGAGTTAATCGGTCGTAAAAGCAACTTGAAATATGATCATGTTAAGTTTCCGAATTTCAAACACAGGTGGTTTGTTTTGTTTGAAATGTTTATCTAAAAATCGTTCATCGGTAAATGGTTTTCCAGTATTTGTCAATATATCTGAGATGAGTTAGTATTCACAGTTTTTACAATATTCGAACTATTTTTCCTAATGTTGCCATTTTTACGACGATTGCAATTCATGAGTTATCTCCTTCTACTCCTGCAAGTTACTTGTTCACCACTGCTGTAGCCTGCTATTGAACTTACAACTTTGAGGGTCTATATCAACTTGGCCATGTATCCATGTGTTCCAATCGAGGCTTTACGCAAAGAATGAGGATTATATACCCTAGTAGTTGTAATAAAGTGTTCTGTTCGAAATTCCTAGCACTCGAAGAAGGCTGGAGCGTACAACTGCCGAAACGTCGTACAAATGGTAACAAAGATGAGGACAATAGTCCGAATAATGTAAATACTGTAATTGGTTTTCCAGTTTATTTAAATGTATTTACTGGGTGCAAGTATCAAATATATTCATTTATTTAATGGACATCAAATGTAATTTATCGAGTTAAGCAACATAGAATCATGAATGAACAAGAAACAAAGTATGAATTTATTTCCTTTATTTGTTGTTTGTTCTTCAGAAACTGCATCTAATGTTACTAATAAGATGTTTGTTTGTTTTTTGTTTAAGTTAATTTAGTAATCTGTTTAATTGATGTGCCGTGGGTATCAGCTTGCGAAGGAAAAATCGGAGAGCCGAGTTTGAATTCCAGTCGAATTTATTGCATTCACATAAGTTCAAATACCCTTGGAAATAATACTAATCTTTCTCTCTAGTCATAAGGTCCTGGGTATGACGGTAAACTGCATCCGGCAGCAGGGCCTCTGATTGAGAGGTTTTGAGAAGCATGGAACCACCTGTTGTTCCCAGGTCCACTCTGACCCGGAGTGGTAGCACCTGTTAGCGTCCCAGCTATGGGCAAATAGTAACCCCCGAAATTTGGGTCAAAACACTATGAAAGTATAAAAATAGTCTTTTATAGAAATATATACATAAAGATAGAATTTTGTGGAAAAATATACATCTTTGAAAGAAAAAAATTATTACAAGCAATATATTTTTAATACAAAACTAGAAGACATCTCCAGTTTTATTAAATAGACGGGAAAAGATAAAAAACATTTTTCATTAAAATCTGCCCAAACCAACCCTCTCTCTCTAACCGAACATTAAATAATCCCTTAAAACCCCACCTTTTTGGCATTAAATAACTCACATAGGTTTATATGCTGTTAAACAAAACTCAAACTCAAACTCTAGTCATAGCTTAAATACCAAGTCAGAATAAGTTTTGTAGGTTTGGTAACCACAGAAAGTAATTGCATCTTACTGCGGAAAACTTTTCTGCCCAGTCAGTCATGCGTCTTCCGAGACATAATCGCCCATACATGTGTCATGTATGGCCCTTAACTGACTAAATCTGTTAAAATCAAACGAATATACAGGGTGTCCATAAAGTCTGTGTGCACTTTAAAAAATTTATAATTTTATTTCTATTTGTGATAGAAATAATCTGTAAAAAATGTTACAAAGTTTAATGTACCTAGTTTTAAGTATAGTGATTGAATAATTTTTTACCACAAAGGGGCTTACGGCCATATCACGTTGAATGCACCGGTTCTCACTCGATCACCGAAGTTAAGCAACGTTGAGCCTGGTCAGTACTTAGATGAGTGACTGCTTGGGAATACCAGGTGCTGTAAGGGTTTAGTGACGAATGTGCGTTGTGGCGCAATGGATATCGGCTCGGAAAGAGAAATCGGTGAGCCGAGTTCGAATTCCAGTTGAATACCCTGCATTTACTTAAGCACTGGTACCATTGGGAAATGTATTAATCCGCCCCTTTCCTCCAGTTATGGGTTAAATAACTGGGTAGAACTTGCAGACCCTACCATTAAAAACAAATCCCAATGAATCTTGATACTCGAAAAGAAAAAGGTATTACTAGACACAAAACTTATATAAAAACAACAATAAATTGTTGAAAGAAAAAGGTATTACCAGCAATGAAATAAAGTTTAGTTGGCAATAAATAACCCGCCAAGGTTGATTTGCCATAAAAACAAAACAACCAACCAACCAACACATCAAATATCTTCATTTGGAGCTTCATTTGGCCATCTTTGCCATGATTGAAGAATATGTGAATTATCGTGGTACATGGCACTAATACGTCCTCTTCGTTATCTTTTAGAATGTTATAGAATCAGGTCAATACTATTTCATTTTCAAAGGGTATTTGTATTAAATATCGAATTAAGAAAAAAAAGCATTACAATTGCCATAGAGCAATATTATTTCATAATTTCCATAAGGGGTGCGAATAATTTTGGACGATATCAATTTTTAGAAAAATCTATAAAACCAATATAATAGATCAAAACTACTAATAATTTCACAAATTATTCGGAACTTAATAAGGAACCAACTATTTATGGTTAATTCAGTACGTACTTAGCTATTGAAAGATGAAAGCAAATAATTTTTACAGCCATATTTAATTATATTTCTTGCTTTGCATACACGTACACTCTATACTATTCTGCATATACATAGACACTATGTTGAAATTTTTGAAAGAAAAAGGTATTACCAGCAATAAAAATTTAGTTGGCATTAAATGACCCACCGAGGTTGATATGCCATAAAAAGGAAACAACCAACTTTACCACAAGTTTTGCTGCATGTTTTAGGTAAGTAAACTAATGGATCGAAAGGAGTGAACCATTTTATTGGCCTTCACCTTCGCCTGATTTGACTCCATTTGATTTTTTTATGAGGACATGTGAAAATAATTGTGTATGCAATCAAACCTAGTTCATTAGAAGATTTGAAAGCTAAAATAACTAATGTGATTACAAGCATTACTGTAAATCAGTTGGCAAATGTTTTCTGTGAACTTCAAAATCTTATTACCCTTTGTATTCTTAATGATAGAGAACATGTGGAAACTTAAATAAAATTTCAATAAAACTTTTAAAAATATAGATTTCTTTCTTTCTAATCCTTTTTACAAATTATTTCTATCGCAAATACAAATAAAGTTATAAATTTTTAAATGTCCACACGGACTTTATGGACATCCTGTATATTGTATATTTTCAAATAGAAATTTCTCGTCAGACTACTGAGAATTAAATGCCCATAGACAAATATTTACTAAGATCAGTTTTGTCAGATTTCAACAAAATTGTTGGCGTCGAACTTACGCTTAATATTTTCTTGCATTCGCCCCCATTTGTAAATGTTCCAATAGGGATATTTACTATGCTAAGCCTATTTTGGTGCAGATTTACTATCTTGTGAAAGTCATTGAAAGATGAAATCACTAAATTTAAAAATTTACAATTGAATAAAATCCATAAGCGCACCTTGCCCTCGACCTTCACTAAAGGTTAGTTTGTAACTTTCGTTGGTCATTAATACTGGGTAGTGGATTCGATTGCCCCAGGGTCTTTCGTAGTTCCCATATAACCATAGTAGCCAGTTAAGTGCCAGACGTGATACAATCTTGGGCGATCATGACTAGATAAAGACATGACTGACTAGGTAGAAGATTATCCCATAGTAGGTTGCCATTGCTTTCAGCGGTAGACTGGTTGCCAACCAAGGCTATAGAACCCAATCTGTGCTGGTATTTAACCCACAACTGGAAGGAAGAGACGGATTAGTACCTGTCCCAAAGGTAGTTGCGCGTAAGTGAATGCAAGGAATTCAACTGGAATTCTAACTCGGCTCCCCGATTTTTCGTTCCGAGCCGATATCCACTGCACCACAACGCACATCCCTAGTAGACCAAGCTTAAAAATAGAAGGGGCTTACTAAAATATACTTTGTTCGCCCCTCTACACACGCAAATAAATATCCTAATAATCAGTGTTAAAATAATATTTTGGGGGAAAGATAAAAGGCAATTCAAATGCAGAAGGTATGTTTCATAGCCTAAGCAAAGGCATTCGACAACGTATGACATTCGATAAGGTCTGAGAAAGTTTTGATTGAGACGCTTGGCAATAGTGACATATTCGGAAAAGACATTAGAGTAATCAAGAAACTGTACAGGCAGCATGCTACCTGCATACGGACAGAAAATGAGTTCAGCAGATATGCAAAGATAGAAAGTGATGCAAGACAAAGATGCGTCTTCCCAGTAGATCTATTCAACTTGTACAGCGAGACAATTCTGAGAGCCCTGGAAGTCCTGCCAGAATTTGTCATTGACACCCGCAATCTGAACAATATAAGATAAGCAGATGATAAAGTACTGATAGCTGACACGGAATAGAAACTACAAGATCTCCTACAGGAAGTAGTTAAAGAAAGAGGAAAATGATTACATATAAACTACTAGAAAAATGAATGCATGAACATCAGTAAAAGGCGTAGCCTAAAATGCCAATTTTAGGCTACAATTTTAGGCTGGGGGTACTAAAAATCAACCACGTACCGAAATTTAAATGCTCGGGATGTATTCTAACAGAGGACGGAAAGTGTGACACTGAGATCCGAAGGCGTATTTACATGACCAAGGATGCATTCCAGAAGTTGAGTAGAGTATTGAGAAACAGGAAATTTTCCTTGGAAACAAAGAAAGCACTGGATTGTTATGTAATATCTGTCTTTCAATATGGCCGTGAATGCTAGACAATCTCATCAAAAATGAAAGAAAGACAGGAAGTAACCAAAATGTGGCTCTACAGAAGGATAGTGAGGATACCATGGATCGAACATGTGGGCAACGACGAGTTTTTGGATAAGATAAAAAGGAAAAGAAAACTGATACTTAACACCAGGAAAAGACAGCTGAAGTTCTTGGGGTATGTAATGAGGAAGGAGGGCTTGGAGAATCTGATACTCACAGTACAAACAGCGGAAAGGATAGACAGGGAAAAGCAACGCGTGACATATTTGATTGACTTGATCAGATGAATGGCAGAGCTGGGTTCGGGAGGGGTAACCAGAGAAGAGATGTTAATAGATACATGGTTTAGGGAAAGGTGGAATTCCATGATCCCCTACGTCCTGAAGATACACAGCACAAAGAAGAGGAAGATTTTTTTCCACTGTTGTAACGTAGCTTCCCTGTTCTTTTTCTATAAACATTTTTGTGATAATTGTTCTGTAAGTTTCTGTATGGTACCCAATCCTAATTAATTTTTTTTTAATTATATCGCCCAAAGCAAGGCATCTTACTGCCACTGTTTTGCAGGGGGTTACATAGGAGAAAGTTATGAGAAAGAGTGAGAGGTTATAGGGGTGTCAGGAATTGGGTAAGAGAAGGATGAACGTGGCCATAAAGTAAGGGATCAGTTTAAATATTGATTGTAATGTAGAATTGATGCCCCACTTTATATCCACACTATAATAGTATAGAATTTTTTTTAATCATATCGCCCCAAGCAAGGCATCTTAACGCCACTGTTTTGCAGGGGTTACATACGAGGAAAGTTATGAGAAAGAGTGAAAGGTTATAGGGGTTGTCAGGAATTGGGTAAGAGAAGGATGAACGTGGCCATAAGGTGAGGGATCAGTTTAAATATTGATTGTAATGTAGAATTGATGCCCCACTTTATATCCACACTATAATAGTATAAATTTTTTTTTAATCATTTCTCCCCAAGCAAGGCAGTCTACTGCCACTGGTGCGTAAGGGGTTACATAGGAGGAAAGTTATGAGAAAGAGTAACAAGTTATATGGGGTGTCAGGAAGTGGGTAAGAGAAGAATGAGAATACTGATGAAAGTGCAGTAGACAGAGAAAGGAGCATGAGAGAGAGGATGCAGGTTAGTGAGATAGGAGATGACTATTGACTTTACACTTAAACTCCTGGGGATTGTAGCTGTCGGGGAAGTAAGTAAACGGAAGGGAATTCCACAGGCGGGAAGTGTGAGAAAAGAAGCTGATTTTTTTTTTTTTTTTTTTTTTATAAGCGTTTCACCCCGAGCAAGGCATGTCACTGCCACTACTGTGCAGGGGGCTACGTAGAGAGGAGAAAGGCTGGTTAAATATAGGACATAACAGAGGGTGGGTGATAGGCGGGTGAGGATACCGAGAATGAGGGTTGGGTAGATGAGAGTGTTGTGAGAATAGTTGGGAGTTAGTGTGATAGGAGGTGTCTATTGACCCTACATTTAAACACCTGGAGATTGTAACTGTCGGGAAAGCAGACTTGTGGAAGGGAGTTCCACAGGCGGGAAGCGCGAGAAAAGAAGCTGTTGGAGTAGAATTTACGGTTACATCTTATTTGTTTAACTGTAAAAGGGTGGGACCTAGTTGCTAATCTAGTATCTCGTGTAAATTCGTGCTTGGGCGGCACCAGTGATCTAAGCTCATCGGAGCAGAAGCCATGAAAGTACTTGTAGAAGAGGCACAGGGAAGCTACATCACGCCGGTGTGAGAGCGGTTGCAGCCGGTCTGCCAAGTTAGTATCAACCACGTTACAGATCCTCCTTTGAGTAGAATTTGCATTTACATTTTATTGGTTTCAAGTTAAGCGCAATACTAGATTGATTGTATTTTCTTGATTTTTAGTATCAGTTTTGATGTTGTGTAATCTTCTCTAAAACCTTGTCGTTGCTTACGTGTTCCGTCCATGGTATGTAATGAGGAAGGAAGGTTTGGAAAACAAAATGCTTATGGGACGGATAGAGGAAACGAAAGACAAGAAAAAACAGCAAATGACATACTTGGTGGAGCGGTGAATTGAGTCGGATAACAGGAGAATTAAAAGCGACAAAGGATGAGGACAGGTGGAAGGGAGACGACACATAGAAGTAAAAGACTAGATTGGTGGCAAAGTTTCATAATTTTACAGTTGAAATGACTAGATTTTTTCTGCTAAAGGTTTCTTCTCTCGCTTGTTAAACTATCTTCGGTCTTCTTGTTTCCCAGTCAAGTTTTATTTTAAAAAATTTAAGTTTGATGTCGATAATTATCTTATGCCTTCTTAATTTCTATTCTTTTATGGTTTAGGGCCTATCACGTCGAATACACCGGTTCTCGCTCGATAGTCGAAGTTAAACAACGTTGAACCTGGTCAGTACTTAGATGAGTGACCGCTTGGGAATACCAGGTGCTGTAAGCGTTTAGTGACGAATGTGCATTGTGGTGCAATGGATATCGGCTCGGAAAGAGAAATCGGTGAGCCGAGTTCGAATTCCAGTTGAATACCCTGCATTCACTTAAGCACTGGTACCCTTAGGCAAGGTATTAATCCGTCTCTTCCCCCAAGTTATGGGTTAAACAACAGGGTAGGACTTGGGGACCCAGCCCTTAAAAACAAATCCCAATGAATCTTGATACTCGAAAAGAAAAAGTATTACTAGACACAAAATTTATATAAAAACAACTATAAATTCTTGAAAAAAAGGTATTACCAGCAATAAATGAATGGAAAATAATTTGGTGGCAACAAATAACCCGCCGAGGTTGATATGCCATAAAACAAAACAATCAACCAATTATTGTTCTTCATCCTTAATAGTTTTTTCACACTCAGTAACCTCTTTACATATTTTAGTGACTTTATTGCCTTGCTTGGAATGATGAAACAAAAAGAGTCTATGAGTAGAGTATACATGACCATTAGTCTTTTTTGTTGTTTATTTAGTTATTTGAATTATTATTTTATTCTTGGATGTGCGTTGTGGTCCAGTGGATATCGACTCGGAACCATAAAGCGGACGAGCAATCATATACGCGCAAATACAATTGGGAAAGGTATTAATCCGTCTCTTCCCCCCAGTTATGGATCAAATAACAGAACAGATGGGTTTCCTATAGCCTTGGTCGGCAACCAGTCTACCGCAGAAAGCAATGGCAACCTACTGCGGGATAATCTTCTGCCTAGTCAGTCACGTCTCGAAAGAGACATGATCGTCCAAGCGTGTTTCACGTATGGCACTTAACTGACTGACTTTTCCTCTTACATATATCATGTTAAGTGATAGAGAGCATATTTATGTCGTGTTCTGAGAATATGTTATTTTATTTTCATTTTATTCTTACACGTTCCCACATTTTCTGCCGGTTAACTTCTTTTATTGCCATAATGACAATTATTTTGCCCTTCTTTGCCATCTTTAATTGTAAATCTCTGTCTCTTTTACAAATATTTTCACGGTTTCTGCTCTGACAAGATTCATTCCCCGGTGACCCGCCAAAATGAATTTACTCGTGCAGCTAGACTGACAAAAAGGTTCAACCCTTCTAGCGTCAAAAAAAAAAAAAAAAGGAAAAGAAAACTGATACTTAACACCAGGAAAAGACAGCTGAAGTTCTTGACAAAATGGTTCAACCCTTTTAGCGTCAAAAAAAAAATGGAAAAGAAAACTGATACTTAACACCAGGAAAAGACAGCTGAAGTTCTTGACAAAAAGGTTCAACCCTTTTAGCGTCAAAAAAAAAAAAAAAAAAGAAAGAAAAGAAAACTGATACTTAACACCAGGAAAAGACAGCTGAAGTTCTTGACAAAAAGGTTCAACCCTTTTAGCGTCAAAAAAAAAAATGGAAAAGAAAACTGATACTTAACACCAGGAAAAGACAGCTGAAGTTCTTGACAAAAAGGTTCAACCCTTTTAGCGTCAAAAAAAAAAAAAAAAAAGAAAAGAAAACTGATACTTAACACCAGGAAAAGACAGCTGAAGTTCTTGACAAAAAGGTTCAACCCTTTTAACGTCAAAAAAAAAAAAAAAAAGAAAAGAAAACTGATACTTAACACCAGGAAAAGACAGCTGAAGTTCTTGACAAAAAGGTTCAACCCTTTTAGCGTCAAAAAAAAAAAAAAAAAGGAAAAGAAAACTGATACTTAACACCAGGAAAAGACAGCTGAAGTTCTTGACAAAAAGGTTCAACCCTTTTAGCGTCAAAAAAAAAAAGAAAAGAAAACTGATACTTAACACCAGGAAAAGACAGCTGAAGTTCTTGACAAAAAGGTTCAACCCTTTTAGCGTCAAAAAAAAAAAAAAAAAGGAAAAGAAAACTGATACTTAACACCAGGAAAGTACAGCTGAAGTTCTTGACAAAAAGGTTCAACCCTTTTAGCGTCAAAAAAAAAAAAGGAAAAGAAAGCTGATACTTAACACCAGGAAAAGACAGCTGAAGTTCTTGGGGTATGTAATGAGGAAGGAGGGCTTGGAGAATCTGATACTCACAGTATGAACAGCGGAAAGGATAGACAGGGAAAAGCAACGCGTGACATATTTGATTGACTTGATCAGATGAATGGCAGAGTCTGGGTTCGGAAGGGGTAACCGGAGAGGGATGTTAATAGATACATGGTTTAGGGAAAGGTGGAATTCCATGATCCCCTACGTCCTGAAGATACACAGCACAAAGAAGAGGAAGATTTTTTTCCACTGTAAGTGTAACCGCTACTTCTCGATTAGTTTCTTTTCTCGCACTTCCCACCTGTGGAACGCTCTCTCTCTCTCTCTCTCTCTCTTTCTATCTCTCTCTCTCCAATGCTTGTTTCCCTGATAGTTACAATCCCCAACGGTTTACGTGCAACTTCAGTCAGTCAGTTAAGTGCCATACGTGATACACGCTTGGGCGATCATGTGTCGAAAGAGACATGACTGACTGGGCAGAAGATTATCCCGCAGTAGTTTGCCATTGCTTTCTGCGGTAAAGTGGTTGCCGACCAAGGCTATAGAACCCAATCTGTCCTGTTATTTAACCCATAACTGGAAGGAAGAGACGGATTAATACCTTTAACAAGGGTATTTGCGCGTAAGTGAATGCAAGGAATTCAACTGGAATTCGAACTCGGCTCCCCGATTTCTCGTTCTGAGCCGATATCCAATGCACCACAACGCACATCCTCTGGATTGCCATATTCTATCTCCTTGACTCCTACATTGCTCTTACCATTTCTTCAACATCCGCTGTACCGTTTTCTTTTTTTTTTTTTCGTTTCTCTCTTTCCTCTCTTCTCACTGTAACCCCCAGGCGCACCAGGTGCTTACGGCGAAACGATTATAAAAATGAATTAGGGTTTTGACTGAGAACATGTATTGCTTTATTTTTTGTTTTTATATGAAGCTATTTGAATAAATATGATTTATGATGAATGGCATATGAGTTGATTGGAGCAATGAATGTGATGAGCTAAGTTAAAGTTAAAATAGTGAATATCAGTGTCTCCTCTTCTCCCAATTTCATTATCTACCATATTTTTGTATCTTCAGCAAAATAAAGTTTATGAGTGTCTAACTCATTACACCAAGAAGCGTAGCCTGTTAATCATCGCACTAAAACTGGCTGTTATCTTTATACCGTTATAAAATAGCCATTTCATATAAATAGATACGTTTGCTTTTGACAACGAATTGTTCTTTCTGCTCGAATGTATGAGTTTGACATTATCGTGTTTATTTGTATGGCAGTTATGACTATAAAATTGATGTTTACGAACATGTTTAGAGAAAAGCGGCTGAAGACTTGATTAAGTATTCTTACGGATGTTTAAATATTTATTCATGTTACTCTATATCGCTATATCTGCATACAAAGGCCTACAGCTTTTTGATTAGCATGTTAGTTGCATTATATATAAAATCTATATTTATGGGAGCTTTATAGAAAGTGCGTAATGTTTTTGCTGTGCGCGTTCATCTACAAAACGAATCGATTCCCAGATTTTTTTAGACTATGTCATTGTAAATATGTGCACCATCCAAAAAGGTCGTATCTGCTTTGTAGATGAGAGATAGCAAGCAAGTTTATTCTAAAAGAATAAAAACGAAATGCTTGGTATTCTATGATTTTATTTTCTTCAGATACAATTCGTCTTTAAATAATTGTTTTGTTTATAGTTCAAAAATAAAAAAAATAATGTTCCATTTTTTTTAAGATAATGGCATGAATCATTGCTATGATTGATTGAAGGTTTTGTTTATGTGCCAAAGAGCCATAGTTAACGGGTTGTTCTCGCTGGCGGTTATTAGTGATTTTTAAACTCACTGGATATCCTGATATTTTCATCGTGTGTTTGTTTAAGCCTATGGTAAAACAATGAAAGTCTTTACCAAGATTAAACTAATTGTCACTATCATCGTGTCTACGGCTATATCGCGTTGAATACCCTGGTTCCCATCCGATCACCGAAGTTAAGCAACATCGAGCCTGGTCAGTACTTAGATGGGTGACTGGGAATAACAGGTGCCGTAAACGTAAGGACCAAGAATGGTCATCCAAGTTTGGGGGTTGGGTGCTAACAACCCTGCCCCCATAATAAAAAACAGTTTGTTACGAAAACTGTAACAAAAAGTTCTGCCCTACTCAACATTGGGTGTAACGGATATGATGATAATGATCTATGAACGTCTTTCAAAAACGTGATTAAATCAAGTCGATTTGTGAGAGCAGAACCATTTTGTATAATATTGCTGTTATTTAGAAAGGGACTTTTTTTTTCATTTACAAAAATATATCGAAAATAAATTAATTCCTTATAAAATAATTAAATTGCTTATTTACTTTACTAACAGTATAGCCCGGCGTTGCTCGGGTTTAATGAAAGCTTTAAAACTAATACATGATCCTCGAGCTTAGACTCAGCCTAAAGAATATTTGTGTGAAGTTTGGTGAGAATCGGATAAAAATTGTGGATTTGTATAAAGGACATACAGACAGATAAACACACACACACATACACACACACACACACACACACACACACACACACACACACAAACATCTTGCCTTTTATATATACATATTATCGATTTTCTGCATTATTGTAAGAACTTGAAACTTCTGAATGTCATTTGTTATGCCTTTGTCTACGAGTGTATCAAATTTGATTAAAATCGGACCACTCCTTCTATAACCCGATTTTTCGATTATCAATTTTCGAAATTTATCGGGGGTACCTCGACACAAAACTTACCTAAGAACACTCGCAGACGCTTATAGTACAACTGTGTAGATTTTCAAGAAAATCGGTTCAGCCATTTCGGAATCTATAGATAGCAGATACACACACACACAGACACACACACACACACACAGACAAAGTTCTATTTATAAATAAGTTTAGATTAGATAGATTAGATAGATATTCAGTGACAGAATAGTCTGTGACAAGTACAAAGTTTGGTATGAAAAGAAAGGAAGATTAATTCGATGTAAGTGTTCAGTTTTATATGCGGGAATAAAATATTCAATGAACATAGTCTACACTATTTACATTGTTCGGACTATTGTCCTCATCTTTGTTGTCATGTTTACGACGTTTCTTCAGGTGCTAGAAAATTTTTAACCGAATCCTTTATTACGATTACTGGGGTAAATTATTCTTATTCGATGTACAATATCAATTCTGGTAGCCATGTAGTTATTTCCCTTTAAATTAACTCTCTAAGTTATTTGTTCACCACTGATGTAGCCTGGTATTGAACCCACAACTTTTTAGGTCAAGGCAGTGGAACTAAACAAAGTCTAGATTCAGTAGACCATGTGTCCTCGAGGTGAACAAATAGCTTTTGTTATTACCAGGCTACAGGAATGGCGAACAAATAACCTAGCACCTGAAGAAGGCCGGGGCGTACAACGGCCGAAAGGTCGTAAACATTGCAATAAAGCTGAGAACAGTCGTCCGAACAATGTAAATAGTGTAAATGCTACATCTCAGAAGTATAGTTCAAAATAGTCTACTCTTTCCGAATGGAAAGATTATGGATTATAGTCGAAGAAAAAAATGAATAATCTGAGCGCTCTTGGTAATTGTTACTCCTGTTACGAGGATGCATTTATCTAAAAAATAATATTAATAATGTCTAAAAAGTAGTAGTAAGGGATTTTATTGAGTCCTTACTTATTACAAAAAAGTTTTAATTCATGAAGTAGTCATAAAAATAAAGAAAATTAGAAATAGAACGTTCAGAAGATGCTAGAATGCCCGAGAAAGTTCCAGTAGGTTCGAGATATTTCGAGAAATATGCAAATTAGGTGTTAGCCCCTATAAAAATAGGTTTTGGGAAGAGAGTAGTTAGCTGTTAACAAGGATCTGCTGACATTATTAACTCCGGCCCGATTCGTGGAACTGTGCATCTAGCCGAAAGAGTCTCTAAGGAAAAGTTGCCGACCGTCTAAAACCTGAAAGAGAACCTCCTGGAACTAAATAGGTAAACAGATATTTTTGACTCTTTCATCGACCATACTGGAAATTATTCTTTATAAACACATTTGAGGACTTCCATAATCTATAGCACTTAAACTACTTCGCTAGGTTAACTGGGTAAAGATACTTGTCACCTTCCTTTCGCTTCGTAACACTTACCCGTCACTCTGCCAGTACTAAACTCTATGTTATCTATTCGAATGCAAAAAATTGTATATTTGTAATATATTTTTTATTTTGTCATCGTAAACTAAATACTTGTTTGTGAATAAACTTTTGAGTTTTGGTCAATTCATTCTTTTCTTTTGTTATAACTTAAAACGTAACACTGTAGTACCAGTGTTTAATGGATGTTAAGAAAATTGAATTAGCAAATGTTATGAAGCAGGCATGCAGAGGAACGAAGCCCGGGCTTTCTGTTTCGTCTACATGATTAATTGTAACATTGTGAGATGCAATTTAATTATTTAGAATTATATCTAACAGACTAAACGACACTCTGATAAAAAGTACCTTGATAGATTTTGCAAGTGTGATGCGTGGTTAGATCCATAATTTTAAACAAGAGTTATTGCAGCTCATCAGTACAAAAAACTTACTTTAAAGGTTAGTTAAATAGTGCTAATAAAATCTCTCATATTATATAAACAACAAAAAATGAGAATCTTTATTACGTTCAATAAAAATTGTTTCGATGAAACAAAAACTTGAACATCTGTAGTTTGAAGCTCTTTAGAAAGATTAATCTAATTATTAGTCTATACTTCTGAGAGGAGGAAGCAGTTACATTATTTACAATGTTCATATTTATTGCCATGTTTATGACCTTTCAGCCGTTGTACGCCCCTGCCTTCTTCAGGTGCGAGAGCTTTCAAATCGAAACCTTTATTTCGAATGTGAATTATATACCCCAGTGATCGAAATAAATGATTTGGTTCATAATATCTAGCACCTAAAGAATGCCTGAGCGTATATCGGCCGAAACGTCGTAAACATGGCAAAAAGATGAGGACAGCACTTCAATCAATATAAATAATTAATTTAACTGTATCTATGAACTTCTTCTTCTATAGCTTGGCTGTTGCGGATCTTTTGATATCTTGAGACGATTCGGTGTAAAGATTAATTTCTGATTATATGAATATTGAAAAGTAAAGAAACGTTCCAATAAAATATCACACATAAAACCCTGGAACAATATAAAAGTGATCAATTTGGCAAGGCAAAGTAGTTGCGTACCACTCCCCGGCAACATAGATCAATTCCTGTACTTAAAAATGCTTGCAACGCAATATACCTAAAACCTATGCTGCTTTGTGGAAAGCTCCCATTTATAAATATCAGTAATAAAATTGACATGATTTTAATTTTTTTATTTGTATAAGTAATGAAATATTGCTCCAGTACAGTAAAGCAAGGCAAAATATCAGTACATCTGTGTGTTTAGCGATAGGAACAAATAAAAATCGGTAATATTAAAGAAAATTGAATGCTACGTATAATTCTAGAAACAAAATTTTATATGCATTTATATCAATAACCAAGTGTAACAGAGTTCAAAGAAGAGACCAGAGAGTTTAATGTCTCTAGGCGAAAAGGATTTTAGTTATCTCATAGAGGAAGTAGTCTTATTGCTCGTGCGTTTAACTCCTGATTGTTTGTAATTGCCAGTAGAAGGCTACTTGTTCTAGCCTGCCCTTTTCCGAATAGCCAATCCCAGGATGAATTTCTTGGAGCCCGTATACACGAGAATTTTTATATTAGAGTTTTAGGCTTGTCTGACTGCTGCAGACAAATATCTAAGAATGAAAAATGAATATCTTTGCATTCTAAATAGTATTCGAAAAACACGAAAAAATATTTATATTCCCTCATAAGCAGATTTAAAGAAATAACTTGAATCAGTTCAAATCAAAGTCCATATGACAAGTGCTAAGTTTTATCTCCAGGGGTGGTTACAATTTTTTTTAATCGTATCACCCCGAGCAAGGCGGTAATGCCACTGATGTGCAGGGGGCTACATAAGAGTAAAAAGATTAAGTAGAAGAGAGTGAAGAGGAAGACGAACCAGTTAGAAAGGAGCAAGAGAAGAATGGGAATACAGGTGTGATGACAGTTGCAAAGGTGGAGAGAAAGGAAAGGATATACGAGGTGGTGAAAGAACTCACCTTCGTATTTGTATGCATGTGTGTGTGTGTGTGTGTGTGTGTGTGTGTGTGTGCGTGTGTGTGTGTGTGTGGTTTTAATTTCTTTTAAGCTTCAGATATCAAATATTGCGTTAACATAAAAAAGAATATAATCAAAGCTTGTACTATTTTATAAGATTTGCGAATAAGGATTGAACTCAATGATGGTGACAATTAGGTGAGATATTTCTCATTCAAACTGCCATTTGAACAGCAACTTGTAGATTCTTACTAACCTTAGACACAGGTTCAAGCTTGAGATGAGAAATGTATTATGTTACAATACCTAATGTAAACGTTACAATATCTATTGCTTTACACAAAGCTCATCAAAAAAACAATAACAATAAATAAATCTTATTGTGAAATCAACTTCGGCAGAAACTGAGAAAGTAGATAGAACAACAGAGAGATATTAAACAACATAAATATGTAAATATTACATTAACAATTGGTTCATATATATGTATATATAAGGGGTTTAAGCTAATGGATATATATTCCACAGATTAATATTTACTTTTTATAAAAAGTGCTCAATAAAGCAGTTGTAGAACATTGATAGATATATAGTTATTATTATTGCCCTTATCAGGCAGTGAAACGTAGTGCACTTGCAGAATGTTTATTTTTTTAATTTCTTTAATTCGGTCAGTTAAGTACCATACATGATATAAGCTTGGGCGATCATGTCTCTAAAGAGACATGACTGACTGGGCAGAAGATTATTCCGCAGTAAGTTGTCACTACTTTCTGCGGCAGACTGATTGCCAGCCAAAAATATAGAATCTAATCTGTCCTGTTATTTAATCCATAACTGGAGGAAAGAGAGTGATTAATATCTTCCCCAAGGGTAACTGCGCGTAAGTGAATGCAGGGCATTAAACTGGTATTCGAACTTGATTTCTTGTTCCGAGCCGATATCCACTGCACCACATACTATTGTTAAACCAGTTATAATAACTATATATATATATATATATATATATATAATTGATTATATGTGCGAATGAATATTTTGACGATAGAAAATATTAGTTACTTTTGGAATGCTCCCCTTACGAGCACCAATTAAAAAAGTGCGGTCTTTTTTCATTTCTTTTCAACACATAAAAGCTATGCTAAGAAAATGACTGCCAACTAAAAATTTAATATAGGAGTCAGTTATTATTATTATTATTAATGATCAGAAATCAGAGAAAATGTTCCTGTTAGACTTAAACCATAATTGTTATACCCAATGAACCCAATGAATCAAATGATAATTGTAAATTTAAAATTCCAAAAGATATCACGGCTAAATGTTTAATTCTGTCCAGTATTTTCATAATAAAGAAGAACAAAATATGCGTTAGTTTTAGAATTACGTTATTTCTGTATGAAAACAGAACATGTAATTACATTTTTAAATAACTTTTTCAAGTGTTAGCGTTTGTTTAAAACAAGCAAAGAAGTTCATTGAAGGCTTTCTATATCGTAGTAACAGTTTCCATCAGTTTATTGAAATAAAGGCAAATAGTATGAGTGAAAGGATGTATATATTTGTTTGAACATAATTTTTGATCGATACTCGTATTTAAGTAGATATACTGTTTATAATCAAACAGTATTATATATCTATTTCTACCGGCCTGATTATTTACGGCAAATTTTTGTTACGAAAATGTGTTTTATTCGGCAGGATTCATACCTGCGACCCCTATGCACATAGGGGAAGCCACCAATTGATCTGACGCGTCTTAATTTGACTTCGTTTAAACTGCTCGTCATTCGTGGTCGAGAGGTATAACATGCGCCAGATCAGTTAGTGGCTTCTCCTATGTAGAAAGGGTTCGCAGGGTCAGATTGTGCCGAATGACACACATTTTCGTAAAAAAGATTTATCGTAAATAAACAGGCCGGTAGAAATAAATATATAATATTGTTTGATTATAGACAGAATATCTACTTAAATACGAGTATCGATCTAAAATAATGTTCAAACAAATCATTTCAAACTGTCGGTTTGTTATAACCAGTTTCGTTAGTTTATGTTTTATATATATATATATATATATATATATATATATATATATATATATATTATAAATTATGTTTTAGAACAAAGAGGACATATATAGAAGAAATTATGTACATGCTCTAAAACATAATTTATAATAAATATTCACTGCTCTATATATCATATATCGAGCATTGTTTTAAATTAATGTGTTGGACGGAAAAAAGTTTTCTTTTTTCTCTCCTCATTCTATACTCACCCGGATATATATATATATACATATATATATATATATATATATATATATATTCATATATCTATATATCTATATATATATATATGTATATTCATATGTTCATATATATATATATATATATATATATTCATATTGATAGGTGTCACACCTATCTATATGAATATGTCTGCTCTATCACTGATATTGAGCGCTTTTAAATAAGTACCACGCATATATAATATGTAAACAATATAATATATATAACAAATTGCATATATATATATATATATATTGATATTTATAATTATATACATACACTTTTCACACACACACACACACATATATATATATATATATATATATATATATATATATATTAACTATAGTAATAGCAATAACAATAGTAACAGAACTAACTCTGTAAAAACTAGTATTAATTAAGCTATAATTTAAATCGTCTTGTACAACTCACTGAAGAAAAACTCGGAGGAAAAAGAAGGAGAAGTAAAAAAGAAACAAAGTACATGAACAAAAAGTCACGCACTCGTAAGAAAGAAAAAAAAAACCAAGACGAAAACCCTAACACTAAAGCGCTCAATAAGAAAGTAGCGCAAAATAAGACAGAAAATCTAAGCAAGGCCAACAACTACCCTGGTAGGTTGTTGGCTCTTGCATAGATTTTCTGTCTGTCTGTCTGTCTGTCTGTCTGTCTGTCTCTCTGTCTCTCTCTCTCTCTTTCTCTCTCTCTCTCTCTCTCTATATATATATATATATAGAGAGAGAGAGAGGTGGGGGGTAGAATCGACGACTGACGCCAATTCGGTCGGGTTTCAATCCTGGGTTAGGAAGCGACCGGAGTCTAAGACGTACTGATGAGCTGTAATACAGCGAAACAGATCTGTCTGCGAATGACTATCACACCCTGATTGAGCACTCTGGAAGAGTGATAGACTTTGTAAACAGTAGCTACTTCGGCTCTTACGCACTGCTCATTCGATAATGAATTGGAGCACGCTAGCCATTGGGCGTGTTTATACGCGCTAAAAAGCCTGCTTAATTCTACTGGACGGTCGTGGCCTACGGGTAGAATTGCTGACTGACGCTTATTTGGTCGGATTTCAATCCTGTGTTAGGAATTGATTGGAATCTAAGCCGTACTGATGAGCTGTAATACAGCAAAACGGATCTGTCTGCGGATGACTATAATATATATATATATATAATCCATTTTTAACCGAATATTTTCCATTTTTAAACAAGTTATTTCGCTACCCAGGTTTCTACTTTAATATTATATATATATATATATATATATGTGTGTGTGTGTGCGTATGTGTCTGTGTGTGTGTGTAAATCTCTGAAGTGAAATTTCGGAATATTTACAGAAAAATTGTTTTCATGGATCTCATCATTCAGTATATTTTTGAGGTTAATTGATGTGTATTTCTTTTGCTAAAAATTGAATTGAATTTCGGATGGATTTATATCGGAATGTTATCTCTGCTTTCCGTTTAGTAAGAAATATTCAGAACGATTTATTTCCTAAATTAAATATAATTATTAATTAATGAATCAACAAATGTTACTAACCAGTATCTTGCTATTTTTTCCTTCAATAATTTTATGTTGACTCAAATTTAGAAGTAAAAATCGCCTCCAACCAGAAACACAGTTGCGTGATTGCTGAGCCTTTAGTTGGGATGGCCTTCTGCAAGGAAGATCTGTTGGAATTGCAAAAGAGAAAGGTTTCGTGTGGTTTCACATTTAAACGAATATTTGTTTACTAAGAGAATCGCCAGAAGAAATTTTAAATAATTCTATATCTAGTTTACTCACTTTTCCTAACTACACTCACGCATCTCTCTTTCTCTCTCTCTATCTATATGTATATATACAGAGTGTCCATAAAAGCTCGTGTACACATTTAAAAATTAATAACTTTATTTCTATTTGTGATAGAAATAATCTGTAAAAAGTGTTATAAAGTTTAATGTACCTAGTTTTAAGTAGAGTCATTAAATAATTCTTTACCACAAAATTTGCAACTATTTTCAGAGAAGTAAAAAAATATTTTCTTTTTAACAGAATCAGTTTGATCCATGGCTACAACTAACATGTGAAAACAATTGTGCATGCAATCAAACCTAGTTCATTAGAAGATTTGAAAGCTAAAATAACTAATTTAATTACATGTATTACTGTAAATCACTTGGCAAATGCTTTCCGTGAACTGCGAAATCGTATTACCCTTTGTACTGCTAATGATGGAGGACATGTGGAAACTTAAATAAAATTTCAATAAAACATTTAAAGATTTACTTCTTTCTAACCTTTCTGACAAATTATTTCTATCGTAAATACAAATAAAGTTATAAATGTTTTAATGTGCACACGAAAGTTATGGACACCATATATATATATATATATATATATATATATATATATATAAAGACAGAAACCAATTTCCCTGACGAGCCGTTAGGCAAACCGTGGTCGGTTGTTGGCTCTTGCTTAGTTTTCTGTCTGTGTTTGCTCTACTTTTGTATTGAGCATTTTAGTGTTAGGGTTTTCGTCTTGAGGTTTTTTTCTTTCTTACGAGTTCTTGACTTTTTGTTCATGTACTTCATTTGTTTCTTTTTTTACTTCCCCTTCTTTTCCCTCCGAGTTCGTTCTCGGTGGGTTGTACAAGACGATTTAAATTATAGCTTGATTAATACTAGTTTTGGTAGAGTTCATTCTCTTACTATTGGTATTGTTGTTGTTATAGTTAATATTATTATTACTATATATATATATATATATATATATATATATATATATAGGAGAGAATGGCAAACCCGTAAAAACGAAGAGGATAATCCAAAAGATTTTATCTAATCAATATAAAATATTAAAAAGATAAAATAGAGAGCTCAATGGATATTATCCAGAGCAATATGATATATAGACAAAAAAACTCAACATATAGGTAAACGGTTATAATTCCAGAATTCATCTCGACAGCTCTAAAAATTACAATCTGCTTAAAATAAGGAATATAAAAAAAATAAATATTCTTAAAAAATAAATAAATGAATAAATGTTGATTTCACTCAGAATATGCTAAAAACAATTTTTTTTACAGACGGGAAATAGGCTAGGTAAAATAAACATTTTATCATTTTAGGATGAGGGTAAGTTTTTGTCTGTGTGCTTATTTTAAGTATGTCTATAACTATCATCCATTTTGAGTATATATTCTCTCCTAAATTTTTTGTGCGTTTATATGATTTGATGTATGCATTCTTTATTCCATTTGTATATGTGTAAGTTGATGTATTTTTAATTCATGAGACGAAAATTAAAAAAAATATTCATTTCACCTAAACTATTTCCTTCTCTGTTAGAAACCGTTTTAGAATATTGTGAGTGAAATTAACATTTATTTATTTTCCACGGTCTGTAAGAAGCAGATTGTATTTTTTACAACAGTTGAAATAAATTCTGAATTTATAACCGTTTAATTATATATATATATATATATATATATATATATATATAACATAGTGATGATCCACATATACTGTCTTAATAATATGTGTAGGAAAAACTACTAAAAAGTTGTAAGTTTAAAAATGTATTTTTGACAGCATTTATTTATTTCTATTATTATATTTGATATTTCAGACAGTCCTCGGCCTTTCATCAGAAACAAATGATTTTAAAATTTAAATTAGAAACGTTTTCGCGAGGAGCGTTTGTCCGAGAAATTGTTTACATCACATGACGCAGAAAGCGACAGATATTTTTAATATTTGTAAACGTAAATCTATCTTTAATAATACTTATAAATGTTGTTTTAAAGAAAATTTTTTAAGTGTATCTAAAAAATGTTTAACTATTGAAATATTTATAAAGATTCAAAACACCTAAGTCCCTATTTAACCCTAGCCTGTATGTATTTAATTTTAAAATCTAGTATTTTTCTTTCTGCGTGAGTATGTGGAACTAAAATCAGAATCTATTAGTAAAAAATCTATTAGATTCTGATGTTAGTTCAACATACTCACGTAGAAAGAAAAATTCTGGATTTTAAAATTAAATACATATAGGCTAGGATTAAATAGGGACTTACGTGTTTTGAATCTTTAAAAATATTTCAATGTATATATGTGTTTATATATATACTTGAATACTGCTGCCACATCTGGTCGGGTGCCCCTGCTATTCTCCTAGGGATTCTTGACAAAATACTGCGAATAATCTGTAATGTGATTGATACCGACTTGGCTGACAGCCTGCAGTCACTCTCTCACCGGCGTGACGTGGCTTCCCTTTGCCGCTTCCATAAATACTTTCATGGCTTCTGCTCTGATGAACTTAAATCACTGGTGCACTCTAGGTGTGAATTTGCACGAGATACTAGATTGGCAACTAGGTCCCAGTCTTTTACAGTGAAACTGATGAAATGTAACCGCAATTTCTACTCCAACAGCTTCTTTTCTCGCACTTCCCGCCTGTGGAATTCCCTTCCGCATGCTTGCTTCCCCGACGGCTACAACCTAAAAGAGTTTAAATGTAGGGTCAATAGACACCTCCTAACACACTAACTCATACCAATTCTCTCCAACTCTCTCCCTATGTACATCCTAACTCGTCTATCACCCTCCTTCTGAAATTTCCTATACCCAATCGCTCTATATAACCCCCTGCGCTATAGTAGCAGTGGAATGTCTTGATTGGGGTGACATGATTATATATATATATATATATATATATATAAACTCCTAATAAGTTGAAACTAATTTCCGTTGCAGACACGAAATCAAATTTCTATTAGGTTGCCTTACAATTCGTAATATCCTAAGCAAATCATGAAACAGTGTTCTACAACCAAAATCTGTTAAACATTTTCCCAAACATTAAAATATAAAACCAAAGAAAAATAATGGAAAGAAAAATAAACGAATTAAAATGATAATTATTTTACTTTAATTAATAAAAATCAATAATTAAATTTTTAAATAAGCACCCGGTAGGTCAAGATTATAGATAACCTTAACATATTCCTATATACATTTGCAGCAGCTACCATCAGTATAAATAAGCTGCCTAGATGTCATGACAATAAAAAAGCATTATTCCTAAAACAAAAAATGGAAAGGGATAGTTTCCTCTTTTTACCAATTACCATTGACCCAAGTGACCTATATATAAAGCCAACTGAAAGAGTAGTGGCACTTGTTTGAATATTCGAATGCCGTTTTGTCCTGTATGGACACTGTCTAGATCTTGAATTACTATATATCTAATATTGAGCACTCACAAGTAATATATAAAATTTTAACACACACAGATGTGTTGTTAGGGTTCGCAGGTTCGAATCCTGCCGAATAATACATATTTTTCGCAAAAGATTTATAAAAAAATATTCAGGTCGGTATATATATATATATATATATATATATATATATATATATTACGCTCCCACATCCTGATTGAGCACTCTGGAAGAATGGTAGACTTTGAAATACAGTAGCTACTCTGGCATCTACGCATCGCTCATTCAGTAATGAATTAGAGCATTCTGGTTACTGGCCTATGATACATCATACGCTAAAAGTCTACTTCCCTCTGCCGAGCAGCCATAGCTCAGATGTAGAATCGCTGACTGACGCCAATTCGGTCGGGTTTCAATCCTGGGTTAATGGCAGTCGGATGTCTAACCATACTGATGAGCTGTGATACAGCGAAACAGATCTGTCTGCGGATGACTATATATATATTCTTTAAGTAAAAACAGTCACTACTCAAATAAATGTATCTATTAAAAATAAAGTGCAAACAAATAAATTATCTCAGTTGTTAAACCATTTCGTAAATCTCCAGAGATTTCCGTAACATTTCATAAAATTATCTGCGTATATTTGTTTACATTTTACTTTCAGAGCAGAGATGAATATGACGATAAAGTGGAAATTTGTGTTTATAAAGCTTGTTTCGGCTTCGTTTAGACTGTGAAATAATTGGTGGCTGCGCAGTCTAAGGTGCGTCAGATCAGTTGACGTCTTGCCCTGTTTTGTTAGGGGTCGCACATTCAAATCCAGCCAAATAATACATATTTTCTTCATATATTCAGGCCGGTAGATATATATATATATATATATATAAATGTACAGTTTAATTAAAATCAGAGAATCTACTAAAATACGAGTATCTATTTAAAAAAAATGTTGAAACAAATAAATTTAAATATGTCGCTTGTTAATCCATTTAATAAATCTCCGGAGATTTTCGTAACCATATATATATATATATATATATCCTGAAAGAAATATTACTAAAAAATATCTCTTTCTGTCTTTTTTCCTATTCAAGGATGTCAAGGAGGTCTAATGTCTGGTCAAACAGTATATCTACTCGATATAGACCATGGTGTCAAAATATATGCAAAGAAATATTATAAATATTTTCGTAGGAGAAGTTAAAATTAAATAGCATTAAACTGAAGTTTATTTCATGCTAATCAGTTCTCACTATTTACATTGTCTGGACTATAGTCTTCATCATACTGACATATTGACGACGTTTCGGCAGTTGTATGCTCAGGCCTTCGTAAGGAAGAAATTTCAAGCCTCACCCTTTATTACGATCACCAAGGTATATCATTCTCATTCCATGTGCGATGCTATTTCTGGTTTCCTTGTAGTTATCTCCCTTTCACTTAACTCTATAAGTTTTCTGTTCACCACTGCTGTGACCTGGTATTGAACTCACAAATCTTTAGGTCAAGTTACTGGAATTAACCAATGTCTATATCCTCTGATATTTATATTAACTATGTCCTTATGAGCATCAGCCTGTGAATTTAATAGATTTATAAACCAAATGTCTCAGTAACAATTTTTTACCAGGATTCATATTGCAATGTTTGATACTAATGTGTTAATCTTGCCTTTTTTTTTACCAGTGCTCATATTGCAATCTTTATTGCTAATGGTTTTTTTTAGCACTCCGTATTGCTGGTTCCCATATTGTATTCATTTCTATGCTTGGTCGGCTTAGGAGATATTTATAGCCTAGCATATGCGCTAATTAAATAAGTTTACGTAGTTTTTACGTCTATTATTTCAAATTCATGCCATAGGGGCGGTTATCCCTTTTCTCCCACCAAATGTGGGCAGCTACGCCTAATTTTTCTATCTACTTTCATGTTACGGCCCTATGCTATTCTTGTAGATTTACCTTAAGGGGGCGGCACGTTTCTCATTTTCATTTCTTTCCACAGCTACATAAAATAGCGTACACACAGTCCTTAGTCATTTTCTCCTCTGCTGGGGGCTTGCTCGAGAGAGGTACCTAATGAGTGTAGAATCACTACTGAAGATCGACCTGATGTTATATGGACCACAGATCCTTTGTATTTTCTCCGATAACACCTTCACATAACACCTGACTACCGAGAAATCCTCCACTATGAGTACCTTGGTGAACAGACTCGCCACGTCCAGGCTCATCATTTGGTTGCATTGGATGGGAGCATCTTCGATAAGTTCCACCAAATGGGCAGAATTTCGACCATATGATTGTGACCTTCCTATCAGTGGGTCAATTATATCAACAAAGAAGCAACCCAGAGGTTGGAACCCCGTGCCTAGGCTGTTGTCAATGGACTTGAGAGGAATGCCGTCTTTGTGAATTTTAAATAGACCATACACGTGAGGTAACTTGCTGTAGCGTTGCGAGCTACGTGAGAGTAGAGCAAAAAGGGAGAAGTACAAGATACAGGGGAAATCGAGGAACGGATAAGAGAAGGACGGGAACACTGGTGTGAATAGAGCTGCGTGAGAGTAGAGCGAAAAGGTAGAACAAGATACAGGGGAAATCAAGGAACGGATAAGAGAAGGATGGGAACACTGGTGTGAAGAGAGCTGCGTGAGAGTAGAGCGAAAAGGGAGAACAAGATACAGGGGAAATCGAGGAACGGATTAGAGAAGGACAGGAACACTGGTGTGAAGAGAGCTGCGTGAGAGTAGAGCGAAAAGGGAGAACAAGATACAGGGGAAATCGAGGAACGGATAAGAGAAGGATGGGAACACTGGTGTGAAGAGAGCTGCGTGAGAGTAGAGCGAAAAGGGAGAAGAACAAGATATAGGGGAAATCGAGGAACGGATAAGAAAAGGATGGGAACACTGGTGTGAAGAGAGCTACGTGAGAGTAGAGCGGAAAGGGAGAAGAACAAGATACAGGGGAAATCGAGGAACGGATAAGAAAAGGATGGGAACACTGGTGTGAAGAGAGCTGCTTGAGAGTAGAGCGAAAAGGGAGAACAAGATGCAGGGGAAATCGAGGAACGGATAAGAAAAGGATGGGAACACTGGTGTGAAGAGAGCTACGTGAGAGTAGAGCGGAAAGGGAGAAGAACAAGATACAGGGGAAATCGAGGAACGGATAAGAAAAGGATGGGAACACTGGTGTGAAGAGAGCTGCGTGAGAGTAGAGCGAAAAGGGAGAACAAGATGCAGGGGAAATCGAGGAACGGATAAGAAAAGGAATGGGAACACTGGTGTGAAGAGAGCTACGTGAGAGTAGAGCGGAAAGGGAGAAGAACAAGATACAGGGGAAATCGAGGAACGGATAAGAGAAGGACGGGAACACTGGTGTGAAGAGATCTGCGTGAGAATAGAGCGAAAATGGAGAACAAGATACAGGGGAAATCGAGGAACGGATAAGAGAAGGATGGGAACACTGGTGTGAAGAGAGCTACGTGAGAGTAGAGCGAAAAGGGGAGAAGAACAAGATATAGGGGAAATCGAGGAACGGATAAGAAAAGGATGGGAACACTGGTGTGAAGAGAGCTGCGTGAGAGTAGAGCGAAAAGGGAGAACAAGATATAGGGGAAATCGAGGAACGGATAAGGAAAGGATGGGAACACTGCTGTGAAGAGAGCTACGTGAGACTAGAGCGGAAAGGGAGAAGAACAAGATACAGGGGTGTTGAAGAAAGGAGGGGAGTTAAATTCGTAAAAACAGAAGAGCTGACGAAATAATGCACAAAGATTCCTTATTAATATGTAGAATATTCCAGTCATAATATAATCAGGTCTACAATATGTGGTGTTAAACAAATATATGATTTTTTTTTAATCATTTCACCCCGAGCAAGGCGGAAACGACACTGATGTGCAGGGGGCTACATAAATGTAAAAAGATTAATTAGAAAAGAGTGAGGAGTACAACCTAGTTAGAAAGGAGAATTATTCATAAATAAAAATTGTTGCATTTTGTTGGCATAATAAAATTTGATTACCGCGAACAAGTTCTTATCTGTATTTTAACAAGAAAAATACAAGCTTAGACGAGATATCCTACATAAATATAACTTGAATTTTTTACCTACAGGCTGCGATGAGGAAAGTGACGTCATTTTATATATTAAATTTCATGCATGTGCATTTGTGAGAAAAAACACAATGACGCGATTTACTCCACCATAAATTTGGAAAAGGCACGCTTCACTGATTGACATTTATGCCGGAAGCTCCAATACGAACATTACATCGTCGGAAGACAGTGCAGAGGGTTCGGGAAGAGTTAGATGAGTCTAACGGCGATTAAGAAGGTACGAAAACTCGGAAAACTAATTCTGATTATTCTGATAAGAAAAGAAATCCCGTATTTGTTGGTGAGAGCCTCAGACTGTACACATCAAGTGCCTTGAGGAGGTTGTGCTGCCCTGGGTCAAGAGAGTAGCTGTTGGATGACAGTTTGTCTAACAACATAACTCTGCACCATGTCTCACAACCAACAGAACCAAGCAATGACTGTCAGACAATTTAGCAGTTGAGTGAGAGATTATAAAATTCTTTGTAAAATCAAAGATAAATTGAAGGCAAAGATTTAAGAACCGACATCACATAGCAATCCAGTACTCTCTTCCTTGGTTCTAGCGAAATTGTCCCGTTTCTTAATACTTTACTCAACTTCTGGAATGCTTCTTTCGTCATGCTAATTCGCTTTCTGATCTCTGTGTCGCACGTAACCAAATAAATGTTGCAATATGCAAAATTACAGAGATTCGTATTTACAGTTTTATTTTCTTGTTTGCAAGATATCTTGATGAATTCTGAGCGTGAATGATATTTCATTATTGAACGTAAATACATTTTACCAATATTTTCCAGACGGTTTTGAACGTTTCTGTTCAATATTTCATATTCCTTACATTTTTAAAAACTTGAGAAACTAATTAGATATTTCCGTATTCGAATTGATTGTAGAAAATAGGCAATGCACTTGTATTTTGCTTTGGAGGAAAATTTAAAAAAAAGTTCTGCGTGCTCCAAATCGGCTAATTTGTCAGATGAATCGATACAACATTTCCTTTTCTCAATAAGCTGAATCGATTTCATTATTCGGTTAATATAAATCTTTGTATATTTTAAATTTCACTTCTGATTTATCTGATTTAAGTCAATAAATGAACTAATCCTGTTTTATTTTTTTATCTTGCCTCAATAACCTTCTACCCCAAAGAGGAAGGATCTTCTTCCAAGCAAGAGAAATGATTTACTTACGGCAATTATTATGTTTGCTTATACGACTGATGTCGTTGTGGTGCATTGGATATCGGCTCGGAACGGGAAATCGGGGAGCCGAGTTCGAATTCCAGACGAATTCATTGCATTCACTTACGCGCAAATACCCTTGGGAAAGATATTAATCCGTCTCTTCCTTCGAGTTATGGGTTAAATAACAGGACAGATTGGGTTCTATAGCCTTGGTCGGCAACCAGTCTACCGCAGAAAGCAATGGCAACATACTGCGGGATAATCTTCTGCCCAGTCAGTCATATCTCTTTCGAGACATGATCGCCCAAGCGTGTATCACGTATGGCACTTAACTGACTGACTACTCTTGGTCTAGCAGCAGATAACATTAAAATGTGAGAAATCTGTGTCGAAGATTAATCACACAAGTTCTAAGAGAAATGGGAAAAGGTTTTAACGTCTTTCTGTTTCTTGATGAGGTTTTCTGTCAATAATGAAATTCCCGCTTGGCCCGATTTCTGGAAAGCCGTCTGTCTTGACGGTGAACAGTAAAATACTTTAGTCCAAAGAGAAGAAAAGAACTGTCGGTAGTTACACATTGATCAATTTACAAGGTTAAAGAGGTGAAAAGTTGATTGATACTCTGTTGGCAACTCAGCAATGTGAATCAGGCGAGGTGGGAGGTTAATGTTTAAGCACACTGAACAGCGTTTTGGATCAAACCTGAACATTCAATCTTGTTCGGAAAGAGTTTGATCTGTGGAGTTGTTTCTATTGCCTGTTACACAAGCAAAATGCACAGATACTTAAAAGAGAATTCATTCGTTTAGAAAGCACAGTGGTTAATCTTGGGAATGATTCTTACGTCAGTTTCAAACGGGTTAATGGCTATCAGCATATTAACACCTATATTTTCACACGCTTACACACACACACACACACACGCACACACACACACGCACACACACACGCACCCACACACACGCACACACACACACACATATATATATATATGATTGAAGTAGTAGAAGAATTTGAATAATTAAGTAATTCATAGAGCTTTTTTTAACCGCAACAGAATGCAGAAAGCACTGGACGGCCGTTGTGTTGTAGAAGTCGTGGCTCTTGGAGGCACCGTCCTACGGGTAAAGGAACTTGGATGAGTTCCACCACGGAATTTGTGAACGAGTGGCGCGTCATCGAGTTTAATTCGTTACCTCTTCGTCACTAGGGCCCGTGGTACAGTTGGTATAACATCAGCTTTATAACCAAAACTGTCTGGGTTCGATTCATGGTAGTGGATGCGCACTGCTGAAGAGTCCCAAATATAGGACGAAACTGCCGTCCAGTGCTTTCTGTTGAGGTCGAATAAAAAGTACGATGAATTACTTAATATATATATATATATATATATATATATATATTACAATGTGATATATTAGACTGAAGAGCGTACCGAAGCGTGAAACGTCCTTATGTAATATTGATTCGGATGTTCACTCTCTGTATCGTTCTGTCTCTTAACACACACACATATATATATATATATATATATATATATGTTTCGTTAAAAACAGCTAACAAGAAACATTTTATTTAATTTTTCCAATTTTCTTATATGTGTCTTTTTTGCTGGAGATAAGGGTCGTAAATATGTTCCATAATTTTCGACTTGCCAAACGCTTTCAGCCACTTCACTGGCCATTTTCAAGGGTAAGATTTTTCCGATGTAGCAATTATGTCATCATGAGTAACTGTAATGTAATTTTAGTGGGGTTTTTTTGTTGTTTTTGAAAAATAGAGTTCTTTTAAAACGTGATGCGCGCAACTGGACATCACCTATATGTTTCAATTACTAATACCATAACACCACTTCTCATACTAGACATCTTACATGACACCTATCTAATAATAATTTTACAATAAAAACCTTTTATTAGCCCATAACTTGCAAGAAACCTTAAGAAAAACTTTGGCTGAACATACAAAAATACTCTTTAATATCCAATATCAAAGTTATCTCGCTATAAGACAAGCACTATACATCAAACAATTTTCTTCTACCATCAATTTTTACATTATTTATCAGTAGAAATAGAGTTTTGAAGGTTTTTAGCAAACATCTTTACACTTCTTATTCCCATAAAATAGAAAACATGTACGAATACTGGAAAAATAAAATCAAAAATTAATAAAATCTTTCTTGTCGGTAGTTTTTAACGAAACATGCTTAAATTAAGGGTTGCTGCCCAAATATACATTAATATATATATATATATATATATATATAGTCAGCAGCAGACAGATCTGTTTCGCTGTATCACAGCTCATCAGTACGGTTAGACATGAGATTGCTTTTTACCCAGGATTGAAAGCCGACCGAATATATATATATATATATATATATATATATATATATATATATATATATATATATATATTGATGCATGTTTCAGTAAATAATATAGACAAGTTTTCTCGATTTATTTTATGTAATATTTTCCTATCGTCTGATAAGCTTAATAGCATTATCGTTGAAAGGGGAAATAATTGATACACGTTTTCATTTAATCCTTTCTGAGCTTTCTGCTTACATCAGCCATTATCAAAGATGAAAATAGTGTTGGTTGTAACGGGCAGTTCGCGGACGAACGATAGTAGTAGTCGTCTATATTGTTTGTGTGGAGGATTGGCGAATACGTGCGTGCATGCAGGAAGCTAAAATCGCACTACAGCTTACATAAAATAAATCGACAAAACTTGACTATATTATTTAATGAAACATGCATCAATGAAAAAATGCTGCCTAAATACACACACACAATATATATATATATATATATATATATATATATATATATATATATATATATTACGGTGATATAACGTTGAATACACCGGTTGCCTCTCGATCACCGAAGTTAATCAACGTTGAGCCTGGTCAGTACTTAGATGGGTGACGGCTTGGAAATACCAGGTGCTGTAATTGTTTATTGACGGACGTGCGTTGTGGTGCGGTGGATGTCGGCTCAGAGAGAGAAATCAATGAGCCTAGTTCCAATTCCTGTTGAACACTCTGCATTCACTTATGCACTGGTACCCTAAGGTATTAATCCGTCCCCTCCCTCCAGTTATGGGTTAAATAACTGAGGTCTGCGGTTCATGCGATCTGTGGCAGACTTCTGCACCGATTGTTTGTTATCAGCAGTTCCAAAAGTGTGGATGGTGCTACGCAAGCATTCACCACTCTAAACAATTCTTTGTTTGGCAGTATAACTGAATTAGATACTCATACGTCGAAATCGACGAAAGAGTCCATAATATATATATATATATATATATATATAAATGAAGAAATAAAAACAAGATCAGCCAATGAGAATAATTAAGTGGAGTGAAGGACCTAATCAGGTGGATGACGGAACGAGGATTACATGGTGTAACAGGAGAAGGCGTGCTCAGAGTCACCAGTGATAGGGAAACGTGGAAGGCCATGCTCGCCTACGCCCTGAAGGAACAAGGCACATAGAAGAGGAAGAGACGTTATAATACCCCCAAAAGGAAACGGTGTGTGTTCCACTCACTTGACGGTAGTGTAGCAGATGTTTCGCTGCGGAAAGCCAGACATGTCAAAAATTTTAAACCGGGAGAAGAAAAAGATAAAATAGAAAAAAATAAATAAAAGGAAAAAAATGGAAAAAAAGATACAGAAGAGAAAAAAAAGGGAAATCCTTATTCAAACGTTGGAAAAGATAAAAAAAGAAAAGAAAAAAACCAAAACCAATAGAAATTTCTTCCAGGGCTATCAGCATCATAATTTTCCTACTTGTTCTTTATGCATGTACGTGTGTTTTCCTAACGTATGTGTAAATATATATATTGTAATTGTCACTGAATCGTTATAGATCAGATTTAAACAAAATTAGACCAGTAAATAGGATATTTACTAAGCGCCGCTTAGATGAAGCACACGTCCGAAGGTATGAGACACCCAGTAAGGATCGAATTCACTACTCAGTTGGAACTTGCTTTAGCGAGACAAACTTGCTAACCCTTACACCTCGTCGAGGTGCCCTAGATCAGCAAATAATTGTATTGGTCAGTCAGTTAAGTGCCATACATGATACACGCTTAGACGATCATGTGTCGAAAGAGACATGACTGACTGGGCAGATTATCCCGCAGTAGGTTGCCATTACTTTTGCGGTAGACTAATTGCGAGACAAGGATATAGAACCAAATCTGTCCTGTTATTCAACCCATAACTAGAAGGAAGAGACGGATTAACACCTTTCCCAATGGTATTTGCGCGTAAGTGAATGCAAGGAATTCAACTTGAATTCGAACTGGGCTCTCCAATTTCTCGTTTCGAGCCGATATCCACTGCACCACAATGCACACCCACTGATGTTGTATAAGAAAGTGCTTAATACATGTTTGAAATAATATGAAGATTAAACATATAGAGCATTTATATATTTATATATTGCAATTGTCTATATATCCATATACCAATTTCTGTCTGCGTTGAGTGTTTGGAGAATCTTGTTAAACATTTCTCAATTGCTATTTAAGTGCTTTTGTGTGTACATCTAGTTTTATGTAATCTCGAATATATATTTGTCGTCTATGTGGCTTCTACGTTACAACAATAATTTTCCCTCACAGAATATTCATGCACGTAATGATTTGAATTCTCACAGTGTGAACCACAAACTGCTCTGTCTAAAAGTAAGTTAACGAAACAACTATGTAGAGACCTAAATTACTCACTGGTACCCTAAGGAATTAATCCGTCCCCTCCCTCTTGTAAATTAATTCTGTCTTTACCTTTGTCTCGCATAAAGTGTTTGAATACTACGTAAAACTCACTCACTTGCCCATTTGTTTGCATTATGTCTCTGCAAATTGTTATTGTCTCTCTTTACATATCTTTCTTTTTCCGCCATATTTCTTGTAAGTGTGATTTTGTGTGTATATATGTTCCGTTGATCCATCTATGCGGTCGCTTTTAATTATTTTCCCTTCTTTTCTACGGCCCCTTTTTGCTTTGACTACAACGACTTAACAGGTCAGTGTCCGGTTGCTTGGATAGCTAATGATCGTTTTGTCAGGTGAATTGAACCATAGATCAGTGGGTCAGTAGGTGAAGAGAAAGCCTTTTGAAGTCAGTGAATATTCTAGAAAATGCCGTTTCTCGCTGCCATAACGACAACCTAAGTCTTGTGACCCCACTCAGGCCAAATTTTAAGATCCCGGCATTGTCAATTCGACGTTCGCTTCAGATTCTTCATTCATGTATTCAACGAATAACACGACAGAAAGATTCAAACTAACCTGATTGACCACAATTGACTTCAATAACTTGATCAATCTGGCCGATAATTAAATTTTGTCTTTTCTCTTTCAACTTTATTCTGCATGCAAAGTCGCTTGGTGAAGGGAAGATGATGTTGTATTTAATGTATATTTGGCCTGCCATGTCATTCCTACTGGACAGCCAATGACGTCGACGCTTGAACATTACGCACCTTGCATTAGAGTGACAAGTGTACAAGAATTAAATTATGCTTCTAATTGTAACATTGTATGCATGAAGATAAGTTTCGGTCCTATCTTCTTGTGACTAAATTTTTTATTCTTACTGGTTATTTTTTCACATCCTCTAATGAACAAATATTTTGCGCCTATTTGCTTCTGTGAATATTTGGCCTATTATTTTACCTCTTTAAATATGCATGCATCTCATCAGTATAAGACCGTATAGTGTAGAAAATGTTTCTATTTCTTCCGAAAATTGGTTCTAGGTATGACTGTAGACTGCATCCGGCAGCAAGGCCTCTGATTAGCAGGTTGTGAGGAGCATCGAACCACCTCTTAATTGCTGTTTTTCCCAGATACACCCGGACCCGGACACCTGCTAGAGTCCCAATTATGGACAAACAGTTAACCCTTAAACTGGGGTAACAAATATAAACCTTTACAGAAATATATACATAAAAAAGGAAAAATATTACAAACAATACATTTTTGTTATGACACATTTTTGAAAGAAAAAATATTGTCCTGATACATTTTTGAAAGAAAAAAATATTACTGGCAGTACATTTTTGAATACAAGACTAGAAGTTATCTTCGGTTTTCTAAAATAAACAAAATAAAAAAATTCATAAAAATCTGACTAACGCAACCTTCTCCCTATAACAAAAAAAAAAACACAAAAAAAAAAATTAAAACCGTATATGTTTGGCATTAAATAACCCACAGAACTTGATATGACGTTAAACAAAACTGAAACTCAAACGGTAACGAAAGTTTCAGCTGGCTGGTCCTATACAAGCTTTCATCGGCAAAAATAGACAAACGGTCCCACATTAAGTCGTTGTGTCAAAATGAAGGTTTTTCCCATGACACCGCTTTTATTTCATCTACCTTCACTCCTTAGTATGTTTATTGTTCTAAGAAGCGACGAATTAATTGGAATAAAACTTAGACATATGAAAGTAAATTTATGTATTTTCTTTGTTTTTGAGAAGTGACAACAAAATAATAAATGCTATTTATTTATTTATTTATTGAAATGTTCATTTTATTTATTATATTACATATTGGGATTTTTTACAAGTTAATTCAAAATTTATAAAATAGCAAATAGCAAATATTTTCTTATTGTTGTATCACATATTTTGATAATTTAGTAAATGTTTATAAACTTATGAATAAAAATTGTTTTCATATTTATTTCTTTATAAATTGGAAAATATTATATTGCACTAGTTTTAATTGTATTAGTTTTTAGAATGTTATAAATATAAAATTATTCTTGTAAATAAACAATCTAATGAATAAATAGTTGCTTAAAACCCTCCTTTTGAAAAAATACATCTAATTGCGGGAACGTTTTTCCTTTCATCATTATAATCAAATCATGTGTGTGTTTAGCCTGATTTTCTTCTATCTATCTATCTATCTATCTATCTATCTATCTTTCTAACTAAGGCTGTTTCTATCTATCTATCTATCTATCTATCTATCTATCTATCTATCTATCTATCTATCTATCTATCTAACTAAGGCTGTTTCTATCTATCTATCTATCTATCTATCTATCTATCTATCTATCTATCTATCTATCTATCTACTAACTAAGGCTGTTTCTATCTATCTATCTATCTATCTATCTATCTAACTAAGGCTGTTTCTATCTATCTATCTATCTATCTATCTATCTATCTAAGGCTCTATCTATCTATCTATCTATCTATCTATCTATCTATCTATCTATCTATCTATCTATCTAGGCTTTTCTATCTATCTATCTATCTATCTATCTATCTATCTATCTATCTATCTATCTATCTATCTATCTTTCCCAGTCTGTTCATATCTATCTATCTATCTATCTATCTATCTATCTAAGGCTGTTTCTATCTATCTATCTATCTATCTATCTATCTATCTATCTATCTATCTATCTATCTGAAATTACTTTTGTACATATTACAAGAAACTTTAAAATCAAACTATAAACTTTCTAAAATTCACAGTCTGTCGTTTGTACCGATCAAACAAGTTAAACATGAAATTCAAGTTTTAAACTAAACTTCTAAACTTTCTTCTTAATGGATTTCGCCGACTGTAGATAAAACTTGGATGAATTTATATGCAACGTTCATTCGTTCCACCTTTTGAAAAGTTTAATTCATTAAAAATATTTCAATGTTTAATTATCTTCTTCAGAATAGTATCTTGATATCAAAACGCGAAATAATGTATTAAATGTTTTATTAAAACAAATATTATTTAGGAACATTTTTCCGAATTTGTTTTACAACTTTTTCCTTGAGTTTGAGTTTGAGTTTTGTTTAACGGCATATCAACACCTCTGTAGGTTATTTAATGCCAAAAAGGTGGAGTTTGAAGATATTTATTTTAATATTCGGTTATAAGGAGAAGGTTGATTTAGTAAGATTTTGATGAAAAGTTTTGTTGTTGTTTTTTCATTTTAGAAAACTGAACATGTTTTCTAGGTTCTTTATTAAAAATGTATTGCTGGTAATAATTTGTTTTACCTTCAAAAATGAATTATTGTATTGTTTTCTTCTAAAATATATATTTTTCTATAAAATGTTATTTCTATACTTTCATAGTGTTTTGACCCCAGTTTGCAGGGTTAACTATTTGCTCATAGCTGGGACCCTAGCAGGAGCTACCACTCTGGGTCAGAGTGGACCTGGGAACAACATCAATTAAGAGGTGGTTTCAAGCTCCACACAATCTCCCAATCAGAGGCCTTGCTGCTGGATGCAGTTTACCGTCATAACCAGGACCAACTTCTTCTTTAACATTTGGTAAAGGACTTTTTCATTTAGAAGTAAAATTCGAATTAAATTTAATTTTGCTGGCAACATTCCAAAGCGTTTCAAACTTTTTAGTGCTGATTATTATCACTACTATTATTTTTATTCCTGCCACAGGAATAAACTCGCCCTCGGGATGTGATTTTGAAACATAATCGTTTGCCCTTAAACGGACTACATTGACTTCACGCTAAAAAAAATTATATTCTCTAATCTGTATCCACTTTTCCAGTATTTTTCGAACTTTCTTTTAACCCTGGAACACTAACCAATTAAAGTTACACCCCTACTAATCATAGGTACATCATACCCGATTTGAAAATATAAAAAAAATATTAAATATAAATTTTATTTGAAATATTTTACATGCAGTACTTCAAAATTTGTACTTTAAGCTAACATTAACAGGAACTGAAAAACATATCATTTAGGTAGAAATTCATTAAATTGTAATTAAAATGGCGTCATTTGCGCTGGGTACTATATACCCATGGTTAGTGTTCTTGGGTTAAATCAAGGAGATTAATCACTTTGTTGTTATGAGATAAAATCAAAGTCAAAGAGATTTTGTCAGGTGGATTTTGAAATTGAATCGTGTAATTTTTTAGATGTCAGCAATAAATGCAATTTTTTATTGGAAGTCAATGATAAATTCTTTTGTATTAATTTTAATTAATTAATTTACCTTAAGTTCATTTATGTAAAAATAACAGAAATTAATACAATATCAAAATGTCTTTTAAGATTTTTTAGTTGAGCTGAGGATTTTTTCTACAATGCTTCTTCAATATAGAGACGGTAGATTTCGCAGAGGAAGAATTTAAACGGATCAGATAGAAAATGAATAAGATACCGATATGAATTATTCATTCAGTGAATCGTTTGGACAAACATTGTCGCTTCTGAGGTTTCAATCACAACGTCTCAGATGACAGGCTGACTAACATCTCTCAACTGTATATCACGCAATTATTATTTCCCAATTTTACTGTACCATATAAATTTTCTAACTTGGATCCACGAAGATGAGAGCGTCATAAAACAAATATACATCGATGCCTTGATCTGAGAAGACCAGAAAGCCATATTTCAAGAAAATATCAATATGGACTCTGGTGTAAATTATCAATCGAATGATATTAATACATGACCTAACAAGGTCAAGTCTAAATTTCAGTTTAAAAGTCCCTTTTGTTCTTAAATATAAGTGCAATTCCTATCTAAATCTAAACTTATTTATAAATGGAACTTTGTCTCTGTGTGTGTGTGTCCGTTACCTATAGACTCTGAAACGGCTGAACCGGTTTTCTTGAAAATTTACACAGTCGTACTATAAGCGTCTTCGAGTGTTCTTAGCTAGGTTTTGCGTCGAGGTACCGCCGATAAATATCGAAAATCGATAATCGAAAAAATCGGGTTATAGAAGGAGTGGTTCGATTTTAATCAAATTTGATACACTCATAGACAAAGACATAAGAAACGATATTCAGAAGTTTCAAGGTTGCAGTTCTTACAATAGTGCAAAAAATCAATTATATATATATATATATAAAAGGCAAGATGTTTGTGTATGTGTCTGTTTATCTGCTTGTATGACTGCATTATTTTCAGCCCTTTTATTTTAGTTTTTGCCTCGGGTTTGGCTCTAAGTAGGTATAATTGTAGTTCTTAGTCTCAGCCATGATACCATTTACGCAGAGGCCTTATTTAGCCTTCAAAATTCAGTTTACGACGAAAAAAGCTTAATTGATATTGATACCAGGAAATCAAAATTTGACTTACATCCATTCATTTTTCTTTCAGTCTACGGTTTCGCTTTAACTGGAGACAGCTATTGCTTTTTTAGTCTTTTGTGCCAACGTCCAAAGAGTGTGAGCTCCATGACCATGGATTAGTTTTAAAGCTTTCATTACACCCGAGCAATGCCGGGCTTTACTGCTAGTGTTAACATAATTTTATGCCAAACACAAACATAACAGTATGATGTAATCTTTATATTTTGTCAATATTTTGTCAAAAGATTAGTGCATTGCTTAGAAATAAATATATTTTTATTTATTCTATTGTTTACTGGATACAATAAAAATGAGACCTCATCAATGCATTTCTAACAGAACAAAGACTCAACTGATCTTGTATGTAAACATTTCAATGAATACTATTAAATCTAAGTGGGGATTATTTACTAATAAATCAAATTCATTGACAAAGAAGAAAACTCTTTTAAAAATGCATATCTTTTATGTTAGACAAAAGTTTTTTATCATTACGATTAAAAATACAGATATGTTTACGTACACTGTTTAGAACCTTTCTCAAGACAGTGCATATTTTCAATTGGCTGATGATTGCATTGAGATAAAAAGACAAGTGGAATGTGGATTTTCATTCGTTTGGAAGATTAGTGCAACCAAGTTTATCTCTGTCTGGGCCTTGTACAAGACTAAATAAAAATAAATACAAGGACACACATTCATTGGTGATATGCTTGAACTCCGTCTCTAAATCCTTGCACATCCTTTAATGCATTGCTCGTACGTAGATTCTGAAAACTTTACCGACATCTAGAGGTTAATATTAGTTTAATTGTGAAAATATTGACTTGCATAAAAATATATATTTCAAAACGCACACACACACAGACACACGCACACACACACACACACACACACACAAATGTATATAGTGTTCGATGGATAAACTGACATTAAAATTACGAAAAATCTCATTTGAACAGATATATTTACCAATATTACAGAAAAATATCTTTAAATCCTAAAGAGTAACTTTATTTAATAAAATCGTCATTGGACATTGGCTTCAGCCACGGCTACCAGACAACTTCGGAATCTCTTGCAACTTTTCTGGCCGGTTTCCTTGTTTAAGATTGTTAAAACTGTCATAATACTTGCTTTAATTTAATTTTTGGTGCTACAAGGAGTTTTTTTATGTGCGTTCCACACATAATAATCAAGAGATTGCAGTCAGAGTTAAGTTATCAGATGTAAGGGATAAAGTGGTCGCAGAAATGTTCTGACGGCCATGACCGAGCTCCCTGCTTATATGGTATGGTGCAGAGTCCTATTACCAGACATAGAATCTTGCGAGCAGCTCTATCTCTTTAAGGCACTTGATGTAAACCTCTGTATTGAGATGGAGGCCCTTTAGGAAGACTAATGAAGGTATAAGTTTGCTCTCACTAGTCATCACAACAAACAACTTCGTAATCACCATTAGACTAATTTTACTCTTTCCGAATTCTCTGCACTGTCCTCAGCTTGACATCAAAACACGTTGAGATGTTTGTATTAGAGCTTCCGGTGCGAATTCCAAACAGTACGGCATTGTTTTCAATTTTCTGGCAGAGTAGATTGCGTCAGGGTGTTTTTTCTTTTTTTCAAAGACGGTATCCAACTAATTCTAGTATAATATGCAGTCGACAAATCAAAAACAAGCAATGAGCATTCCCGAAATAAACAATATGAAAGGGCAAAAATTATATATATTTATATATATATATATATATATGTGTGTGTGTGTGTGTGTGTGTGTGTGTGTGTGTGTGTGTGTTAGTTGATAAAATATGTCTAAGACAATGGAAGAATTTAGATTCGTTTTATTTAATTTTAGGAAGATTAATTGAGTAGAAAATGACATTATTATCTGATAGGAATCTTACTCAACATGCCCACAATATTAACACATTCGTACACACATATGTGTTTAAGTAAAAAATCAGATGACGAGGTTGCTAAAAGTAGTGGAATTACTTTTAATATGATTGGAGCTTTCTCTTTGATCAGGTCAGAGCTCAAATAACAAATGTAGTCTTTCGTTCTGTCAAGCACGTCGACGTCGGCTGTTCATTGATTCCATTGCAGATTTAGATCTGCTTTTGTTTTCTAAGTTAAACTTATTTCTCGGCACTCATATTCCCAGTGGTTTTATTTCCTGATTTTACTCAGACTTAGTTCTTTTTTTTTAATTTATTTTTTTTCCTTTTTCGTGCAAAGTATCATTTTAAAACTTTTTACTGATTTACAGAAATGGTTTTTCCGTTTCTTCAATATATTTTCTTATTGTTTTTTTTAAATATTTCCCGTTGTGCTCCTTCACTTCCCTTGATAACATAAATTCACTATATGGCTGATGTTGTCCATTATAAAAACATTAGCTTGTACGGACATTTGCCATAAGGCGGCTGATAGTAAGCTCCCAGAAAAATTTACTTGGATATTGATTTGTAGTGGACTGGACAAATCTGGTACCAATATGTTGTGGACTGACCGTGGGGGTAGTAATTTTAACAGTAAATTGTAGGTTGGTTGTCCAAACCATTACATTTATAAATAAAATAACTCAAGGCACAATGTAACGAAAATAACAACATTGTATTAAGTAAGGTTACAAGATTGATTAATTCGTGAATGCAAGATGTCGTGAATAAAGTTCTCTGTTAGATATTAAAGAAACTGTCTTTATATTCATGCTAGAAGAGTTCCTGAAAATTGTCGCTATACTGAATAGTAGTGAATATAACTATACATGTATTGAAATGTACTTATAAGATAGAGAGAAACATTTTTGTATCTAATTGCTTAATGCAATCAGCGCAGTATCTGAGTTGGAAGGAAGGAACGGCATTCAGACAAAATGCTCCTAAAAGCAGCCTCCAACTTGTAAGCCCGTGTGGAAATCAGTTTATATATTTTTTTATAAAACGCGGGAAAAAAGAAAGTTTCACGTACGGTCCTCACGTAAGAGTGTGTGGGTATATGTGTATGAACGTGTGTGCATGGCGATATGTATGTAGGTATGTCCGTGCATGTAGAAGTGATTCTACAGATTTATATCGTAACTGGCTATCCACAAAAAGTGGAAATGCGAGTGCCTCCATGTGAGTAAGGGTTACAGAGTTTTCTATTTGATCAGGACTAGAATGTAGGCATTTCAGCCGTCATTGCGAAAAATTATTAGATTAGATCTAAAGTGAGACTGCCAAATAGAACGAAATAATTAAAAAATATTCTTGGGTATTGTTCCTAGTGTAATATTACGACTCGTGAATTGATAACAAATGTTGCTGAAAACATAGGCAAATATTAAACTAATCATTTGGTAGTGGTTTTGCATTATACAAGTTCATAACAAGGGTGATACTATCCATAATGCTCCATTGACGAAATAGTCAAGACAAAACACAATACACATGGCCTGTAAATTGCACTCATACATAAAACGGAACATTGTCGCTCGCTGTCGACAATAGTGTCGAATTTATACACGTATATATGTTTTCTAAACATATATTGTTAAATATAACAAACAATGAATGTTTATTATGTTTAATCATGAACCGTTCTAAACATAGTAGTTTGGCTTCAATTTCAGATGAAAATAAAGAAAAAAAATGTCCAACCTTTGGATATTTTTTATTATGCTGGTTCTAAGCAATAAAGATAATAATAAAATAATAAAAAATACCCAAATGTTGGAAAATTTTGTCTTTATTTTCATCTGAAATTAAAGCCAAAATAAGGTATTTAAAACGGCTCATGACTAAACAGAATAAATTCATTGTCTCTTATACTTAACAATATATGTTAAGAAAATGATCTGCTGCCACGATACACTAAATTTAACTATATATATATACATATATATATATATATATATATATATATATATATATATATATATATATATATATTTATTTATTTATTTATGACAAAATACAGTTTTAAAGTATGATGCAGTTATGGGTAAAATGATGCAGAATATCGGGGATAATCTGTATGTAAACATAAAAGAGGACAATGTAATCAACACCAGGCTGCAACCGTCTGTTTCATGCTTTAACAGAAACTTCATGTTGTATACCAGTATGAAGATGACGAAGAGAAACCGCAGCCCAAATGACTGGGAATAAATTTCTGTCTCGTCGACGAAAATAAACTGCAACCTATTCACTCAAACGAAATGCTCATTGTCTTTTTACAAGATAAAATGACGAAATTAACTGGACCCAAGGTGACTTCCCTTTACACAACTGAAAAAATCAATGATCATGTTTAAATAAAAATATTCAATATCTTTATTCGCATTTCTGTGAATTGGCATAGAGTGGCGGCATTGGTTTGGTCGGGGCACACACGCATACGAGGCAATCAGCCAATCAGACGGCTTGCCTGTTCTGTTTTCTCAACTCGACTGCTATCTGCAACTGATAAACTCAACTTTCCTCTGTGAAAGCAGAGGTCACTTAAGTAGTTGTCCCCATTTTGACACCTGGCACGTAGCATTTTCAGTGCATTCTGTTCCATCTCAGTCGCTGGCCTCTATTTGACTTACGTTCGTCAAAACAAAATCTGATCACCGGCTGCATTTCGAACCCAGCGACACTCCCTGGATCGCCCTGTGCAAAGTACACTTCTTGGCAAAATTCTACACCGACCAAGATGTTATAAAACAATTCGGCAAAATCCTGTCATTTTTCACTGACAATCATGAATGATTTTTAGTATTATTCTACACCGACTAATATATTATACAACATATATAGAGCGGCAGACAAATATACAGATAGAAAGAGAGAATTAATACAAATGTGAAAACTTTATTGATTTGATTGATATTATATTCAGCAACCTGACCAGTGCTTCGTAGACAGGCCTTTTACTACTCGCTCTATCCACTCGTCAACTGATGTCAGCGTTTGCAAATTTACGTATAAACACATACGCACATAGATAGATAGATAGATAGATAGATAGATAGATAGATAGATAGATAGATTTGTGTGCGTATGTGTATGTGATTGCATATGTGGGAGAGAGAAAAACTGATCTCAAATTGGAATTTGGCAGAACTAAAACTGCCAATAAAAACGTTTTCTTCTGATTTAAGATTTCAAGATTTTAAATCAGCTTGTCATGAGAATAAGTCTTTTAATTTTTTTTATTTATTTTTATTTTCAGTGGATCTCTTCAGTATAAGTGTCTCAAAGATTTTCTTGTCCATTGTAGATTAACATTTCTAAAGAGAGTAAGACTTATGTATACACAGAATCCTTGTAACCAAGTCATGACGTGAATTTCTATGATAAATGAAACAAAGAAAGAAAAGGGAAAAAAGGAAAATAAAGAAAAAGAAAATTGTAAGAGAAAATGCTTATCTAAATTCGCATGATAATATTTTTACAATTATGCAGCCACATTCACCCACATACACATACACACGAACATATATATATATTATAAAAAATTATTTTAATAAAATAAATGGCCCACACAATACTCAATTGTTGTTCTTAATACAATATAACTAAGTATACCATAGTTATATAATCTTAATTCTGACCTAAACATTTTATCCCCTTTGCTAAAAAAAAAAAAAAACCCAACCTCCTGTTAAAAACTATTGTCTACCCATTTAAAAATCTAAGGTCCCACTATGTATCTTATCCAGCCAAAATTAAAAAGTTGTATGTCTAGGTTCAAGCCATTCTGCCCCGTTTATAACCTAAATATTAAATTTCCTTCGTTACATAATTCTCAATTTTGATAAGAGCAACATCGACACACCTAATGCATTTCCTTCAACTACCCCACCTAATTTTCTAAATAACCCTAATTTCATCTTATATTTTCAAAATATATAATTTTCACCATTTATCTTAACAAATCACCTGAAGAGGAACAGTATTGTTCTGAAGCATGAACATTTTTGTGTAATTATATTATGCTTTTATAAACCATTGTAATAACAAAATTATTATCATTAGCCAAAACCAAAGTCTCCTTTTTTATTCAGTATATATATATATATATATATAGATATATATATATATACTGAATAAAAAAGGAGACTTTGGTTTTGGCTAATGATAATAATAGTCCAACCTGAATAATTTTAGGAACAGCTCAAAACCTTGGTCAGATTATTTATTTTTATATGCCGGATAACAGATTATTTATTTTTATATGCCGGATAACAGATTATTTATTTTTATATGCCGGATAACAGATTATTTATTTTATATGTCGGATAACAGATTATTTATTTTTATATGCCGGATAACAGATTATTTATTTTTATATGCCGGATAACAGTGTAACCACAAACAAAAATCACATTTGAATTATTTATTATAAATTTCAGGCGTGCATGAATATGATCATTTTTATTAGTCGTTAACCGATCGTGGTCGTAGGCTCGCTGTGCAGTTGTGCGTGTGACCAGTTTCCTCCACATATGTCTGTTGCGAAACGATGTCTTTGCGAAGGATCATCTGGGCTATTCAGTGACATTTTCAGACTATTTTCATATTGTATTTTGTCCGGAGTGGGATCTTGTAAAATGTCAGTGCGATGAATGTTGGCTCTTATAATGTCGGTACACCATAAATACAAAGGATTAATAAGAAGACAAACAAACAGGAAATGTGTCGAAAATTTTGATCAAATATTGAACGGATTAAAAATTGGTCGGAATACAAATAGGTGGTAAATTGAATTTTACCTACAGAAATTCACTATTCATTGTTTGCAGGGTTTATTATTTTGTAGATGAATTTTGTATTTATTTGAAACTCAGCATTTGTTTACTTTGATCTCCAAGCTAACCAAAATTATATCTCATTCTGACTCACATTAAAAGTATAAAGTATGTTCAAGATGGATTGAGCTTGAGTGACATTGCTATAAAAACCATTTAAGAAAAATAAAGAAAATTCAAAAAAATGCTCCCTTTATTTTCTAGCGAATTTACTGGTTCGTTTTCAGAAAGCATGCATTCATATTAAATTTATTTTTGCGATAGAAAGAACTTGCAGACTACTGTTTCTTTTTCGTTTTTCTTATATATATATCATTAACTCTATTTTTGCGATAAAAAGAAATTTCAGACTACTGTTTCTTTTTCCTCTTATATATATATACATACATATATATATATATATATATATATATATATATATATATATATATATATATTATTAACTCTATTTTTGCGATAAAACGAAATTGCAGACTACTGTTTCTTTTTCCTCTTTTTTATATATATATATTATTAACTCTATTTTTGCGATAAAAAGAAATTGCAGACTACTGTTTCTTTTTCCTCTTTCTTAAATATATATATATATATATATATATATATATATATATATATATATATATATTTGTCAATTTCATCTCAAGCAAAGCAGAACCACCAAATGTTGCGCAGGTGGTTACAGTGATATAAAAAAAAACAAGGTAGAGGAAGTGTCGAAGAAAAAGTAAGAGATGGATAGGAGTCAAATGGATAGAAGATGGCAATTGAGATCGCATTTAAACTTTTGGAGATTGTAGCTACCAGGGAATCAAGCAAACGATGACGAACTTCACAAATGAGAAATGCGAGAAAAGAAACTACAGTGTAGAAGAGATTGCATATAAGTATTTCGACGGTAAAAGGGTGGGACTAAGAATTTCTAAGAATGCTATTAGATTTAAGCTAAGGAAACAGCGGAGATATTTTTCATTCATTCTTTTTGCTTTCGATTAATTAACATCATTTTTGTATCTATTTTAGAGAGGATTCTGTGTCAATATCTACTAGTGTAGAATCAACATCCAGTAAAATCGGGCTCAAGTAAACTGATTATAATTTCTTAAAAATAAGTGATATGTCACGATAACTAGTTGCCCAGTTTTGTAAAGCACAGACAGTGAGCTTGATATTTAAATCGTGATACGTTTTGCATGTACTATGAAGTATGTACATCTTTAAATCATTTCATTTTACATTAGTAATAATGATGTTAGCATCTAATAGTTAGGGACGTATTAATGAGGTAGAATTTGTATTCAGTACTTTCTATGACATCAACTTCTTCTCCATAAGCAGTTATACAACCAACAAACCTTAAGTATTCATTCACCTAAATTAATGGGTGCAAGGCAAAACAATAACGATGGGGAAATCTAATGATAGCAAGACTCATGTCAACTCTAGATCTCAGCACAGTCAGTCAGTTAATTGCCATATGTAATACATGCTTGGGTGGTCATGTCTCTTTCAAGACATGGCTGACTAGACAGATGATTTTTCCGCAGTAGTTGCCATTACTTTTTGTGGTAGACCGGTTGCCAAACAACGTTATAGAACCCAAACCGTTCTGGTATTCAACCCATAGCTGGAGGAAGAAGAGATGAATGAATATCTTTCCCATCCACGGGTACTTCCGCGGAATTAAAAGAAACGGATTCGAACTCGGCTCTCCAATTTCTCATTCCAAGCCGATATCCACTGCACCAAAACGCTATAAGATAACACTTAATATATCAACAAACTTTTTATCGTTTGTTTATTTAATCTCATGGTTTTCATAATATCTACTTAACACAACTTTTCAAATATTTTATGAATTGTATGTAATACGTTTAAAATACTATCACTTTTTTCTATTAATTGTTGATTTTTATTTCGTCTTTGGTTGATTCCGTCACTTTTGGCGTCTATATCTTTCATTACTTATGAGAGCACTTTTCATCATTTACAGATTGTTCGAGTGCAACATTCGAACTTAATTATCGAACGATCCATTAAAGAAAAATTTAATTTAATTCCAAGTATTCAGTTAACTCCTAGAAATTTGCTCTATATTTGTCGTGGACCCGGTTAAGAGTCCAACAAGAAATAATACAACAACCAAAATAGGAAATAACGATATAAATATATTAAACACAGCAAAATACAAATACTATAACTGGGACTCGTAATAGTCATACGGTAGCAGTCTTGGCAATTTCTGCCTATCACTCTTCTGCTTTACTGCTTTTGATTTACCCGACTCTCCCACTGGAGTGAGTTGTGACACAAGGTCAGTTTTTAACGTGGGGAATCTGAGCGCGTACGCTCAGGCCATTGGTCAAAGATTACCCAGACCCCGCTTACGCGATAACTGGGTACAAAGCTTGTCTTAGTTGGTCATAGCTTGTTAAAACTAGTCAAAGCTGGTGATTGATGCTTCCAGGCCGGCAATCAGGTAGTAAGTACCTGAGAACAGATACGACTCTTGATATTTACCCTACTCCCCCACTGGCGCGGGTTGTGACACAAGGTCAGTTTTTAACGTGGGGAACCTGAGCGCGTACGTTCAGGCCATTGGTCAAAGATTACCTAGCCCCCGCTTACGTGGTAACTGGGTACAAAGCTGGTCCTAGCTTCTCAAAACTGGTCATTTTATGTCAAAGTTGGTCAACACTAGTCTTAGCTGGTCATTGTTTCCACGCCGGCAAGCAGGAAGTGAGCATTAGAGAACAGATACTACACTTTGATCTTGACAGACGGGCCGCGGATGCTTCTGATTATCTGCTTTATGCTGATCTATTGTGAGGAGGAGTATATGTAGTTGTAGGAAGAGTTCAATACTCGGAATGGGTGATGCCAGAATGACAATATTGTAATCATTCAGAAAATTATTGCAAATTGAAACTTTAATTCTTAATTCATTATTTCATAAAATCATTTGCGCACGTTTCGATATATTTGAAAGTTTTATAAAATTAACTGGAAATGAAAGAGAATCTGTCAGTGAAGAAAAGCGTTTGTGATAAGACTCGGGTTTGGATGCTTAGATTTAATGTTATTTCAGCACAGTTCTCTTGTGCAATATATATCTCTTGGGTTATGGGTTGTTTCCAAAAGTCGTATCTTACTGGTGGGAAGCAGACCGGAAATAATTGCTGCACCGGAAGTTATCTGTTAAGCATATGATTAGCGGACGGGCCGTGTCATATAGACATTCCATCCGCAGGCCATATGGACATTGCCTCATATTATAGCAGACAGCATTAAAATTAACTGCTGTAATTATGTGGTTGACGTGAGTCTGCTGGAGACAATCAAAAGTAAGTATTAAGGGCTGAGTCACAAATCATTTGGTGCAGACAAAACACGAGCTGAAACAGATAGAAAGAGGATGAAAAGTAAGAGAGATGAGAAGAGGGAAAGAAAGGAAAATAAAAAAAGGCTACATAAGTATAAACGAAATGAAGTTAAAAGAAAACAAATGAGAATAAAAAGGAGAGAAAAAGTTAATAAGGAAAAGGCAGAGAGATTGGAGTGGAAAAGAAAGAAAGGTAAATTAAGTGAAGAGAGACTTAAGTGAAAAGTAAAGAATAACAAAAGAGGTCGTCAATTAGTAAAGGTAATTTAATCGAGAAGAATAAATAGAAATACAAAAAACACACACACAGAGAGAGAGAGAGAGAGAGAGAGAGAGAGAGAGAGAATATCAAAGAAATTCGGCCGTAATGCAAAAGATGCAAAAAATTAAAAAGATGAATTCAAGAAATGAGAAAAATAGACGTGAAGATGAATTTACCAATTAAAAAAAAAGGCTCTAGAAGCAAAACAGATGTTTCGTTTAACATTAGAGAAAAGAAATGCATTTGTTTAGACAAAAAAAATCTTGAAGAAACAGGACAGGATTGGTTAACAAAAAAAAAAACGTGGAATAATTCAAATCAGAATTGCAGAAGCAGCAAAATAGCTTATTTGTTGAAAGAAAATATTTTTTTCTCAAAATGAATTTCTATAAAATTTTGATTAAAAAGCAAAGATAAAATTACTTGAGATTTCAAAAAGTTGTTCTTAGTAATATTGTGTTGAAGAATCTAAACATAAATATTATACTCTTCTATCAACTCTAGAACACACAATACATGCATCCAAATTCCCACTTGTGTCACAAAATATCAACGGAAGCTAATTGAGATGCAACCAATTATGCACTAAATACGCTCATACAATGCTAGGAGGCGAACTGATTCGAAGTTGATATGCAGGACATATTTTGCTTACAGTCTTGGTAATTATAAAAGACAACAGTAGCCGATGATGGATTCAAATGAAAAACAGGATTTAGTTTGTTTTGTTTTATTTATTTATTTATTTATTTATTTAATCATATCACCCCGAGCAAGGCAGTAACGCCACTAAAGTGCAGGGGGCTACGTAAGAGTGAAAAGATTGGAAAAGAGAAAACCGGAAACCACATCCTAAACAGGGAACAAAGGATGAGCCTCTTCACGTGTTCAATAGACGTGGGTGGAGTGTGAACCGGGCGATAGCTTAGTCTACTACAATTGAAGAAAAAAATGAGTGAAAAGATTGGAAAAGAGAAAGCCGAAAACCACATCCTAAACAGGGAACAAGAGATGAGCCTCTTCACCTGTTCAATAGACGTGGGTGGAGTGTGAACCGGGCAATAGTTTAGTCTATCTACTACAACTGAAGAAAAAAAGAAAAGAGTGAAAAGATTGGAAAAGAGAAAGCCGGAAACCACATCCTAAAACAGGGAACAAGGGATGAGCCTCTTCACTTGTTCAATAGACGTGGGTGGAGTGTGCACCGAGCGGTAGTGTAGTCTATCTACTCCAAAACAGATTAACGCTGTATAATTTCCATATTTCATGTGGACGTCGAACAGCCTAAAGAAAGATATTGTTAACATAGATAAAAAGATTATTTCTTTTATTCTATGATTGGAATTTTATTATTTTCTCACTTATTGGTTCGAAGAAAATCAAGGACTTAATCTTTCAACTTAGTCTAACAGATAAACGTTTACACATACAGAAGTGCTCATTATTAGAGAATAAAGACTTAAAAAGAAAAAGAAATGTTTTATTCTTTAGATTAGATCATGAAAAATTGCAACAAATATTTTTAAAACAGCTTTTACACTATGATGAATCTGTAGAAGAAAAATCCAACGATATACAAAGTTTTCATCTTCGGTGATATATGTGCTATAATAGACACAACGTTTCGACCAAGTACTCTCTGGTTATCATCAGATGTCCATAGATTAGCTGATGTGGATTATCTCGCTGATTTTTGAAAAAATATTGTTCTTTCATGTTTGAATTTAGTACCACTACCAAGTCTCACTACCAAGTCCAACGATCGAACTCATGGCCACTAGATGATACTAACACATGTATAACCAATTATTATATCCACCACGCCACAGTCGCGAGTGGTGCATTTTCAGAAACGTTAATATTCAGTGTCAAGATATTTCGCAATAATCAACGGGAAAATCCACATCAGCCAATCTATGGACACCTGATGATGACCAGAAGATATTTAGTCGAAACGCTGTGTCTGTTATAACACCTATATCAACCAAGATGAGAACAAAAGTTCAAAATAATTCCAAGATTATTGAAAATTACTCATCTCAGAAATAAATCCGAATTTTAAAGGAATTTATTGAACAAAAGATTTATTAGCTAAAATTAGGGAACGAAAGTGTAACTGCACATAAAATTTACATCAAATCTAAACTTATTTATAAATGGAACTTTGTGTGTGCGTGTGTGTGTATCTGTTACATATACACTCCGAAACGGCCGAACCGATTTTCTCGAAAATTTACACAGTTGTACTATAAGTGTCTGCAGTGTTCTTAGCTAGATTGTGTGTCGAGATACCCCCGATAAATATCGAAAAAATCTGGTTATAGAAGGAGTGGTCCGATTTTAATCAAATTTGATACACCCATAGACAAAGACATAAGAAACGACATTCATAAATTTCAAGGTTGCAGTTCTTACAATAGTGCAGAAAATTGATAATATATATATATATATATATATATATATATATATATATATATAAAAGGCAGGATGTTTGTGTGTGTGTCTGTTTATTTGTCTGGATGTCATTTATACAAATCCACAATTTTTATCCGATTCTCACCAAACTTCACACAAATATTCTTTAGGCTGAGTCTGAGCTCCAGGACCATGGATTAGTTTTAAAGCTTTCATTACACCCGAGCAACGCCGGGTTATGCTGTTAGTAAGTAATAAGTAGGATTTATTTAATTTTTCATATTGTTCAAGCAATGTTTTGTCTCATTCATCTAATAGTTTCCTCTAAAATCAGTCACCACCACTCATGTCCCTACCCTGTTGAACCACGGTTACCACACTTTTATATCAGGATAAAACAAGGCTGTAACTCGAATTCAACACTAATATTATCACTGATGATCGTACAAAGATTCTAATTTAGATTGAGTTATGGATTTAGCTAAAGAGAGTGACAAGAACGAACTACAAATAAACTGCAAGAAAATCGAATGCATGGTCATCAGCAAAAAGGGCAGCTCAAAATGCCAAATACAGGTGGGGGATACTAAAATCAAGTAAGCACTAAAATGTAAATACTTAGGAAATGTTATAACAGAAGACGGAAAGTGCGACACAGAGATCCGAAGGCGAATTAGCATGACGAAGGAAGCATTCCAGAAGTTGAGTAAAGTATTAAGAAACAGGACAATTTCGGTAGAAACAAAGAAGAGAGTACTAGAATGGTATGTGATGTTAGTTCTTCAATACGGCAGTGAATGTTAGACAATATCTTCGGAGAAACTTGAAGCAGATGAAATGGGGATCTACAGAAGGATGCTGCGGATATCAATGAGGATATGCAATGAGGAAGGAGGTCTTGGAGAACCTGACTAACAGGCCAGATAGAGGGAAAAAGAGACAGGGGAAAACAGCTGATAACACATTTGAAGGACCTGGTCAGGTGAATGACAGAACGAGGGTTGCATTGTGCAACAGGAGAGAGCGTGCTAAGAGCCACCAGGGATAGAGAGATGTGGAAAGCCATGATCGCCTACGTCCTGAAAGGACATGGCACATAAAAGAATAATAATAATAAGAAGAAGAAGAAGAAAAAGAAAAAGAAGTTATGCCAGGTTTCGTCATCGGAGGCCATATTTTAAACAATATAAGGTACGCAGACGATACAGTGCTGATAGCAGACAAGGAAAGGAAACTACAAGACGTCCTATAGAAGGTAGCTGAAGAGAGTGACAAGAAAGGACTAAAAAAAAACTGCAAAAAAAAAAAACCGAATGTATGTTCATCAGCAAAAAGAGCAGCACAAAATGCCAAATACCGGTGGTAGAGACTAAAATTAAGCAGGTACAAAAATTTAAATACCTGAAAGTGTTTTAACAGAAGACGGAAAGTGCGACACGGATATCCGAAGGCGAATTGGCATGGCGAAGCGAAATAAGCATTCCAGAAGTTGAGTAAAGTATTAAGAAAAAGGACAATTTCGCTAGAAACAAAGCGGATAGTACTGGATTGCTATGTGATGTAGGTTCTTCAATATAGCAGTGAATGTTGGACAATATCTTCGAAGATGAAGGAAAAACTTGAAGCATCTGAAATGTGGTTCTACAGAAGGATGCTGCGGATATCATGGACCGAGCATATGAGCAATGACGAGGTTTTGGAAAGGATGGAAACGAAAAGGAAATTAATACTGAGCATCAGGAAGAGACAGCTAAAGTTCCTGGGACATGCAATGAGGAAGGAGGTCTTGGAGAACCTGATACTAACAGGCCAGATAGAGGGAAAAAGAGACAGAGGAAAACAGCTGATAACATATTTGAAGGACCTGGTCAGGTGAATGACAGAACGAGGGTTGCGTCGTGTAACAGGAAAAAGCGTGCTAAGAGCCACCAGGGATAGAGAGAATGTGGGAAGCCATGATCACTTACGTCCCGAAAGGACAGGGCACATAAAAGAAAAAATAGATAGATTTTGTGAATCATACCTAAACCCCAATATTTTCAACCTTATGTGTTTCTTTTGACGGTTTCTGTAGCATGGAAATGATTTTATAATTTACTTTATTCGAATAAGTCAATCAACGACAGCACCAGAGTACATCAGCTTCAAATTGAACTGTCTTCTAGGAAAGCAGTCTTTCACTTTTATTCACCACATGAGTACTGTCAAATTTCACTAAATTAAACTTACCTTACACAAGTTTGTTCACTCACAATAACTTCTCGTAAACTACAAATCTATTTTTCGTTTGAAATGTATTCATATTTCTAAGAATAAAAGGCACAATTGTTTCTGAATGAAATGAAATCAAATCAAGTATTTGTCATGCCATCTAACGTTAAATAACTGACTTCCCTGTGTCTCGTCTACAAATACTTTCACGGCTTCTGCTCCGATAAACTCAGCTCCCTGGTGCCCCCTATATATAAATTTACTCGTGCCACAAGATTAGCAACTAGGTCCCACCCTTTTACTGTGAAACCAATAAAATGTAAACGCATATTCTACTCCATCAGATTCTTTTCTCGCACTTCCCGCCTGTGGAATTCCCTTCCAGTTACTTGCTTCCCAGACACCTACAACCTCCAAAAATTTAAATGCAAAGTCAATAGTCATTTCCTCTCTCACTAACCTGCATCCTCTCTCTCATCCTATTTCTCCGTCCACTCCACTCTCATCAGTGTTCTCATCCTTCTCATACCCACTTTCTGACACCCACTATAACCTGTCACTCTTTCTCATAACTTTCCTCCTATGTAACCCCCTGCAAACAGTGGCAGTAAAATGCTTTCCTTGGAGCGATATGATTGTATAAAAAAAATGTTTGATGCTATAAAATAAACAGACGCCCATTTTTATTGCAGAAAATTCACTACATGAACGCAGAATGCTGTAGAAATTTCAACAGAGCATACTGGGACCTGTCTTCGGTACGGACTGCTTATAACTAGTTATGTGCGTGTCGACGATAGTGGAATAATGAATAAGTTAATCTTAGAGACTAGTTAAACATACTAAATATTTAAACAGTTAGCCTGACGTAGAATATCCGTTAGTAACTACGTTCAAAATCAATTGCATCTGAATCCAATGGTCACTCTAAGATTAACAGGATTTTCAGTATGTCCTGAAAAACGACGCCCCCCACACACACGCAATTTCACACACACACTCCATCTCTCTCTCTCTCTCTCTCTCTCTCTCTCTCTCTCTCTCTGTATATATATATATATATTCTATTTGTAAACGAGTTATTACGCCATCTAGTTTTCTACCATAAGTGGTGTCTTCAGGCGATTTGCAATAACTGATTTTACCGTTTAACTTCTTTTTTTTTAAGAACGCTCACGTAACGGTGTTTTTTTGAACGCTCACGTGGCAGGGAATTTTTGAACGCGCAATTTTAAAAATTACAAAATATTAAAACGTTTTCATCCATGGTTGTATGAACGTAAGAGGTATTTTTTAGTATGGTTACACTTAGTCATAATTTTTGTTCTTTCATTCAGTAGTTTGAGAATAGCATAATCTCTAACTTTTTTCCTGGCACAGTCCACATATTTTGCCACCGTTGTAAGGCTTGGCTATTTTCATTATACTCCACGTTATGTCTGAGTCTTTTCCATATTTTGATTTCAATTTCCACACGTGGCTAACCAATTTTGTACAGTTTTTTAAGATTTCTATTTCGAATGTGGCCTTGTGATTGAACCACCTGGTCTTAAAGGTGTATTTGGTAGATTCCAAATATATTTTATTTTGTCCATTTAAGTCATGTACTTTTACCTTGTAAATGACTTCTTTTGTATTGCAATATCCTTGAAGCGGACATATATTTTTGTCGCTGCAGTTGTATTCTTTATTAGTCGTCTTGTTTTGTACAATATTATCTAAATATCTTGCGTTTTGTTTTTTTATGAAACTATCTAAATTACTAGTACAACTATAACTTACCTTAATCGTGTTTCTATTGAAAATTTTGTTTAGTTCTGAGCCTTTCCAAAAGTGGTTATAAATTATAATTTATTTCGATGAGCGAATACGCTCATCTCCTCAGACCATGATTTCGTTTCATTTTATCATTTATAACTACTTTAGAAGATGTGTTGTCCTTTATCCATATCATATTGCTCTGCAAAATATCCGCTGGGTTCGCTACACAGATCTGTCGCCAAATACATTTATTAAATAGATATTTTCGGATTATCCTCTCCGTTTGCGAACTTATTATCATTATCTATCTATCTATCTATCTATCTATCTATCTATCTATCTATGACAATGTTTGACGACACCGTCTACGTTTATAGCGTCCAGTTTTTTCACAAAGGAGGGTTACGCAAAACTTAGGATCCAACAGCGCTAACATTATTATTGGGAAGGAATGTATATTAATCATTTTAAAGAAAATTTTATCCGGTACCAAATGAATTTTTTTATTATTAAGATTATTAAATATATGATAAACTTCTTCTAGAATAGAAATTCTCTCTAGCCTGACGGCATCAAGTAAATTCGTTAAAAAGATGCAATTCTTCGAAATTCAGGCTGCTACAAAATTTTGGTTTATAATATATATATATATATATATATATATATATATATATATATATATATATATATATTATATGTTCTATGTCCTCTTCTCTACAATCATGTCTGTAGAAGAGGACATATATAGAAGAAATTATGTACATGTTCTAAAACATAATTTATAATAAATAAAAATATAATAAATATTCACAGCTCTATACATCATATATCGAGCACTGTTTTAAATTAATGTTTTGGACGTGAATGTAGGGAATTCAACTGAAATTTAAACTCAGCTCCCCGATTTCTCGTTCCGAGTCGATATTCTTCACTGCAGCATGTAGGGGACTTAATACTACATATAACCTTCAGAATTACGTCTCTTGTAATATCTATGGGAAGGTATGTAAGAATGTGAGTGGGTTAACTCGGTATTGTAAACCAAAACATGGGAATTGACCAGTGGTATCTAGCAGATTGACGTGTACTGTGTGAGGATTCATGTATAAATCAATGCCAAAACTAATTGAAAAAAACAATTGAGTCATTTTAGACAATACCAATGAAAGAATCGTCATCCATAGAAATCCTTATATCAAAGTAGTCATGCTGAGCCACAAGTGAACTTCCACCACACACACACACACACACACACACACATATATATATATATATATATATATATATATATATATATATCCGTCTCTTCCCTTCATTTATGGGTTAAATAACAGGACAGATACAAATTGGATTTTATAGTCTTGGTTGACAACCAGTTTACCGCAGAAAGTAATGGCAACCTACTGCGGAATAATCTTCTACCCAGTCAGTCATGTCTCTTTGGAGACATGATCGCCCAAGCATGTATCACGTATGGCACTTAACTGACTGATAGGATGTGTGTTGTGGTGCAGTGGATATCGAGTCGGAACGACAAATAGGGCAGTCGAGTTCGAATTCTAGTTGAATTTCTTGCATTCACTTACGCACAAATACCGTAGGGAAAGGTATTAATCCATCTCTTCCTTCCAGTTATGGGTTAAATAATACGGCAGATAGGGTTCTATAGCTTTGGCTGGCAACCAGGTTACCGAAGAAAGCAAGGGCAACCTACTGCGGGATAGTTTTCTGCCCAGTCAGTCTTGTTTCATTCGAGACATGTTCGCCCAAGCGTGTTTCACGTATGGCACTCAACTGACTGACTATCATGCAATCTCATATGACGAGACAAACCTGCCTTTGAGGGACGGATTCGGCTGCAAATTTCACACTTCAACTCTTCTTTTGATCTACTTGCTTGGATTGGTGACACATTTTCCATTTACATAGCATTAGCATGGGACAGGCTAGCCTCCCAGAGAGTAAAATACTACGCCTCCTTGGCCTTACACTCTCGGCGGACCTCAAATGGAATGACTATATTGAATCCATTGCCAAATCTGCTGCTATGAAAGTCGGCTCCCTGTGCAGAGCCCGGAAATTTTTCCCACCTGAATCTATTCTGCACATATACAAATCTACCATCCGCCCGTGTATTGAATATTACTGCCATATCTTGTTGGGTGCCCCTGCTGCTCTCCTTGGGCTTCTTGACAAAATACAAAGGAGGATCTGTAACGTGGTTGATACTGACTTGGCAGACCGGCTGCAGCCGCTCTCTCACCGGCGTGATGTGGCTTCCCTGTGCCTCTTCTACAAATACTTTCATGGCTTCTGCTCCGATGAGCTTAGATCACTGGTGCCGCCTAAGCAGGAATTTACACGAGATACTAGATTAGCAACTAGGTCCCACCCTTTTACAGTTAAACAACTAAATGTAACCGTAAATTCTACTCCAACAGCTTCTTTTCTCGCGCTTCTCGCATGTAGAACTCCCTTCCACAAGTCTGCTTTCCCGACAGTTACAATCTCCAGGTGTTTAAATGTAGGGTCAATAGACACCTCCTATCACACTAACTCCCAAGTATTCTCAGAACACTCTCATCTACCCAACCCTCATTCTCAGTATCCTTACCCGCCTATCACCCACCCTCTGACATTTCCTATATTTAATCAGCCTTTCTCCACCCTACGTAGCCTCCTGCGCAGTAGTGGCATTGACATGCCTTGCTCGGGGTGAAACGCTTATAAAAAAAAAAAAAATGAAGGACAATCTTTTTACTTCTTCAATGATCTTCACTGTCTGTATAACCTCCTTTCTGCATTCATCTCCGTCCTTCAGTTTCTTTTCTCAAGTCCTTTCATCAATGTTTTTTATCTGAAAGGTATCCTTTATACAGCTTTATGTATTATCCATTTTAGGCTTGCAAGCAGGCCATTTTCTTTCCCTTAGTACTTCGTACATAGTTCGCTTTGGCACGACAGTCTTCCTCTCTGACAACATGCCCGAGTTTTGGAATATATATATATATATATATATATATATATATATCCGAGTGAATACAGAACGAAGAAAGAATTTGTACAACGTCCAAAACATTAATTGAAAACAGTGCTCGATATATAATATATAGAGCTGTGAATATCTATTATAAATTATATTTTAGAACGTGTACATATGTCTCATCAGGCGGTGTGGACAAGAATGGAAAGCCTCTTTTCTTATATTTGGTCAGTTGTGTGTAGTATGTTGGTGGGGGTTAGTGATAAGAGAACAAGTCTCGTGTATTGACCGTTAGAATTTTGAAGAAAGTGGTGTGGGTAGTTAAAATGGTTGATTAATGAGAGTCTTTGATTTCTAGACAGATTTAACATTTTAATCAACCATTTTAACTACTCACACCACTTTCTTCAAAATTCTAACGGTCAATACACGAGACTTGTTCTCTTATCTCTTACCCCCACCAACATCCTACACACAACTGACCAAACATAAGAAAAGAGGCTTTCCATTCCTATACATACCGCCTGATGAGACATTGAAGTTTCAATGTCGAAACAAATGTAGGATTTGTAGTGGGTATATATAAAAAAAAATTATGTACATGTTCTAAAATATAATTTATAATATATATATATATATATATATATATATAGAGAGAGAGAGAGAGAGAGAGAGAGATAGAAGAGAAAGTGTGTGTGAGTGTGTGTGTGTGTGCGTGTGTGTGATTGTCAATGTTGGAATTTGGATGAATGATATTTTATAACTGTTTCCAGAGTCTATAATATTTTGCGACACATTGGCATGAATTCTTCTGTTAAGGTTGCTAGGCGAAGACCGCGGGATATAAAAGACCAACTATACGTGAATTATTAATTCGGAAGAAAGTTGACGTCAAAGGTCTGGAAAAGAAAAAAAATGCTCTCCAATGTACATTATATAATGCAACACAAAGAAAGTCGCCCGTCCGTCCATCCGTCCGTTCATCCGACCATCTCAAGCAGTAAAAAGAATTGGCACAGTCATTAAATTCAGAATCTGGGAGACAGTACGAATGAAGGAAAAAGAGATGAAAAAGAATGAAAATAAATGGAGGTGGGGAAAAGACCTGTTAATCGGGAGGAAAAAAAATGTAAAAGAAAGAAGACAACGAAATCAGTACGGGGTAAAAGTAGTTAGCTCCTCGAGAGAAATTAGCGTTGATTCTTCAAAGGTTATTCCTTTTTTAGATTGGTCACCATTACTTCTCGATATGAAATGGTTATCACCTGCTTAGAGAGTTACGAGAGTTTCTTGCTCGGAGTTTCTCCTTTGTTAAAAATTTCTTTAATTTTATGTCCATGTAAATATGACCAGATGCAAAAGTTTAAAGGAGGAAGCATATATGTGCGTTGTGGTGCAGTTGTTATCAGCTCAGAACGAGAAATCAACGAGCCGCGTTCGAATTCTAGTTGAATTTGTTGCATTCACTTACGCGTAAATATTACTGGGAAAGGTATTAATCCAGTTCTTCTCGCTCCAGCTGTGGATTAAATATCTGGACAACTTTGGTTCTATATCCTTGGTTGGCAACCAGTCTGTTGCAGGAAGAAATGGCAATCTATTGCGCGAAAATCTTCTGCCCAGTCAGTCATGTCTCTTTTGAGACATGATCGCACAAACGTGTATCACGTATGGCACTTAACTAAACTGAAGGATTATTAAATGATATTGTCATAATTTTATTCGTAACTTTTGGATATGTATTCCTTTAACGAATAAAAATTGAGAGACAGGAAGTTTACGTTGAAAACAGAAAAAAATTACTGGACTGTTATTTATTATTTGTCCTCCTATATAGAAGCAAATGCAAGACAATCTCATAAAGACTGAAGAAGAGACTCGAAGCAACAGAAATGTATCTCTAAAGAAGGATGATGAGGATACTATAGACCCAACATGTGAGCAACGACAAGATTTTGGAGAGAATGCAAACGAAATAAAAACTCCTACTTAACACCAGGAAGGGATAGCTGAGATTTCTGTGACACGCAACGAGGAAGGAGGACTTGGAGAATCTAATACTCACAGGACGGATAGAGGGAAAGAGATACAAGGAAAAGCTAGTCTTGAGCTAGTAGATGGGAGAGTAGGGTTGGAGAGAAATATGAAAAGAATTGTTAAGAACGACAAGCGATATGGGCAAGTGGAAATCCAAGGTCGCCTACATCCTAAAAAGACACAGCACATAAAGAAGATTTAATTAAGTAACGGGATTTAAAATGTTTACTTATTATTCAACGTTGTTAAAAATGAAGGCAATGAATTTTTGGATAAATACTACCATTTTCTGGACATTCGTTTTGTTTATTTTTCGATATTAAAACTAGAATTCCGTTATCAGTTGCGGACTGTACAATGCTATATCTCAGCACAATCACGTCTTTTTGGCTTAAAGTAGGCAGTATTAGGCTCAGAAAAAATTATTACTCGAAATCTAGTATGAAACTATTCTATGCTATCAGATAGGATGACGAGTGAAAATATTCTATGCTATCAGATAGGACGACGGGTGAAACTATTCTATGCTATCAGATAGAAGACGGGTAAAATTGTTCTATGCTATCAGGGCGATGAGTGAAACTATTCCATACTATCAGACAAGACGATGAGTGAAATTGTTCTATGCTATCAGATAGGACGACGGGTGAAACTATTCTATGCTATCAGTTAGGACGACGGGTGAAATTGTTCTATACTATCAGATAGGACGACGGGTGAAACTATTCTATACTGTCAGACAGGACGACGAGTGAAACTGTTCTATGCTATCAGAAAGGACGACGGATGAAACTATTCTATGCTATCAAATAGTGATGAAAAATTAGCGAAAGGCATTTTTTACCTGGTTTGCATGGTTCATTGCTGTGTATTTTTTACAAGGAATAGAAAATGTTTAATCGGATGAAAAATATGAGTGTATAGGAGTAGGTCTGCGGATGTGTGTTGTTGGTGCAGTAAATATCGACTCGGAACGAGAGATGTGGGTACAGAATTCGAATTGTTGGTGCAGTAAATATCGACTCGGAACGAGAGATGTGGGTACAGAATTCGAATTCCAGTTGAATTCACTGCATTCACTTACGTACAAATAACTTTGGAAAAGTTATTAATCTCTTCCCTCCAGTTATGGATTAAATAAGAGGCCATATTGGATTCTATAGACTTGGCTGACAACCAGTCTACCGCAGAAAGCAATGGCAACCGGGATAATCTTCTGTCCAGTCAGTCATGTCTCTTTGGAAACATGATCGCCTAACCGTGTATCACGTATGGCACTTAACTGACTGAATGATGCTTAACGTTATCATTTTTCCCAACGAGTTTGTACAGTATAAAGTTATGTGTAACCCTGTAACTTTTTAGGCTGCTTTCTTTTCACTGTTGCTAGACAACTTTAGATGTGTTAGTTTCAAAATACAAAATGGATTGCAATACCAGATTGTAAGAGATTGTACTAGATCACTTCATTAAAACGATTCGAAATGGTCAGAGAGATCTTTATGGTGTGGAGGTTAGATTTTTAGACGTCTAAATCAGTCTGTCAGTTAAAGTGCCATACCTGATACGCCCTTTGGCGATCATGTCCCTGAAGAGATATGACTGACGAGACAGAAGATTTTCTTTCAGTAGGTTTTCATTACTTTCTTCGGTAGACTGGTTGCCAACCAAGGCAAAAGAAACCAGTCTGTCCGCCAATTAAACCCATAACTGGAGGGAGAAGAGACGTATTATTACCTTTTCCAAGGATATTTACGCAAAAGTAAGTGAATGGATCGAATTCAACTAGAATTCAAATTCGGCTCTCCGATTTTTCGTTCCGAACCGCTATCAATTGAACCACAACGGACGTCTGAATAGGAGAACAAAATTATTGACCCAAAGGAAGACGTTTTCGATTATAATACAAGAACCACTATTTATCAATAGCAAATACGCGATCAAGAAAATTGATCCTGTCAAATCATGAGAGACTCTGATCATTTTGTAACCATTGCACTTGCTTCACTTGTAAAGTTGTGCCAATTGTCTTTTGAATGTTTTATGAACTTCCTTAACTTTTCTCCTAATCCCAGAGTGTAAACTTTCTGAATAAATCTCCATCACTGACCTCACTTCTTCACTGTTGCTTGATGAACTGCGTAAAATACTTTAACTTTAGAGACGACAAAAGGAATATTTGGATCAAACGACGCACGGTCCGTTAGGAAGCTGACTAAAACACCCAAACTTCTTTAATGTTATATATGGCTTTAGTCACAGTAAATGTAATGAATGTAAGGCAAGCTGTCCTACGGAACTCGTTAATTTTTCGGTTGGTTTTAAACAGAGGGTTTTCCTTTGCTTTTTTTATATCGTTAATCGGGAAGGATGTGCGTTGTGGTGCAGTGGATATCGACTCAGAATGACAAATCGGGGAGCCGAGTTCGAGTTCCAATTGAATTTCATGCATTCACATAGGCGCAAATACCCTTGGAAAAGGTAGTAATTTGTCATTTCCCTGTATCTATGGATTAAATAACAGGACAGATTGGGTTCTATAGCCTTGGCTGGCAACCAGTCTCCTGCAGAAAGCAATGGCAACCTACTACGAGATAGTCTTCTGCCCAGTCAGTCATGTCTCTTTCGAGATATGATCGCCCAAGCGTGTATCACGTATGACACTTAACTGACTGAATCGGGGAGGCGAGTTCGAATTCTAGTTGAATTCATTGCATTCACTTACGCGCAAATATCCTTGTGAAAGGTATTAATCTATAACTTCCCTCTAGTTATGGGTTAAATAACAGGACAGATTGGGTTCTAAGTTCTTGGCTGGCAATCAGTGTACCGTAGAAAGTAATGGCAACCTATTGCAGGATAATCTTCTGGTCATTCAGTCATGTCTCTTTCGAGACATAATCACCCAAAGCGTCTATCACGTATGACACTTAACTGACTTAATATAATAGTTGGAAGCATAATCAAAGTTTCTACTGGTCATAAAGTGGGGGATCTGGTTTCTATTGTTATGAAGTAATAAACTGATCATCCACTAATTACTACTGAATAATATAATACATCTCTTCCGACTCTAGCTATGTGTCAAATAACAGGACAGATTGGGTTCTATAGCATTGGCTGGCAACCAGTCTACCGCAGAAAATAATGGGAACCTATTGCGGGATAATCTTCTACCCAGTCAGTCATGTCTGATTCGAGATATGATTGCCAAAGCGTGTATCACTTATGGCACTTAACTGACTGACTAAATATAATAGTTGGGATCATTATTAAAGCTTCTACTGGTCATAAAGTGGGGGTCGGTTTTCTGTTGTTATGAAGTAATAAACTGATCATCCACTAATTACTACTTAATAATATAATACATCTCTTCCGACTCTAGCTATGTGTCAAATAACAGGACAGACTGGTGACCAGTGTACCGCAGAAAGTAATGACAACCTACTCCGAGATAATTATCTGCCCATTCAGTCATCTCTCTTTCAAGACATGATCGCCCAAGCGTGTATCACGTATGCCACTTAACTGATTGACTGACCTTAAAGTAAGAGAATCCATTTAGTCCTGTTACTTAGCTTGTAGCTAGATTCATGCTATTCCCGAAAGTATTTGTGTGAAAGCGAATGGAATTAATCGCAATTTGAACTCGAGTCACCGATGTCTTTTTCCAGAAACGATAACCATTACGCGACTAACATATCCTCGAATCCAATATAATTATGATAAAATGTACTCAATAAGAGTGAGGGTTGATATCATACAATTTTATCTTATTCAGGCATTACTATATATAGTGGTTTCGATTCTCACACTGTTGACTTCTGTTGCGGCGTTGAGCCAGATTAATCTATCCAGAATAAATATTTATGTTGTGAAAACAACTGGAATGTCAGCGATTTTTAGAATTAAAAACTCATATACCTGAAGATCTAAGCAGATCAATTTTCCTAGCAATACTTAAGAAGCCAAGCATAAAAGAATGTGAACTCCACCGAACAATCAGCTTAATTTCTTCATATAACAAAACTCATCATCCAAATTCTTTTTTTTTTTTTAATCATCTCACCCCAAGCAAGGCATTCCACTGCCACTATTGCGCATGGGGCTACATAGGGGAAGGTAAAGAGAAGGAGTGTTTAGACATAGAGAATGTCAGGAGGAAGGTGACAGATGAGTAAGGATAGCGAGGATGAGGGTTGGGCAGATGGGAAGAGTGTTTGATAGAATGGGAGCAGGTTAGTGTGTTAGGAGGTGTCTATTGACCTTACATTTAAACTCCTGGAGATTGTAGCCATCGGGGAAGCAATCATTTGGAAGAGAATTCCACAGTCGGGAAGTGCGAGGAAAGAAACTGTTGGAGTAGAAGTTACGGTTGCATTTTATCGGTTTCACTGTAAAAGGGTGGGATCTAGTTGCTAATCTAGTATCTCGTTCAAATTCGTATTTAGGGGGCACTAGTGATCTTCGGTTAGTAGTATTAATTCTTAAAGTCTATAGTCAATTCAAATTTAAATATTTGACATATATAAAGAACTATTTATTTTTCTATTCACTACCAGCAATACAAAAGCATATAATACTTATACAACGATTTAATCAGCTGAGTTTTTTTTTATAATCATATCGCCCCAGGCAAGGCATTTTACTGCCACTATTACGCAGGTGTTTACATAGAGGAAAGTGATGAGAAAGAGTGGTTAGGGGTTTACATAGGGGAAAGTGATGAAAAAGATTGGTTAGGGGGTTACATAGGGGAAAGTGATGAGAAATAGTGGTTAGATGTAGGAAATGTCAGAAGAAGGGTGATAGCCGGGTAAGGATACCAAGGATGAGGTTTGGGTAGATGGGAAGAGTGTTTGAGAGAATGCGTGCGAGCTAGTGTGTTAGAAGGTGTCTATTGACCTTACATTTAAACTCCTGGAGATTGTAGCTGTCGGGGAAGCAAGTATATGGAAGGGAATTCCACAAGCAGGAAGTGCGAGAAAAGAAGCTGTTGGAGTAGAACTTGCGGTTACATCTTATCTGTTCCACTGTAAAAGGGTGGGACCTGGTTGCTAATCTAGTATCTCGTGCAAATTCATACCTAGGGGACACCAGTGATCTAAGTTCATCGGAGCAGAAGCCGTGAAAGTATTTATAGTAGAGGCACAGGGAAGCCACGTCACGCCGGTGAGAGAGTGCCTGCAGCTGGTCTGCCAAGTCGGTATAGATCACATTACAGATTCTCCGTTGTATTTTGTCAAGAACCCCGAGGAGAATAGCAGGGACACCTGACGAGATGTGGCAGCACTATTCAGTACACGGGCGGATGGTAGATTTATAAATGTGCAGGATCTGAGTTTTTTATTATAATCATAACGCCCCAAGCAAGGCATTTTACTGCCACTGATTTGCAAGGGGTTGCATAGACGGAAAGTTATGAGGAAGACTTACAGTTATAGGGAGTGTCAGGAAGTGGGTAAGAGAAGGGTTAGAATTCTGATGAGAGTGAAGTGGACGGAGAAATAGGCTGAGAGAGAGGATGCAGGTTAGTGAGATAGGAGATGACTCTTGACTTTAGATTTAAATTCTTGGAGATTGTAGCTGTCGGAGAAGCAAGTAAATGGAACGGAATTCCACATAGTTACTTTCACTATGGGTTAGTAATTTTGAAAAAAATGTATTTATCTATCGTTTGATTCACATATTCAAAAGTAAATTTCAAATACGTTAAAATCAGAAGAAGGCAAATGCGAAAACGTATATTATATTTCAAATTCTCAAAATTAATACTGATAAACAAACAATTCATTTTATTAGTTATTAATATTACGTACATTCATATTCTGCAGTTCTTAGAACACAAGTGCTGATACATACACACACACACACACACGCTTATATACATATATATATATATATATATATATATATATATATATATATATCCGAGTGAATACAGAACGAAGAAAGAATTCTTACAACGTCCAAAACATTAATTTAAAACAGTGCTCGATATATAATATATAGAGCTGTGAATATTTATTAGAAATTATATTTAGAACATCTACATAATTCAATGTCGAAACAAATGTTCCTTTGTCGTGGATATATATCTAAAAAGTATGTACATGTTCGAAAATATAATTTATAATAAATATTTACAAACGGTCAGAGTCTTGTTCCTCTATCATTAACCCCCACCAACACCTCAAAATATAAAAAAGAGCCTTTCTATTCCTTTATATACCACCTGATGAGACATTGAAGTTTCGATGTCGAAACAAATGTACATTTGTCGTGGAAATATATAGAAAAATTATGTACATGTTCTAAAATAAAGTTTATAATATATATATATATATATATATATAGGAATAATGAATTAATACCGAACAAAAAAAAGAACAAAAATGTAGATCTGAATAAACATAATTTTATGTTCATCTTTTTAAGATAATATTCGGACCTACGCTGCATTTCGGCCAACGCTATATATATACACACAGAAAGACGGCAGAAAACAGCCTCTCTTAAGGTATAAACAGCAAAAAAGTGCTTAATATACAAGTCAAAACTGAATATGCTGAGCAAAGATATTTAACAAAAGGTGGAAAAGCTGATTTTAGCCTTTTGAGTTGAATTCCTTGCATTCACTTACGCGCAAATACCCTTGGAAAAGTTAATAGTGCATCTCTTCCCTCCAGTTATGTGCTAAATAACAGGACAGATAGTGTTGTAGAGCCTTGGTCGGCAACCGGTCTACTGCAGAAAATAATTGCAACCTACTGCCGGATAATCTTCTGCCCACTCAGTGATGTCTCTTTTGAGACATGATCGCCCAAAGCATGTATCACGTACGTCACTTAACTGATTGACTGTTATATATATATATATATATATATATATATATATATATATATATATATATGAGCTGTGATACAGCGAAACAGATCAGTCTGCGGATGACTATTTACGTCTCACACCCTGGTTGAGCACTCTGGAAGAATGGTAGACTTTGAAAACCAGTAACTATTCTGGCATCTACGCATCGTTCGTTCAGCAATGAATTAGAACACAGCTATTGGGCATGTATAATGATAATATACAAGCTAAAGTGTCTGCCCGTATCTCGGAGGTAGAATTGCCGACTGACGCTAATTCGGTCGGGTTTCAATCCTGGGTAAAAAGCAATCAGCTGTCTAACCGTACAGCTGAGCTGTGATACGGCGAAACAGATCTGTCTGAGGATGACTATATATATATATATATATATATATATATATATATATATATACACATACCAAACAGTTTTGGGCTACATTTAAATTAGACCAGTAAACAATTTTATTAGGAAAATGAATATCGATATATGTTTGAAGGGAAATGAAGTATTAACATGTACAGATTTGTTATATTTGAGTTGGGAAGATCAGCCGATTCCGCTGCCATGGTTTTGAACTTTTCGATTTAGTCAGGTGATTTGTATTGCTAGAAGAAACAGAAAAGATCGAAAGCATAGAAACATAATCGGCTGATTTTCCCAACGGAAATATCTATAGGTACAATACAAAACACCTTATTCCAAAATTGGAAAAATACAACATATTGTACTAGAATTTGTGGATAAAACTGTCCGAAGATTATCTTCTGTTATTACTATTTTTGTTCGAAGCTTATATTCTGTTATTTTTTTTTCAAACATCATCGAAAATTTCTATCACATTACTATCATTTTCCAGAATAAATGTTGTTTCTGTGTTGTAGTTAAAACTTCTTTGTCTACATACTGAGATTATTTGGAAAACTGAGAATTTGAAATAGTCTACGCTGATATCAAGTACCGCAATTATTCGGAACGGTGTCCTACAAAATTGCAGATGTGCATTGTGGTGTATTGGATATCCATCCGGAATGACAAATCGGGAAGCCGAGTCGAGTTCGAATTCCAGTTGAATTCGTTGCATTCACTTACGCACAAATACACTTGGGAAAGGTTTTTATCTGTCACTTCCGTCCAGTTGTGGGTTAAATAATAGGACAGATTGGGTTCTATAGCCTTGGCTTGCAACCAATCTACCACAGAAAGCAATAGCAACCTACTGCGAGATAATATTCTGCCCAGTCAGTAATGTCTCTTCCGAGACATGATCTCCCAAAGCCTGTATCACGTATGGCACTTGACTGACTAACTATCGAACAAAAAATGAGTTTATTTGTTTATTATTCATAATTTATATATTCTATTAATTTATTTGTATTTTATATTAATATAACATATGTGCACATTAAATATATATTATATGCACTCCAAGATATCGTCTCCTTTGGTATATGTTATTTTATTTAGTCCAGGCGGTATATTTTGTATACTAATCGTTTCCAATGCTTTCAGTATTTCCTTGCATTAAATACTGTAAAGTATTTTTGTGTTACTCGCTATGTTTTGTGTCATGCTGTTAGTATATTTAACAACAGGAAAAGACAGTTTAAGTTTCTGAGAAATGTACGTTCTTAAATATGACAGTGAACGTTGATAGATAGGGATTCATAGAGGGCTATGATCGCGTACGTGCTGAAGGGAGACGGTATATAATAATAGAAGAATGAGAAAGGCAGGCTTGGAGAACCTTATGCTCACTGGACGGATAGAAAGGACAAGCTACCAGGAATAGGTATTCATAGAGGGCTATGATCACGTTCGTGCTGAAGGGAGACGGTATATAGTAGAAGAAGAATGAGGAAGGGAGGCTTGGAGAACCTTATGCTCACTGGACGGATAGAAAGGACAAGCCACCAGGAATAGGTATTCATAGAGGGCTATGATCACGTACGTGTTGAAAGGCGACGGTATATAGTAGAAGAATGAGGAAGGGAGGCTTGGCGAACCTTATGCTCACTGGACGGATAGAAAGGACAAGCCACCAGGAATAGGGATTCATAGAGGGCTATGATCACGTACGTGCTGAAGGGAGAGACGGTATATAGTAGAAGAAGAATGAGGAAGGGAGGCTTGGAGAAACTTATGCTCACTGGACGGATAGAAAGGACAAGCCACCAGGAATAGGTATTCATAGAGGGCTATGATCACGTACGTGCTGAAGGGAGACGGTATATAGCAGAAGAAGAATGAGGAAGGGAGGCTTGGAGAACCTTTATGCTCACTGGACGATAGAAAGGACAAGCCACCAGGAATAGGTATTCATAGAGGGCTATGATCACGTACGTGCTGAAGGGAGACGGTATATAGTAGAAGAAGAATGAGAAGGAGGCTTGGAGAACTTATGCTCACTGGACGGATAGAAAGGACAAGCCACCAGGAATAGGTATTCATAGAGGGCTATGATCACGTACGTGCTGAAGGGAGACGGTATATAGTAGAAGAAGAATGAGGAAGGGAGGCTTGGAGAACCTTATGCTCACTGGACGGATAGAAAGGACAAGCCACCAGGAATAGGTATTCATAGAGGGCTATGATCGCGTACGTGCTGAAGGGAGACGGTATATAGTAGAAGAAGAATGAGGAAGGGAGGCTTGGAGAACCTTATGCTCACTGGACGGATAGAAAGGACAAGCCACCAGGAATAGGTATTCATAGAGGGCTATGATCACGTACGTGCTGAAGGCAGACGGTATATAGTAGAAGAAGAACAGGAAGGGAGGCTTGGAGAACCTTATGCTCACTGGACGGATAGAAAGGACAAGCCACCAGGAATAGGTATTCATAGAGGGCTATGATCACGTGTACAAAAGTGAAGGGAGACGGTATATAGTAGAAGAAGAATGAGGAAGGGAGGCTTGGAGAGAACCTTATGCTCACTGGACGGATAGAAAGGACAAGCCACCAGGAATAGTTATTCATAGAGGGCTATGATCACGTACGTGTGCCGAAGGGAGACGGTGATAGGTAGAAGAAGAATGAGGAAGGGAGGTTTGGAGAACCTTATGCTCACTGGACGGATAGAAAGGACAAGCCACCAGGAATAGGTATTCATATAGGGCTATGATCGCGTACGTGCTGAAGGGAGACGGTATATAGTAGAAGAAGAATGAGGAAGGGAGGCTTGGAGAACCTTATGCTCACTGGACGGATAGAAAGGACAAGCCACCAGAACAGGTATTCATAGAGGGCTATGATCGCGTACGTGCTGAAGGGAGACGGTATATAGTAGAAGAAGAATGAGGAAGGGAGGCTTGGAGAACCTTATGCTCACTGGACGGATAAAAGAGAAGAGAGGCAAAGAAAAGCAATGCATGTACTTATTAGACAGACTTGAGAAGATGGATGGTGGGGCGGGGATTGAGTGAGATAAGAGAAGAAGAGGCTTTATGAGCCACAAATGATAAGAAGATGTGGAAGGCTATGATCGCCTACATCCTGAAAAGACAAATGAAAGAAGTAAAATATACTGATCGTTTGTGATGTGCTGGTAACAGATCAATCTGCGATAGTGTGTGATGAGGCATGTATGGCTAATACTGTTTTAAGATTATAACTGTTGGAGATAGAATAGCTGGGAATGATAATTCATGGACAACATTCAATGAGTTAATTGCCAGTGTAGGTGATCATGTCTCGAAACGACATTGCTTTTTTGCGGTATGCTGGTTTCCAGCAAAGGCTATAGAACCGAATCTGTTCTAATATTTAACCTATAACTGGAAGAAAGAGACGGATTAATACCTTTCGTAAGGGTATTTGTGCGTAAGTGAATGCAAGGATTTCAACTGGAATACGAATTTGGCTCCCCTATTGGTCGTTCCGAGTCGATATCCACTGCACCACAACGCACATATCGGGCAATAATTTAATTAAATGCTTTAAAATTTTTTAGTAAATGATAAATCTTAGGGGTTTGTTAGGATCATTAGGTAAAATTTAGAGGCGAATTGTGTTTTCGATTAATTTCTCATCCTATTTACAATTAGTGTGCATATAATTAAGATTGAATTAGTTAATGATGTATTTATTTATCTTTGTTTATAACGGGAGGAGTTTTTTTTTTGTTTTTTTTTTCTAAATTTGGTTAAGGTTATTTTTTTGTTCGTCGACGACAGGATCAGAGAAGTTATTGTTGATTAGTGTTCTGCTTATACTGTCTGGTTCCTCATAGAATAATGTCCGATGAAGAGAATATTTTGGCACGACAAATCATGTTTTGTATAACAGCTATTTTGTATCTGTGAAGAAATTAACTTTTTTCTACTTTTTTTTTTTTTTTTTTTAATCATTTCACCCCGAGCAAGGCAGAAACGCCACTGATGTGCAGGGGGTTACATAAATGTAGAAAGATTAATTAGAAAAGAGTGAGGAGTACAAGCTAGTTAGAAGGGAACAATAGAAAGCTGAGAAAGCAGGTGCAATGACAGATACATGGGCGGAGAGAACGTGAAGATTATACAGGGGAGGGGAGAGAGCTAGAGTCCAGTGGTTAGTAGGTGAGTATTAACTTTGCTTTTAAATTTCTGGAGGTCGTAGCCGTCAGGAAAGCAAGAATACGGGAGTGAGTTCCACAGGCGGGAAGTGCGAGAGAGGAAGCTGCAGGAGTAGAATTGTCGTCTGCGTTTGGCTAACCTGACTGTGAATGGGTGGGACCCAGTTGCCAGTCTGCTAGTATTTTTTTTTTGTAAAGAGTTATGAATGTCGGCATCATAGTCTAGAAAAAAGATTTTATCATAAATGTTGAGTGTAGCAGTTATTCTCAAAAGTTTATTTCAGTTTATTTTTCTTCTAAGCTGTTCTTTAATATGAAGATGTCGACATAACTTACGTATATGGAGATGTTGTTGGAATTATTAAGTATTTTGTTTTCTGCAGCTGTTATGTAAAAATTAGATAGAGTTTGTCCAAGAGTCGAACTCATCGTTTCGCTATCAGTTTACGTATAAATGTAGCCGTCAGTCAGTTAAAGTGCCATACGTGATACACGCTTGGGCGATCATGACTGAGTGGGCAGATGATTATCCCGCAGTAGGTTGCCATTACTTTCTGCGGTAGACTGATTGCCGACCAAGACTACATAACCCAATCTGTCCTGCTATTTAACCCATAACTGGAAGGAAGAGACGGATTAATATCTTTCCCAAGGGTATTTTCGCGTAAGTGAATACAATGGATTCAACTGGAATTCGAAAAAGGCTAACCGGTTTCTCGTTCCGAGCCGATATCCACTGTACCACAACGCATATCTACAAATGTAGCTGTAGTAGTCGTAAAACGCACTTGCCTCGTACAGGAAAGAAGTATTCGTAGTATAGTTGGTCTAATTTTAGCAGGTGGGTGGTTTCATATATTCTGTAAAGCTGTGTCTATAGTTTCTTTGAAGAAGTCATATGTGAATAATCTTTCAACATCTAACGCCGTTATTGGGTTTATCAGACAGAAGTATGTCAAGGAATTCGCTCGTGGAATTAATACTATACTTACTGGGTTGGTCACCTCGTCGTGGTGTAATGGTTAGCAAGCTTGTCTGCTAGAACGTATTACGAGTAGTGAGTTCGGTCATCACTGGGTACCCCATACATTCGGCCTTTTGCCACATCTAACCGGCGCTTAGAAAATCAACTATACTTACTGGGTAAGGAGATTATGAGGTTTGCGTGCATTTACGTTCTCGTATACTTCACCATGGATGTGTGTTTTGTTACAGTGATTATCGGCTTGGAATGAGAAAACAGAGAACCAAGTTCGAATTCCAGTTGAATTCGCTGCATCCGCTTACGAACAAATACTTTTGGGAAAGGTGCTAATCCGTTCTTCTACTTCCATCTATGAGTTAAATAGCAAGATGATTTGGGTTTTGGTGGCAGCTAGTCTCTTGCAGAAAATAATGGCAACCTACTGAGGGAAAATATTCTGCCCAGTCAGTCATGACTCTAGACATGATTGCCGAAGCGTGTGTCCCGTATGGCCCTTAACTGACTGATAAGTAACCAGAGTAATACTCATAAAAACTTTTGCGCAATTCCATCCCCGCGCTGGGGGTATTTTTGTTTAGCTTTATTAAATTTATCTTTGTCGCTAAGAATGGAGTCAAGATTTTATCGTGGTCGGTCTTGTATAGGATAAAAAAGTGTTCAATTTGTCTCTTTTTTTTAATAATGAAAACTTTATTTTTGTTGCTTTTAGTTCCCTGTAAGCTTGCTTCGGAGCTTTGGAGAAGTGATGGGTCTGTCTATTGTAGTGGCGTTTGTTTATATGGCTTCCGCTTTAAGCAAAGTTCGTAGGTTACGGTGAGTTTTTATGAGTGTGTCGTCTTGTAATTTAAGAAATGTTTAAATAGAATTTCGATATCTGTATTTTTAATAATAAATATAATTCGAGGTGGAAAGAAGGTGGCATTTTGGATCTAATGAGAGAAATTCAGTTTGTTCGTTAGTAAGCTGATGATTTGAGATATTAATAAAGTTGCAACAGGATACTAACCTTGTTAAAACGTTTAAATCCATGAAATTACTAATGGTGAGTTGGATTGACTGCTAATTGGATAATAATTATTCAAATTCTCAAGAGAGTAGGTTGAATAGTTAAGGAGAAGAATTTAAAAAGAAACACGTTAACATTTATTAATTTAAGTAGTGTTCCAAAGAGAAAAATCGAACCCAGAATTAACTAGACAAACATTGAACAAAACCAAGATTCACAAACTTGTCCGTTTACCGCCGATCAGAAAAATACATGATTAACATGTTGCCCGAATTTCATAGATTCTGAAAAATTAAAATTCAAAGGTTTGTTTACATTACGCTATCTATAAAAACTGTGTTCTTACAAATTATTCTAGACAAAACACATTCATCTGTTTTGTGTTAATTGCTATGATTGGAATTTACTAACGTTGATCACACAAGAACAATTCCTCCAGGAATTTAAATGCAATTTCAATACTCATCTCTTAACCACTTGATTCTAGTTCTTTCTTCACCAATATGTATATCCTTTCCTTTCTCTCCACTTTTGCACCTGTCATCACACCTGTATGCTCATCCTTCTCTTGCTCCTTTCTAACTGGTTTGTCTTTCTCTTCACTATCTTCATTCTCTCCTATCTAATCTTTTTACTTTTATGTAACCCCCTAATCATTTTAATCTTATGTAGCCCCCTGCACATCAGTGGTGTTACCGCCTTGCTCGGGGTGGCACGATTAAAAGAAAAATCTAAGAAGATTCTAAACAAAATGAATATGGTAAGGATTTAAGCAAGGTCAAGTTGGGAAATAAAATATATATCAATGTCAAATTTTTGGTCTATATAGTCGAAAGCTAGACGACAGTCGTAAGATCTGACACATGAGGGAACGTCGCCAGTGATTCGTTTCGGTCATGTTTCCCGCGACTGGAGCGAAAACAAACACAGCCGGGGAAACGTACCCAGAAGTCAGTTCAAAGCGGCACGACATTGAAGTAAGAGTGAAGCTATAAGGAGATGGTTAATGTTTACTGATTCGGCCTTGTGTCGTACATAGCCGAACTCCTTACAACTTACAGCTTATTTGTTCGTTATCATCAGGAGGATGTCTGCAGGTTGGAATGTGTGGAAGAATGAAAGTATAGATTTTGTATGTTTGAATAGAAATTTATTAAAATAAAAGAATAACAAAAACTGTAGCAGTTAATGGTCAATGAGAAACAAGTAAAGGTAACAAGAGTTTATAGTAGTATGTGTGCATGTATGTTATCGTTGAGTAGAAATGTTGAGAATGGAGAAGAAGTAAAAGGAATCAGCACACGAGAAAGAAGGAGAAAGAGAACGAATATGCAACGTGACTTTACGTCCGGGTCGACTTGAAGTTTCACCCGTTACATTTTAGTATATCGTCTCTCTCGCTGATCCTATATGACTTATTGGCTAACACTGACCGAAGCCTTTATAGCCATTTAGTTTTCTCGCACTGGATCGTCAATTCTTCTCAGTCTTGCAAATCACTTGCATTGGTCAGAAAATCAATTTAACATCTACTTGCGAAATCCGGTTTCAACTTTTTCTTTCATCACGTGGTCAATCCTTTTTCTATTTGGCAAAATCAGAATTTTACAGGTAATCGTGAATTTTTGCAAATGTGAAGAAAAAAGTTGCTTTTAATTCTTAATTTCCTATCCACCAGAAGACACCCATCGCTAAGGGGCACGCCCACAATTTGCGAGTACAGCCACAACCACATGCGTGATAAAAATATTGAATACATTGCTAATCTACTAATTGGTTATTACTTCGAAGAATTTAAGAAAAGTCGACTGTTTGTTAGTTCAATAATTTAAGAAAAGTCGACTAGCTGGTTTTTACTTTGAGGACGTGAGGAAGAATCTATGGTAAATTTTAGTTTTGTTCCCTGAAGGCCTTTATACCTGCAAATCTTTCGAAAACATTTCTATTTCCGTGCAAATGTATGTGCTGAACTCAAATCGGTAATTGTTTAGTGAAGATACATACCTTTTTTCATTATATCGAGCAGAAAGATATGGAACTTCTTGTCGCTGTTTATCTCACCCCGTAACCACGGTTCAAAATGTTATTAACTGCTGACTGAATTCACGCGTAGTTTCCGAATTTTCGTCCTTTTTTCGATCCTTACGCGCAAAATGAGTTCCGAAACCAAACAATTCGCGGAGTAATTGCTCAAATTGGAGAAAATCGACCGAAAAAGAGAAACCTGCGCTTCAATTCATTCAGCGGTGAATCAGAGATGACAACAGTAGAAAGGGGTGAGATATAGTCCGATGTATTTATGGTCGATACCATGAAAAAAAGGAAGGTTTCTTCAATAAACAATTATCGATTTCAGTTCAGCATGTACATTTGCACGGAATTAAGGATGTTTTAGAACGTTTTGAAGTGGTAAAGACCTTCGGGAAACAAAACAAAAATTTACCGAATAGATTGGCTTGCAATTTATCGTTTGCGACTAGATTTCCCAAATCACCATTCTGTCGCAGGGAACTTTATTTTGCAATAGATATTAGAGACATTTTATGTAACCACTTTTTTTTTATATTCAAAAAAACATGTTGTTAGAGTTATCAACAGTATTATACATTTTATTAAAGGGTTTGTTATTCTAGCTCGATTCAGAAAGTTTCCTAGGACGCAAAGCTGCAAATGTTACCACGGCCACAGTCGAGAATTGCGCTAGCTTGTCTGTAGTACACAACCAAAACAACGTTCACATACCGTAGAATTTTGAGAATACTGTATTAACATTATCGAGATGACACATCAGCCCCAATCGAGGAAGGAAAAGATAGGCGGATGACCTATATGACCGGTATTACTCAACAAAGCTAGTATCTTAGAAAGAAAAGAAGAAATCAGGGGAGTCTGATGCGTGAGTGAGGTGCAAAAGGGTCGGTTACAAAGCTATCTGAGGAATTTGTTGTAAGATATATCTCTCTTTATATGAATTATTCAAACTTTTCTGAATTGTTACTTAGTGTTTAATTTTCCCTACTTACTTTAGTAGATATGCAATGCAGAATGAAGCAGTCCACGTTAAATAAACAGATATTCACCATAGGAATATACATCTGTCTGTGTGTGTGTGTGTGTGTGTGTGTGTGTGTGTGTGTGTGTGTGTGTGTGTGTGTTAGGTGGAAAATCTTAAATACGACGATATTATTCAATGAAGATAGCATTCGTTTAACGTCTTGTATAACTGAGAGATTATTAGAGATTATTCGTGCTTGATGGCTGTCACATTTCTCCTAACTGCTTTTGCAAATGCAATCATCCGAGATCCAAATTCTATTAACTTTAATTACCTTGCAAAGCACACAGAAACTATGTAGAAATAACGGGGCTGCATTGCACAGACGTCTATCCATGGCAACTATCGTTGTTTTGATTTTCTTCTGTTTCGACTATCCAATGCAATTTGGCTTTCTAGTTACCCTACATTCTACCCTAAAATAAATGCATACTTCTTCTGCTAACATACGAGGCCAGCTGCTATCGTGATTTAAAGAACCAAATAAACAATGAAGTAACTAAAACAAGAAAAGTAATCACTGTGTTTTCCGTAAATAAACTTTAGGTATGGTCAAAAACATAAAGGAAAGGAAATCGCTCGTTGTTCAAGCGACATTTTCCTACGTAAATATTCAATTTGGATTAAGCTTAAAAAACAAAACAAATACGGTATTATAATTATATTATAACTGTTCGAGTTTTGAGTTTAAGTTTTGTTTAACGGTATATCAACCTCTGTGGGTTATTTAATGCCAAAAAGGTGGGATTTAAAGGTATTTTTTAATGTTCGGTTATAGTAAGATTGATTTAGTCAGATTTTGATGAAAAATCTGTTTTTTATTTTTTTTTATTTTAGAAAACTTAAAATGTTTTCTAGTTTTGTATCCAAAAATGTATTGCTGGTAATAATTTTATTTTTCCTTCAAAAATGTGTTATGGTATTTTTTTGCTTCAGAAAAGCATTGCTAGTAATATCTCTCCTTCTATAAAAGTTTATTTTTATGTATATATTTCTATAAATGTGTATTTTTATACTTTCATAGTGTTTTTACCCCTGTTTGGGGGTTAACTATTTGCCCATAGCTGGGACCCTAACTCCGGGTCAGGGTGGACCTGGAAACAACAGCAATTAAGAGGTGGTTCCATGCTACTCACAAACTTCCAATCAGAGGCCTTGCTGCCGGATGGAGTTTATCGTCATACCCAGCTCCGTATAACTGTTAGCGACTTCGGAAAAAGTGATGCGACGGAACTGCATCTCATTAATATTGAAGAGTTTTGTTTTATCTGTAAAAATGTATTTAGGTTATCGTTTTTTTTTCTTCTTAGTTTTATTTGAATAAAACCAACTTTTCATATAAATTTTCTTCTTTATATGCCGTCTCTTTTTAGGATGTAGGTGATCATAAACGTCAATAAACGCCTACATCCTATAAGAACACGTCATATAAAGAAGAATATTTGTCCCTAACCTTTGTCGTCTTAACATTTTTTTCTGGATATCTCTCCAAAAACCCGCTTCGCCATTCACTTGCTCAAGATTTTCAAGTATGTCTATTCCTTCCCCTGACTCTCTTTTCCTCTATCCGTTTCGTGAGTATTAAATTCTCCAAGCCTTTTTCTCATTACGTGCCCTTGAAACCTCAGCTGTTTCTTCCTGATGCTAAGTACCTGTTTTTTTTTTCGTTTGCATCTTCTCTAAAACATTATCATGGCTCACATATTTTTTAGTAATATCCTCAGCATTCTTCTGTAGAACCACATTTCTTTGAGTCTCTTTTTCATCTTTGACGAGATTATGCAGCATTCGCTGCCACAACAGGGGAACGATATCACATGAGAGTCTAGTACTCTTTTCTTTGTTTCCAACGAAATCTTCGTGTCTCTCAATACTCTGATTATCTTTTGAAATGAGTCCGGGTATTTAAATTTCCCCGAGTATTTAAATTTCTGAACCTGTTTGATTTTACTATCCCCGACTTGTAGTTGGCTTTTTTGAGTCCTCTTTTTGCTGATGATAATTAATAAAGCAAAAAATTACTGTGTGGAGCAGTGACAGCGTTGTACGATAACAGAATATGCACCTCTTAACCAATTGAAATTAAGGAATTAATAGCTCTAATGTTTTGGGATTTATTTGTTTTCATATCCAGTATTAACCCTCTAGGGCCATTCGTATCATATTTGATACAGTATGAAATTAAGCTTTGAAAGAAATATTTTCATGAAAAATTTTTTAAGAGAAATATTTTATAAATTTCAAATGAAAGCAGTACTGACTGCTCAGTCAATGAATACCAAATGTTTCCTTATAGGGAAATACCAAATGTTTCCTTATAGGGAAATACTGTATCAAATATGATACGAATGGCCCTAGAGGGTTAAGTAGTAATTAGTGGGGGATCTGTTTATTACTTCATAACACTATAGAACTGATCCCCCACTTTATGACAAGTAAAAGCCTTAATCATATTATATTATTAACCCTCTAGGGCCATTCGTATCATATTTGATACAGTATGAAAATAAGCCTTGAAAGAAATATTTTCATGAAAAATTTTTTAAGAGAAATATTTTATAAATTTCAAATGAAAGCAGTACTGACTGCTCAGTCAATGAATACCAAATATTTCCTTATAGGGAAATACCAAATGTTTCCTTATAGGGAAATACTGTATCAAATATGATACGAATGGCCCTAGAGGGTTAATATTTGGTGTCCTTTTTGTGCAATGTTCAAAGAAACATGATCCTCTGCAATGACACTCAATATTCATCACTCATATACTCTATGCGAGTGAAGTTTGTGTGTCTTAGGAAGACTATCTTTTATTAACGTTGTTGAGTAGTGTTACAGAATCATAGACAAAGTCAGTCAGTTAAGTGCCATACGCGAAACACGCTTGGGCGATCATGTCTCGAAAGAGACATGACTGACTGGGCAGAAGATTATCCCGCAGTAGGTTGCCATTGCTTTCTGCGGTAGACTGTTTGCCGACCAAGGCTATAGAACCCAATCTGTTCTATTATTTAACCCATAACTGGAAGGAAGAGACGGATTAATACCTTTCCCAAGGGTATTTGCGCGTAAGTGAATGTAATGAATTCAACTGGAATTTGAACTCGGCTCCACCGATTTCATGTCTGACGAGCTTGCTTTCACGATCACACGTATTTCTTTGCTTTCACGATCACACGTATTTACTAGTACGACTAGATTGGCATCAATGTACCACCCTTTTACCATCGTAACAGTTAAATGTAACTGCCTTTTCTACTTTAACAGTTATAATCTTTTATCCACTTGATTCCCATCCATCTCTTATCATTTCTTCGACATACCATGTAACTTGTTTTTTAATGCCCTGTACACCAGTGGCTGGCATGCCTTGCTTAGATTTAAATGATTATAAAAAAAAACAATTCTTGGATAGCCTTTATTCAAGCTTAACAGAAAATGTGTTACAACTACTTCTAAAACAATAAGAAATTAAATACAAAACAATATAATACCTGAAACGGAAAGTTTTACTTTATAGCTTACTAGCAGTATAACCCGGCGTTACTCGGGTGTAATGAAAGTTTTAAAACTAATCCATGTTCCTGGAGCTCAGACTCTTTGGACATTGGCACGAAAGACTAAAAAGCAATAGTTGTTTCCAATTAAAGCGAAACCGTAGATTGAAAGAAAAATGAATGGATGTAAGTCAAATTTTTATTTCCTGGTATCGATATCAAATAAGATTTTTTTTTTGTCGTAAACTGAATTTTGAAGGCTAAATAAGTCCTCTGAATAAATGACATGATGGCTGAGACTAAGAACTACAATTATACCTACTTAGAGCCAAACCGGAAGCAAAGCTAAACTAAAAGGGCTGAAACAATACCGACATCCAGGCAGATAAACAGACACACACATCTTGCCTTATATATATATTATCAATTTTCTGCACTATTGTAAGAACTGCAACCTTGAAACTTCTGAATATCGTTTCTTATATCTTTGTCTATGAGTGTATCAAATTTGATTAAAATCGGACCACTCCTTCTATAACCCGATTTTTTCGATTATCGATTTTCGATATTTATCAGGGGTGCCTCGACACAAAACCTAGCTAAGAACACTCGTAGACGCTTACAGTACAACTGCGTAAATTTTCAAGAAAATCGGTTCAGCCGTTTTGGAGTCTATAGGTAACGGACAGACACACACACAGAGACACACACACACACACACAGACACACACACACAGACAAACTTCCATTTATAAATAAGTTTAGATAATAACCGTTACAGGGCATATATAGACAAAACCTCGAAGAATTAAAATAAAGTTGTTGTGGATTCCGGGTGAGAAACCGCATAAAATAATGAATAATAAAAACAGATATTGAGATAGAAAAGTAGGTTATATTGAACGTAATATACAAACTTGATCCCAGGTTAGTAAATCCAGGAATACTATTAGCAAGAAATAAATATATACAAGTCTTGAAGTGAAGTCGTTGCAAATAGTGTATCACTATATATTATTCTAGCTGAGTGGAGCTCAGAGCTTGTCTGACTTCTGACGAAGTAGTCTGTGGGTAAGTTCGGTATCTCTCGGTAACGTTCGTATCAGTTCCGGTACTTTCCGATAATCTTAACAGATCTTTACGATTACTCTCAACTGAGGTTCTCTTTATGGCAGGAGTATATGTATACTTAGTTGAGTCCATTATCATATACAAAAGTGGAGATCCCACAACATTTCTTCTTCTTCTTCTTCTTCTTCTTCTTCTTCTTCTTCTTCTTCTTCTTCTTCTTCTTCTATGTGCCATGTCCTTTCTGGACATAGGCGATCATGGCTTTCCACATCTCTCTATCCCTGGTGGCTCTTAGCACGCTCTCTCCTGTTGCACCATGCAATCCTCGTTCCGTCATTCACCTGATCAGATTCTTCAAATATGTTATCAACTGTTTTCCCCTGTCTCTTTTTTCCTCTATCTGGCCTGTTAATATCATGTTCTCCAAGCCCTCCTTCCTCATTGCATGTCCCAGGAACTTTAGCTGTCTCATCTTGATGCTCAGTATTAATATCCTTTTCGTTTCCATCCTTTCCAAAACCTCGTTATTGCTCACATGCTTGATCCATGATATCCGCAGCATCGTTCTGTAGAACCGCATTTCAGCTGCTTCAAGTTTTTCCTTCATCTTTGAAGATATTGTCCAACATTCACTGTCATATTGAAGACCCGACATCACATAGCAATCCAGTACTCTCTGCTTTGTTTCTAGCGAAATTGTCCTTTTTCTTAATACTTTACTCAACTTCTGGAATGCTTACTTCGCCATGCCAATTCGCCTTCGGATATCCGTGTCGCACTTTCCGTCTTCTGTTAAAACACTTCCCAAGTATTTAAAGTTTTGTACCTGCTTAATTTTGGTCTCTACCACCGGTATTTGGCATTTTGGGTTGCTCTTTTTGCTGACGACCATGCATTCGGTTTTGTTGCAGTTTATTTGTAGTCCTTTCTTGTCACTCTCTTCAGTTACCTTCTGTAGGACGTCTTGTAGTTTCCTTTCCGTGTCTGCTATTAGCACTGTATCATCTGCGTACCTTATATTGTTTAAAATATGCCCTCCGATGACGAAACCTGGCATAACTTCTAGGCTTCTCACAACATTTTTGGACTGAGAAAAATGATGTTTTACAAAAGTGTATACTCAATGCAACATTCGCTAACTGTAATAAATCTAACCATGATTTCAATTTTCAGATTGTCACTTTAATTCCTTTTCGCATATGTATTACAAATGTACGTCGAAAAAAGCTCGTCCAATACTTTTAACTATAATCATGTTGTAAAATAAGCTGTTTTGTAAATTTTTTTCCAAAAAGCCTCCTGTCTTCCAAATAAAAAAAAATTGAATAAATTTCTTTTGTCTTGACATGATTTGAAAATGCCTTCTGTTTAGTCAATTATAAATGAGACGCAATTTTAGTCTAATAATTCCTAAATAAATCATTTTCCCTTTCTGTAAAATCTAATATAATTAGATGAATCAGAATTTAATTCAGATGTCTCTATAATTTAGCAACATCATCTTTTGGAAAATGTTTCCATGCACGACAATGATGCCGTCTTGTTGTTTGCACTATATAATTCTTGTTAATCTTTCTAGCGATATACTTAGATTTATTCTTGCTTTTCACGTATTGAAAAGGCAAAGAAACGTCGGACGTCAAAGAAAATTAAGAACAGTGGAATCTAATCAAATTAGCATATAAACAAAAAAAGACATTTTCTAAATTCAATGCAATTTAAATTTGAGACCCAAAAATAAGTAATCAAAATTTCCGTTCATAAAATAAATATTTTTCTTTTTACTTTCCATTCATATTCTTATATCAATCAACAACAAAATATTTCTTTATCTGAGATGAAACTTGTCAAAAGATATATTGAATGCAAGGCAAGAGTTTACTAGTCATATATTTTTCTTCTTTATCTGTGTTACGTGTCCCTTCAAGACGTAGGTGGTCATGGCCTTCCATCTCTATCTATCACTTTTAGCTCTTAAAACCATTCCTCTAGTTACTCCTATCAAACCCTGTTTTGCCATCCATTTTCTCAAGTCCATCAAGTGTGCCATGCATTTCTCTCCCCTGTCTTTCTATATGTCCTGTGAGGATCAGATTCTCTAAGCTCTCCTTCCTCATTACATGTCTCAGAAACATCAACTGTCTTTTCCTGATGTTAAGTATAAATATTCTTTTCGTTTGCAGCCTCTCCAAAACCTCGTCGCTGCTAACATGTTTCAGTCTATGGTATCCTCAGCATCCTTCTGTAGAACAAGATTTTGGTTGCTTCAAGTCTTTTATCCATCTTTGATGAGGTTGTCCATCATTCGGTGCAATGTTGAAGGACTGGCATCGCATAACAATCCAGTGCTCTCTTCTTCGTTTCCGACGAAATTTTCCTGTCTCCAAATAATTTACTCAGCTTCTGAAATCCATCCTTAGCCATGCCAATACGTCTTAATTGCATTAAAAGGTATAAAAAGGGCTATATTTCACAACTGAATCATTAGTGGATGTTTTATCATTAACAGCATTCATGACAATATAATTCTTATGATTTTACTGTGAATTTTAATAGACTTTAATTTCACGGCTAAGAACGAATCTTTTCTTTTCATGCGACTCTATCGTTTGACTTTGATGAAAATCTGTAAGAATTTATTAACAATCACACCTGATTGAAACGGTGCTGAGTAGTTTTACCTGAATCCATTGAAAGAATCACATTACAAGATCATATCACCAGCCTTGAAATTCTGGCCTTCATCTTCAGCTACCTTCTATAGGAGGTCTTGTAGTTTAATTTCCGTGTCTGCAATCAGCACTGTATAGTCTGTGTATCATAGGTTGTTTAAATTGTGGCCTCCGATGACGAATCCTGGCATAACATCTAGAGTTCTCAGAATAGTCTCACTGTACAAGTTAAATAGATCCGGTGAAAAGACGCATTCTCGTCTTACGCCCCTTTCTATCTTTGTCTAATGTCTTTCCTGAATATGTTTACGCTGCCGAGCATCTCTATCAAGTCTTTGTAGCTTACTTTGTCGAATGTCTTTGTGTAGTCTATAAAACACAGGAACATGTCCCTCTGCATTTGTAATGCTCTTTCGAATAACATTCTGGGTATAAATATTGCGTTCCTTGTTTCAGTGTATCTGATGAAACCGCAGTGTTCTTGTCCTATTTCTGGCCTAATGGTAAGTTTTAGCCAGTCTGATCTTATTTTGCTGTATTTTTTGAAATTTTTTTTTATTCCTTTGGTTCTTATCTTTTTTGTATAATTTTTGTTCTTGTTTTGTTACTAACCTAAGTTCTCTACTAGTCGCACTTGTAATGTACTGCGACTATGATTGTGCAAATTGTTTTTAATTATCAAATTTAGTTTTGGTATATAGGGTTTCGGTTATATGTAGGAATTCTAAGTAAAGACCGGCCATGTTTGTTTTCTTTTTTGTTCTCTCTTCCTCTTTCTCCCTTGCTAACTGGACACATGGCTTTGAGGTGTTCCCCCCTCCCACTTCAATGTATTCTACCCTCACACTTCTCAGTGTTACTGCTTACTTAGGGGCTGCTTAAAATTTCCAGAAAAACAAAATGAAGATAATTTTTGAAATTTTCTTAACTTTTTCTGTCAGTCAGCCTGTAACTGGTAAGTTTTAGCCAGTCTGATCTTATTTTGTTGTATTTTTTAACATTTTTTTATTCCTTTGGTTCTTATCTTTTTTGTATAATTTTTTATCTTGTTTTGTTACTAACCTAAGTTCTCTACTAGTCGCACTTGTAATGCACTGCGACTATGATTGTGCAAATTGTTTTTAATTATCAAATTTAGTTTCAACTTATACAAGTTAAAACTCAGTAAACTTCAGTCACACATTTTATTTTTAATTGGAGTAGATAGTACCTACTATCGCCAGGTCTCACACTCCACCCCCTTCTTTTGGACATGAGTAGAGGTGATCGCCTTGTTTCTTGTTTAGGAAGGGGTTTCCGGTTCATCTCTCTCTTTTTCGGTCTTGATGTCGGTTCGGCTGGATGCTTTTTGCAGTTGGTGAGTATGGCGGCAACGTCTCTTCATTCTGAGGGTACCGAGTTGGCAGTTTCCTGGTTGATGCTTCCGACTGGTAGTTAAGAGCCCGAATTCTAGCGTAGCGTCTTGAGAGGCTGCTCTGATCAACAGTTGAATAATATCGGGTTTCCTGTAGTGCCATTTCGCGCATGGACGGGCGTCCCTGCCTGAACCCCGAGGCCACATTATGCTGTAGGCGGCACCATTCACCATCCTTCACCTGCTGCAATTAACGACCATCTGACCCTACTCTAGACCTCTCTCTATCCACAACTATAACCAGCATGAAATTAAACAAATAAAACAGCAAGACTAAAGCAGCTATTCATAAATCGCCCAAACCTATCTGCGTTTCCTTCACAAACATACGAGGTGTTCGCAGTAACTTTAATAGTGTAGAATCATTCGTTCTAACTAACTCACCCGATATCTTAGCTATATGTGAGACTAACCTTGACCCTTCTGTCTCCTCTTCGGAGCTGTTCGTTCCTGGTTACCTTCCCCTCTTCAGGAAGGACTCCAATGTCCATATGCATGGGCTTGGTGTATATGTCAGCGAACAATTCCCCCTAGCCAGGGTCACATTTCTTGAATCACTGGATCATTCCTTCATGTGCTTTTGTCTCTCACTTCTAAGCTCGGTTAGCTATCTCTTCTTCCTCTACCGCTCCCCCTCCTCCTCTGAATGTACGGTACTTGATTGCATCTCTACTAATATCGACAGGGCCATTTCTTCTCACCCATCTGCCCATATATTTGTGTTTGGCGATTTTAACGCACACCACACCAAATGGCTTGAAAACTCAGCCACCGACCTTGCTGGGATCCGCACCATGTATTTTTTAATTAACCCAAGCTCTAACGCAAGTGGTGGACTTCCCCACGCGTTTTTCTAATAACCCTAACGGAAGGAACTCTTTACTCGACCTTTGCTTTACCTCCATCCCAGACTCCTGCACTACCAAGCAACTCTGCCCCCTCGGAAACTCTGACCACGCCGTAGTCTCTGTCAACATCTCAATCCGCGCTAACTCTACCCAAGAAAACCAGACCAGCAGAATATCAAACTGCTACCAGAGAGCAAACTGGGACTCGTTCCGAGACTTACTCTGCGACGCCCCCTGGAACAACGTCTTCCATCTTCCTGTCGAAGACTGTGCCTCCGAGGTCTCCTCTTGGGTTAAGGCTGGCATCGATGCTTTTATCCCGGCCAGGAAATTGCTCGGCCGCCATTGCCCACCGCAACCATTTCTTCCGGCTCTATCGAAGCTGCTCGTCGAACCAAAACAGGTGCCTTTTCGCCTCAGCACGGAACAAGTGTAAAAAAGTACTGAACGAAACTAAGAGGGCGTTTGCCACCAGAATGAGGCAACGCATAGCATCCTCTAAGTTTGGCTGCAAAGATTACTGGCGTCTCTGCAAAAGCGTGCTCAACAAGAACAAGACTTCAATACCCCCACTAATCAATGAGTTTGAAGTTCTCACCTACCCAGCGGACAAGGCTGAATGCTTTGCCCGTAGATTTTCCAACAATTCAACACTGGACTCATTAGGAATACCTACACCCGACTTCCCATCCAGAACCAAGGCTCAACTAAATAGCGTCCACATTACACCCTCGCTGGTCGCCAAGATAATTGCACAACTTGACCCACACAAAGCGAGCGGCGGTGACGAAATCCCAGTCATAGTACTGAAGAAATGTGCCCCAGAACTCTCCTCTGTCCTCTCTAAACTCTATAACCTCTGCCTATCTGCTTCCTGTTTTCCTACCTGTTGGAAGTCCTCCTGTGTAGTTCCTATATTTAAGCATTCTGGCGAACCCTCAGACCCCGCCAATTACCGTCCTATTAGTCTCCTTCCGATCTTTGGCAAAGTTTTCGAAGCCATTATCAACGCCGGGGTGATTCAGCATCTCACGGCCCACAGGCTTCTCTCTGACAAACAGTACGAGTTTCGTTTCACCAGGTCTACTGCTGATATGCTAACGACCATTACTGAGTACATATACCGGGCACTTGACAAGAATGGAGAAGCCCGAACTGTTGCCTTGGATATCTCCAAAGCGTTCGACAGGGTCTGGCATGCTGGCCTCTTGTGCAAACTGCGGAGCTACGGGATAACTGAAAATCTGTTTGACCTCATCCAGTCATTCCTCTCTAACCGCACATTGAAGGTGGTGTTAAATGGGCATGCCTCCAAAAACTATCATACGAAAGCGGGCGTCCCTCAAGGTTCTATCCTAAGTCCCACGCTCTTTCTGATCTACATTAATGATCTCCCCGACGCCATTAGATCCCAAGTTGGCATGTATGCCGATCAAAACTCAGGTGTTGACGACAAAGTGAACCTCGCTGCCGTACTTGAAAAGGACCTCCAATCCGTAG